>OY720680.1:83310932-83813432 GCA_963170755.1 Amphimallon solstitiale | reverse complement strand
TTTCAATATTTTTTGTATAAAAAATTTGTCAAAATTCCGACCGCAAATATCTTGCAAATTATGCATTCTATACAGATTTATCAAGGTTACAAAAGTATGTAGAGCGTGATTTGCAATACCTCTTTTGTATAAAAGAAGTTTTAGAATTCGGACCGAAAGTAACACTTTTCTTATCGAGTAGCACTTTTTTTTTGCAAATATCTCGTATATGCATTCTATAGAGATTTATTAAGAGAATAAAAGTATTTAGAATAATATATTGAATAAGTTTTTTATAAAAAATTCTCAAAATTTGGACCTATCACAAGTATCACATTTACTAACAGGATTATTTTTTTAACACTAGAACTACCAGCTGTTGAACTATACCTATTTTTACCAATACCAGTCATTTTAACTATGGTTGATTAATACTATGAATGTTGATTGCTTTGCTAATCAATAATTATGTGAACTGGCTATATGTAAACTACAAAATAAATATTTAAATTAAGAACATAATAACAATAAATGAAAATAAAGACTGTTATTGTTTTGATAAGATAAATAATTACCGCTATGAAACTATGCATAAATTGGTCCAGATATGATGAGAAATGTTTATTTAGATGAAAAATAAAAACAAATGATTTTAATTTATTCTTTTTGCATATCCTGTAGGACCGGATACATCTTTGAAAATAAATTGAATTGGTTTTCTTCCACTACTAGAATCAGCTTGTAATTTTTGCCAAATTGTACCATCTGTTGCAATTTCCTTATGATCGTCTTGTTTATCTTTATCATTTTCGTCCTCAGAGCTTGAGAGTTGTATGTTTCTTTTTCTTTTACGAATATTCAAAATATTTTCATAATCACTATCACTTTCTGTATCAGTAGACTGGTAACCTCTTCATCGATAAAAGCACTATCTATGATCTCAAAAGCTATATTGTCTTCACCATATGGTCCACTTTCACAATTCAGTAGTACTTCACCTTCACTATCATACAGGTCATCGTATTCAACATCAGAATATTCCATAGGAACGTCATTTATTCTTCCCAATAATGTGGCACTTTTCTTCGGCTTGTCAATTTTGAGGGATCGATGCTAAAGATAGAATTAATTGTGAAAATAATAAACTCTAACTAAACAGCAAATAATCGATAAAAAAAGGTCATTTTTATTTCTCCTACCTCAAATTTGATGGACTGAAATTTCAATGCACAATGTAGCAAAAAATATCAAACTGTCAAAGTGTTTCACAATATTACCAACTAGTCAATCTTGCCAACTTAAAAATTTAGACCACGCAATCTGGGAACAACCGCAATTGTAATGAACATTAAATATAAAGGTATTGTTATTATTTCAATAACTATATAATATGTGGAGGACGGACTATTGCTTTTCGAAGAAACGAAAACAGCTGGATACCATGCTGAAATAAATGGTATTATTTTTGAAGAATATTTTATAGTATTGTCTAGTTATTTACCTACCTATTAATACTTTCTCTAATCGTATTGGTAATAAGTAGTATTATTTACGTGAACTGGACCAGTGGCGGCTGCTGCAGGGAGGGCAACGGGGCACTGCCCCCCCCCCTCGTTACAAATTTCTTTTAACAGATAAATTAATTATAAATACCTAATTTGTATGTAATTTTTCTGATTTGTTTGATGACAAATAATATGTTTTCGGAAGTAACAGTCCGTCTTTTCAGCGCGTTTAAAAATCGCAGTCTGACGTAGGCTCCGGGGCATCTCGCGCGACTGCCTCGTCTGTATTAGAAATCGAGCGATGAAACTGGCGCGGGTAGCGCGCGTATACCGTATGTGTCAATTTTCATTAAGTATAGGGGTTCAATGTTTACGTGTGATTTACACGTATACAAGTAATACGTGGCAACGTGGCACCCCTACTGTCCGTCACCAATCCCGGTAACAATCGACATCACAACGATTTTCTCCGATCTTCCCACTTCTCTCCACCAGATTTTACATTCAATGTTTATCTGCGAACACGTTGCGATCTAGTCTGCAATAAAAGCCGTCTTATTACTGGAACGGGAAACATCAAATGGCCGCCGCGATCTCCTGATCTAGTAGTTTATTATTATTTTCAGAATCCTTTTTTATTTACCTTATTTTTAATTTTATTAGAATTACGCTTTTGTTTGTGTCATACAGCGTGAACGCAGCTTAATAATTCTTTGCATTTACTGAAAGGAAAAAGAAAAACAAATCCTTGCAACTCGTAAATATTATTTCTGAACGCATTACAAACACCCAAGCCGGTGGTCGAATAGTTACTGCTAACCACGCTAACTTGTATTTACGAGCATGCATCGGTCGTGCTGGCATCGGAAAGGAAAGAAGGGGTACTATGTTGCCCCGTACTGTATGGATTAATCGCCTATGGCTAATGAAAATTTGCACATGCTGTATATGTAGGCGGCGGGGCACTACTCTATGGTGCCGGGTCCGGGTGGCGGTCCAGTATGTAATATACAGCGGTGAGTGTATGTTGTAATTTCTATCGGTGCAAATGCAACTATGAATTGCGTTAGTAACATTAAGACAGAATTAAAAAATCTAGGTCTCCCTAGACCAGATTTATTGATTAAACTAGAAGATCACAATTTGAAAACTAATAAAACCGTGACGAGAAAATTCAACAGAAGCTCTTACTGTTTATCAGACTGGTTGTGTGGGTGTAATGTGCAAAATGCTTATTTCTATTTCGGTGCTATAAAGTTCACTTTACGACATCCGTTTTGGTTGCTAAAGTATTTCTTTATCGCACGTTAATTTTGTTGTTTTGACGTTGGTAACAAAAACAAGAAATGGAACCAAATTATATTTAAATGTCAAAATGTAAGCCTTTAATGTAACAAACATGTGCAACAGAAGTTGTACAAAGAATAAAAAGCACACATGCTAACATTTTATTTACCAATTAACAATATAAATTGTTAAGCAGAGTTGGATGGGAAGTTTTGTGATGCTACTATTGTAATTTACTTCCAAGGTTGAATAGTACAACTGTTATAAAAGTTTGTTTTTGATAATATGTCGAGACTATGTTGGCGAAAGGTTTTGTAAATTGTCTTCTGCTATTTTGCGAATCTCTGGGGGCGTGCAAAATAGAAAAAATCAAGTGAACGGTGTTTTTCTACTTTGAAGAGAATAAAAACATTTTCTAGAAATACCATGCGGGAAAGCAGACTATGTGCCTTAGCAATGTGTTCCATTGAAAAACAATTACTGACATCAACACCAAATTTCAATGAATGAGTTATTAATCATTTTGCTGATCGTAAGGAACGGCGGATGGATTTTATTTTCAAACAAGTTAATTAAATAGCATATTGAGTTTATTTTTTGTCTGTACTTAATTTTTGATATTAAACACTCAGACCCCCGGTGCCCTTCCGTCCCAAAAAATCACGGGCCGCCACTGACTGGAACGGCTACAAATGTCTTCTTCTGGTAAAACATAAATCCAAATTTATTTACGTTTCAAGAATATTCGAGTTTATATAGAAATATTACACGTAGAAAGATATGTTATATATGTAATAGGTCGAAATAGCAGTCGCAGTTAATAAAATTGTACTGAGGTTATAACCATATCATTATATGAGCTCAATCCAATTAAAATGATTTGTGTACACCTAGTAAAGTGTCTAAAAAATATTACATTGCCACATATACCAGAAGTGTTGACGAAAGCAATTTCAAATATTACGATGTACAAATGGAAAATTTTTATAGACTATGCAATTAAATTAGAAAAGATATCTTAGATGGATTATTGGATAATATCGTAGAACAATTTTTGCTCCTGTTGGAAACTGCAGTAGTGAATCCGACTTATTATTTTTCACTCTAAGAGAATCAGAATTGCTCATGCAGTTAATTTTTGTATATTTATATATTAACTTTGTTATGTTCAGAATAGAAACTTTCATGAAATCTTTATAATCATAAGTTTTCCAGAATAGGTTTTTCAGGCATCATTTAATGCTAATATTGAGCAGATTTGACATATGTACTAGTTTTCGTCTAATCAATATTTTATGAATATAAATTCACTACATTTATTACAATATAATAAAATATGAAATTGTTCACACATTCTTAACTGCTTACATATCACCTCAAATTTTACGGTAACATTTTTAAGCTAGGTACGTGTTTCGGGTTTTACCCAGACATTTGATTCGCTCCTTCTTATTGTGAAACAGGGTATAACCACGAAAGGTAGAAAACATTTTCTGGAGTTTAAAGAAAAAGCGACTGGAACACTCCTTACAGCTTATCTAGCTACATATCATTTCAAACGTCACCACATTAAAAATTACACGAACACATATCTACAAAATTACCAGAAAGCGAATGCATATTTTACATTTATATCTATATATGTGTGTATCTTAATCAGTAATTAGCAACACAAACAAGCAATTATTTTTAATTTATTGTCGAACTGTTGGTAACAAGTTAACAAGCATTGCACACTTGCATGTGTTCGTATTCAATAAGTATGTGATATGATAATTGGAAATGTCTTTTTTGTTGTACATGTTTAACTACGAATACAATAATTGACTATTTGTCAATGACACTATGATATATGCATGAATACAAATGTATGCTAGGTACAGCACCTTCATTATAAATCCGGACAGGATAGAAAAAGATGCAAAACTTCGTTCGATCCGTATTGTATATTGATATTTATAATGGCCCGTTCAGGAAAACTTATATTTCATCTATTAATTTGGGGATTTTAAACTACAAGGACATGTTAGATTGTTATGTAGTTAGCCATAAAAGAAACACGTAGCGCATTAACAAACCTTCATTTTCCTCCATAACTATAGGTTTGTTTTTGTTTCGCTAAGAACGATTCCAGAAGAGTTCACGTCATGCGCAGAAATATGTTAAGTGTTCGGGTTTCCGGAACTGTTCTGGAACTAAAAATTTCGTGTTTTGGTTTCTGATTGTCAGTTCTGGAACCGTTCTAGAACTGTAGAACTAATTCGGGATAAAGGCATCGAATCGTTCGGAACCGTTCCCAGACCGTTCCGAACGGTGTACTATGACGCATACAGTTCTGCGCAGTAACAGAACTGTGTTAGAACCGTTCGTAATATTAAACCCGAACAAACCTTATATCTTCACCATTTATTATCCACTTACTCCATTCTTACAATAGGCTCTTGCGTTTATAAAAATATGCAAAACTTTATTTCGTTTTAATTGTTGTTCATAACAGAATAACAATAATTGAATGTTTAAATGTTTACTTAACTAATTTTATTAGAATTCAAAATTTTAAAAGCATGTAGGCAATTTCATTGTATTTTAAATTATGACATAATATAACAGGTTATCGCAATATAATGCAATGAGTATTAGGTTGGGCGGTTGAATTGAAGCTCTTCTAGCAAAAACAACCTTAGTCCATTTTCTTAAATTTGAGATAACCAAAAAAATTTTCCAACTTGGTTATTTCTACAAATATTGACATTTTGGTTTCGCTTAGATCTTCGAACAAGTATTTGGATTGTATTTGTTTAAGAAGGGCGTTTACTAACAACTAGAACCTTATGCAACTTATATTACTCGCGGGACGGGTTGATGCAAGGGGGTGTGAGTAGGTGGAGGTAGACGATATTCGGTTCCGATCACAGCGCTTCGGTTTTATTCACAGATTCTGTCATAGATAAAGGAATACTATAGATGGGAAACATAATGTATAAAGAATGAGTACTTACGGAACTGTTGATGTTGTTGATGTTTTATAATAAGCCAATTTTCGCTTGCCAATAACTATTATATGATTATACACTCGAATATTATAGGTATATATGACATTTAAATGCGAGTGACAGTTTGTAATTAAACTGTCACTCGCATTTAAGTCTGCAATAGCCGACCGATTCCGATAGATTTTCGTCTTCGCTAGGACCGGTAGAGATACCGTAAAGTGGCGATAGACGACGCGATTAGCTTGGAAAAACCTCGTGTAAAATGTGTGTGACAATGTTTACTGTTTAATGTCTTTTATCTTTAAAAATAATTACATACATTTGATTTTTTCTTTATATCGTACATCAAATGTGCAGCTGGTGCGTAGAGGTCGGTTTTTTTTTCTTTTGTGTACCAGCCTTAGTTAGTAGACATTAATCAAATTAATGCATTTTTGTGGTTACTTCTAAAACACATAACTTTCTTAAGAAAATAAATTAGTACCAAAACTGACCTTGACATTATAAATTTATGCCTTTTGCATCACTAAGCCAAATTTGAGATTCTAAAATTACAAAATGAGTTTAGAAAACGTGAAACGGCGATGCCTTAATTTTCGATAGGTAAACGCTCCTCTTAATGAGCGAATTTTGTAGGACACTGGTTGTTTTTGTAAGAAATCTATATTGATAAAAATAAAAGACGTGGCAACATCTAAATTAAGAACATGTTTTATTGTAAAGAAATATCAAATTTCATTACACATTATTATTCCGCGCCACTGCTGTTGTCTTCATTTTCTGTCTCGGGAACGATGTTTGCTTGCAGTTTTAAATAATATTGTTGATTTGCTGGCGTTTGAACAAAATTTGCCACTTTTCTAAGAAAAGCTAATTTATTCGGTTTTATTCCTATTTCTTATCCATACAATAGTTGCAAATTCAATTCTGATGGTTATTTCTCCTTATTTCGAACATGAATGGTCTCCCATAAACCAGTGTAGTGATGTCTCACTTTAACATGATCAACATTTGCCGAAATCTCCATGCAGCGGATTCCATTTATTTTCATAGGTAGTTTTGTATTAGAAGTGAAGTATGGTTTTAAAGAATCTGCAATATTGAAAAATGCCGATTGTTCTACTTTTATCAAGTTAAAAGGAGATGGTTTTTTCTCTAGCAGATAAAATAAGTTCGTCCCACTCCGATTGAATTTCAGCATTGTGCTTTCTTTTCTTTGCTGCAATTAAATTGCAGTCCTGATCATTAGGAAGTCGCGGGTGCCCTCGCACTGGAAAGTAGTAAATAATATTTTTGAACAGCTTCCAACCATGAACAAGAAAGTAAAGAAATCGGACCATAACGTAGTTTTTATTTTGGCTTGGGCAACCATCACTAAATAAAATCAAAGTATCGTTTTCTACTCCCCGATTATTAAAGTAGTTCAGCAACAACGAAGTGACATCATTTTGCCCCTCTTTGCCTATTGTTTTGTCATAGACGAACATAGAGGCTCGCGAAAAATACATCACCCGTTCGCAGATGAGTCACGATTTTCAGTATCACGCGTCACGCAATCAACAAACGTGGTGATTGTTAGCGTAGCCCCTCAAAACGTGGTAAACGGCTTTGAAAACGCAAAGAGCAGCGTTTGTGAGTGCATCGAGGGCAAGGAGCAATGTTTCGAGCCTATACTTCAGCATATAACACTCTTGCAAGACTATGACAGAATTATGTAGAATTTTAGTAAATTATGTTTTGAGAATATTGTTTTATTGTTGTATCTGAAAGATAATTAACAATGGTAAACGTTAGTTTGTAGGAAAATATTTATGTATTCCAGTTAAAGGTGCACGGTTAATAAGTCAAGGTAAAAAGAAACTATGACCTTGGCTGTTAAGAATAGTCCGTAAATATTGCATTGAAAACGTTTGTTTTAAGTGCATTCATACATATTTCATAGCTTTATGTCAGTCCATTACTCTCAAGTACGAGCGAACAGTATGATTTACTATGTGATTAAAACGATTGCATATGTACCCATTATATTTATATGTCTTATAAAAATCATGTAAAAGGACATAAAAATGCAATAGGTGCACAATAACAGTTTCTAAGAAATGAAACATCTGGTTCATTTTAAATACAAGATCATCAACTTGTGCATAAATAAATGAGTGATAACTAATAAATAATTATATATAAGTGAGATTGTGGATATAAATTGAATTACGCGTCTAATGTAAGGTTGGCAGCGGTGTAAGTAGTAGATGTAATAAGGTGTTGTGAGTATCAATAAAGAAAGAAAGTTGAATTCTTTTATTCGAACATTATTCCGACATTAAAATTATCCTAATAGGTTATGGGCCCAGAGGCTAAAGGAAATCAGTTTTTCTTTTATCAAGCTGCTAAACTCGGGGTAGTGTCGCGATATGTTTTGCCGGACTGAAAATTAGAACCTTACGGTTAGTTCAGTGTTCAAGTCCATCTTCGTAGAAACAAAAATGGCAGATGAAAGCATGGGATGTTTTGTACAGGTCGGAAAGTTCAACGGAAAGAACTTTCAGCAATGGAAATTTCAAATGAAATGCATGTTGCGCGCTAAAGGAGTTGTCGATATTATCAATGGAAAGAAAGTTGCACCAGATGAGGGAGATACGGATGGCTTTGAGAAGTGGAACAAGCAAGACGCTATAGCCATGTGCATCCTGACTTCTTCTATGGAACTGTCGCAAATACATGCTGATTGAAAACTGCTCGTCGTCAAAGGAAATACTGGATAAGCTTGATTGTATCTACGAGCTAAAAAGTGAGACAAACAAGATGTTAGCACATGAAAACTTTTACCAGTACAAAATGTATCCTTCAGATTCAATTGCTCAACAAATGCAAATTCTTTATTTCCACCATACATTTGGGCTTGCTCTACGTTTTCGTTGTGCTGAACAACAAATGCTAGGGAATCGTTTTATTTCAAATTTAATAATAATTTTCTTTAAAATAAAAATTGATGACCTGGTAGTGTTAGAGCAAAGCAGCTATTTGTGGAAAGTAAGGCGTAGAATATGATTCTTACATAAATGTCCAACTAACTAATGAACATCTTTTCGTTTATACTGTTTATATAATAATAATAATAATAATAATAATAATAATAATAATAATAATAATAATATCTTTATTGTCATAAATTCAATAGAACATTGACATTGTCATTAAAAAAATACACAGATCAGGTACAATATATAACACTTGCCAAACTATAAAATCGTTAATGCTGTAGAAGGCTCCCTCCAACAGATAAAGTTTTGGGTACAGTACAACTCGTCACCAGTCCTAATCCGCAATAAAAGTAACAGGCCAACTCATCACTGCAAAATACAGGTACTTTTAAATCCACCCTCCAGGGATAGGTGAACTCATCACCCGCCTGGATAATCCGATTAACGGTAAAATTTTAGATTAGTAAGATTGAGAATAACGGTAATTAACGGTATAATTTTAGACAACTAAGATTGAGAATAAATCATATATAAGGGTTGGGGACAATTTTTGTCATTTTATTTACGATTGTAGAGATGACCACTTTAATAATAGATTTTATATTGAGTCAGCGTGGACAGAAAATGCTCGTTATAAATGATTATAAATTTCAAAAACGTAAAGTGTTAAAAGGTGAAAAAATATTGTGGACTTGCACTGTGAAAGGCTGTTCAGCAAAGTGTCATACAGGAGGTAAGTTTAATTATACGCATATACTACTATATTACTTAAACTGTATATTTTTCTCATTTTACAAAATATATATGTTTTATATTAAATATTTCCGTATGCTTATCTATTATTCTTTTAATATTTGGGTATTGTCAGATGGTACAGGGTAGTCATTTTGAACAGTTAGTGTAAATGTAATTTAAAAAGTGTTATTACTATGTTTATTTTTGTGTTTGTTGTTACTGTTAGAGTTTTTTTCTAATTAATCTATTTTATTTTAATGTACTTATTAACTTTGAAATTTTAAATTTCTATTTATTATTACCTTAGGAATATTAACACAGTGTAAAGCAACAATAGTTAGTAATGCATTATGTAATGTGTAAATGCAAATTTTCGGCCAGGCAGTTAGTAAATATATTAATATATTTACTAACAGAATAAATATAAGTTACTTATTTTGTCTTTGTTTAAAGGAGCGGATGACGTAGTTTGGTACGAGTTAAATCATAATCATGACCCAGATGTACAGAAATTAAGCAGGCAAGCCATCAATAATTCATGCAAGAGGAAGGCAGTGGGTGATTTGTGCGAAAGACCAGCGAAAATCATCAATTTGGAAATTGCTCGTTCTACGTATAAGACGAACGTCAGCACGAAGGACATCGGTTTAATTAGACACAACATCAACCGAAATCGCACGAACATCATGCCGACCAACCCAAAGAACATCGTTGAAGTCCACAAAGTTTTGAGTAGTATAGAACTGAAAACCGATCGACAGGAATGTTTTCTTTTGGACGACGATTCTGTAAATCATATCATCATATTTGGTTGTTTTTCAAATTTAAAATGTTTGTCAGAAGCCGACACTTATTATATGGACGGAACATTTAAATATGCTCCTAGATTCTTCTTCCAACTATTTACTATTCATAGCATACGCAATGGTCATTACATACCACTCATATTTTGCCTCCTTCCGAATAAATGTACCCAAACATATATCAAAACGTTCGAAAATTTAAAAAAGGCATCAGAAGCATTTAATTTCCTCTTAAGTCCGCGTAGAATAATTTTAGACTTTGAACAATCTATTCATAGCGCCGTCAATCGTGTTTGGCCTTCTGCCTCTATATTTGGATGTCGTTTTCACTTAGCTCAGAGTTGGTACAGAAAAATCCAGCAATTGGGATTGGTATCTATTTATAAACAGTCTCACTCAAACGCAAAGTGGCTTCATCACCTGTTTGGATTGCCTTACCTTCATCCTCTAAAAGTCAGCGAATGTTATGTAAATGATGAACAGTACAGACTCATATATATATTAAAATACAAAGCATACATATTCCAGCTGTTGTGAAAACACGAAGGGTTAGGGAAGCTGAATTGTTCTTGCAAGAAAAGTTGTGTCAGCAAAAAGAGGGAATAATATCAGATTATGAATTTGTGAAACTTGTATCGCATAGATATAAAATGTCAAAATAAACTGATTTGTATGTATATAATAATTACCAATTAAATGTAAAGCATTCAATAAAATGTGTTTCCACCAATTCTCGCTTATTTACTTACTAATTTTAATTACTATTATAGGTGGTAAGTAGCCTTTCAAAAACGTAAATTGTTAAAGATGACAAAATATTGTGGAGTTGCAGTGTGAAAAGCTGTTCAGCAAAGTGGCGTACAGGAGGTAAGTTTAATTATACGCATATACTACTATATTCCGGACTTAAATTATGTATTTGTCTTCTTTTACAAAAATATATGTGTTTATACTAAATACGGATTACTTGGTGATGAGTTGGCCTATCTGTGGTGTTGAATTCACCGGTCGGTATCTCATGCCGGTGATGAGATGGCCTATCATTAATACCTACAAAATTTGCTACGGATTACTTGGTGATGAGTTGGCGCCCGCCCAAAGTTTTAGTTGCTTCTTGAATGCACTGAGATTTGTACCGCTTAGCGATTTTAAATTAGCCGGCAATGCATTATAAGCCTTTACCGCCATGTACCTCGGAGATCTTTCATAAAATTTGGAGTGATGTAGCGGGACAGAAAAATCATTATTATGACGCGTCACCATAGTATTGTAGATCTGATTATTGCGCCTGTATTTATCTGTATTTTTGAGCAAGAAGATAATCAATTCATAAATATATAACGAGGCAACCGTCATTATATTTATTTCCCGGAACAGAGGTCTGCAACTACTACGTGAGGAAACACCCCTCATGGCTCTTAACATACGTTTCTGAATAATGAAAATGTCGTTAAAGTATGTAGATGATCCCCAGAAAATGATCGCATATCTTAAACGTGACTCGATACAACCATAATGGAATAATTTGAGGCTCTCCAAAGAGACAACCCTACTCAGCATACCAATAGCATACAACATGGGATTCAATTTTTTAGATAGACCCACGCAATGCTCGCCCCAACGAAGACACCTGTCCACCGTCAAACCTAGAAAGACGGACGACTCACTCCCCGTCAATGATTTGCCCCCCAAGCTCAAACACGAACTGTAATCAAAATTTTTAGTTTTGGGGAAGTTGACAATATTTGTCTTATCTGCATTAAGAATGAGCCGGTTTTTTAATGACCAGGACTGCATATCAGCAATCACACGCAATGCCAACACAACGAGCTCCTCTTTACATTTAGCTGTTATTACACATGAAGTGTCGTCCGCGTACTGTGTAATAGTACAATAGCTCATTTGATTCTGTAAGTCACTGACATGAATTAAAAAAATAGTAGAGCCGAGAATGGATCCCTGCGGTATGCCCCTACCCACAGACGCCAATTCGGAAACATTACTCTTAATTGTGTCGCCCACCCTGCCAACAATAGCGGTAACGTGAGATCTACTACTGAGATAAGATCTGAATAAGTCGAGCGCCGCCCCCCTAACGCCATAGCGTTCCATTTTATACAACAGGATATCATGATCAAACAAATCGAATGCTTTAGTCAAATCAAAAAAAGACATTCCCACCGCATAACAATCACTATCGACCGCACAATATAAAGAGTCTAATACATTATACATAGCGTCTTTCGTGGATTTTCCAGATATGAAACCAAACTGGGCCGAATTAATTATTTTACATTTGATCAAAAATGACTGCAGACGCAAGTTAATTACTTTCTCGAAGATCTTACTGAATGCTGGCAATAGAGATATAGGCCTGTAGCCAGCAACATCGCCACTAGATTTACTCTTCTTCAAACACGGTATCACCTTAGCGATGTTCAATCTGTTCGGAAATATTCCGTTGACTATATAGTGATAGGTTGATTAAATAAACCAAAGGTTCCACTATATGGTCAATGACCAGAGATAATAAACAGTATGGAATATCATCCACACCGCTAGACTTTTTAGCAGACATTTCCCTAATAATCCTTCCAACTTCCAATGCATCAGTCGGTTCAAGAAAACAACCGATAGCATTTGGCCCGCCAGTATACCGTTGTTGCTTTGGCCGATTTCACTGCAAGAATTAAAGCGACCTTAATTAAGATTAGGGATTATTCAGGTAAATTACCCAAACTTCTCATTTCCGACTTGTAGAGCTGGTCATATTACTTCCTTTATGGTGTGATTCTCAATTCGCTCACATGATTTTTGAATAAAGTAAATAGACTGTAGTTGTTGCCATAAAATTACCTTAACACTAAGTGCAATATTAAGTATTGTATGAAATAGATAGGGAGCCATACTTACGAAAGAGACAAAGTGGCCAGCTTTAGTGATTTCTACTTCCTACACAAAAAAAACCATTACCCAATATTTACAAATCAATTTACGGTTTTAAAATAATTTTAAAGTTAGGTATGACGATTAATTAATTGAATATAAATATACTGCATGACATGGAAACTGCAACACCAAGAAGGGGTGCGGATTTTTTGACCAAACTTGGTAGAAACGTATAACTAGTCAAAGGCAATAATTGATTAAAATTTCAAAGAAAAAAAACAAAAGACTAACACAATTTAACATAATTTTTATTAATAATGTGTTGAACCGCCCCTATTAGTGTCACACTCCCTCACTCTTCGTGGCATTGATTCGACTAGGTGGTCGATATCCTCTTGGGGTATGGTGTCCCAAGCAACCTGTAATTCATGCCGGAGAGCTGTTAGTGTCTGCGGGGGATTGGCTAAATTCATAAGTTTTCGTCCCATAATGTCCCACACATGTTCTATTGGCGAGAGGTCGGGGGATTTGTGTGGCCATGGCAAGATATTGACATGAGCCTCTTCCAAGCGATTTATAGAAATTCTCGCTACGTGGGGAGGGGCATTATCCTGCTGGAAAAGTGGGTCTTCGAGCGTTTGAAGATATGGTAGAATATGGGGTTCTACCACCTCATCAATGTAACGCTGGGCGTTCATGGTGGTTTGGATGAACACCAATTGAGACCTACTCCCATATGCTATAGCACCCCATACCATAACACCCACTGCTCGATGCACATGCCTTTCAACGGAAAACTGAATATCACGACGTTCCCCACGTCTTCGTCTGACCCTCATACGGCCATCATGCATCCCTAGACAAAATCGAGATTCATCACTGAATACCACCCTGTGCCACTCCACGTTCCAGTGCAGTCGCAATCTACACCACTCCAAACGTTGCTGTCGGTGTTGAGCCGTAAGTGGTAACACAAGATGTGGACGATAAGATTGTAAGCCGAAACCCCTAATTCGACGATAAACGGTTCGAAGGGTTACAGGACGACCAATATTACCTAACCACACGTCAGCAATTGATCTGGTACTGGAAAACCTGTCTCTTAGTGCCATTAAGCGAAGGCGGCGGTCCTGTATCTCATTAGTTCTTCTTCGGCCTCCGGTTCCTCTTTGGCGTCTTTCCTGACCTTCCCTAGTCCATGATTGATAACAGCGCATAATGGTGGATTGGTTCCGGTTAAGGCGATTTGCAATTTCCCTGTATGAAAAACCACCTTCTCGCAAACCAACAATTCGACCTCTGTCGAATTCGCTTAATTGGCGATAATTTCCACGTTGCCGCACTCTAGGCATAATAAAACTCTTTAAACACGTTAAACAAAGGTATAATAAGACAAAACCGTTGAAATTAATTTCAAACAAACAATTAATACACCACACATTAATGTCAGCGAAAACTGAATGAAGTGTCAGATGTGTCATGACCACTTGATCTATCGCAACAAAATTTTAATCAATTATTGCTTTTGACTACCAAGTTTGGTCAAAAAATTCGCACCCATTCTTGGTGTTGCACTTTCCATGTCATGCAGCATACATCCAATAGTAAAAGTTCAAATATTTCAAAAAATTTAATAAACATATTATTATACATAAAAAATATAAAATAATTGTATAGTATAATTAATTCTGGCAAGCGATAAAGAGATATAAAATTGATAAACTTTGTATTTAAAATTTAGATCATATCTAGGAAAAACGTCAGGAGTTATATAAACTTCCTTAGCACTAAGTAAAATCAAAATGTATAAGATGATGACAACTTGAAAAAATTAGGTGTGGCCACCACACAACTTTCTTATACGTGTGTGCGTTTCAAATAATACAAAAGTTGTTCTAAAAGTTGTAAATTAAGTTTTAAATACTTTCATCTTCTGAAAAGATTAAACGTGTGAGTAAATGTGTTACTTCAGGTAGCAATTTTGAGAATTTCTTTTACAAAAATTATTCAAAATCCTACTGTACTACTTCTGTCTCTTAATAAATCTCTATAGAATGTATATTTGCCGGGATATTTGCAAAAAATCGCTAGTCGATAATAGTAACGGCCCGAATTTTGAAATATCTTTTATCAAAAATTATTCCAAATGTAGCTCTAAATACATTTGTACTTTAGATAAATATATATAGAATGCATAATTTACGAGATATTTGCAAAAATCGCTATTCGATAGGAATAAAAGTGTTACTTCCGGTCCGAATTTTGATTTTTTTTTATACAAAAGGCGTTGAAAATTCAGTTCTAAATACTTTTATACTCGTAATGTACCTGTCTAAAAAGCATGACTTGCGAAATATTCGCAAAAAACTGATTTTCGATAAGAGTACCTACTTCCGAATATCTCGAAAATTATGTACGTATTCTATAGTGATTTATTAAAAGTATAGGTAGAAGTACTTCAAAAAAGATTTTAAATACTTTTTGTATAATTTGAAAACCACATTACGTATAAGAAGTTCGTGTAGTGCACCTCATTTTTATTCATTCATTACGCAGCGCAGATGTTGTTTATATTCAAGAGTAACTATTTGTCTTTGTTAATTATTTAAGCCGAAGGAAATACAAGTACCTATAAAGGTACCTACTTACTGTGATTTCCCAAAATTTAATCATGCCTTTTATTTAGGTAGTTACCTACATTTACAACATTGCGCAATTTTGTGCAAAATGTAAGTACGACATATTCAGAGCCAAGATCTATGAAAAGTGTGGTAATTTTTAATCATTCATAAATTTAAATTTCAAAGTTAACCTCATTCGAATTAATTTAAAATTGATGATACCTATCGCGGTAATTTCAAAATGTACTGAAAATGCCTTTCTCCACAAAAAGACGTAGGTACTTAATTTAAAAACTTTTGACAGATACAAAACTTCGGAAACGATTATAAAATTAACGTCTGATCAGATTCCGTCTGATCGCCCGACAACATGCCGATCCAGACATTCTCCATTGTAAATTATAAGAAAATATTACAATTGTCCAAGCGAAGCAGCAGACATTATTAAATTACAAGCAATTGCACTATACGTTCGGTCAATGTCTAGAGCTAGACATTTACCCCACCCATTTGTCCAAAGACTTCGGTTGCTATCTCAACGGTTGCTAGGTAGGAATTCGGACTCGGAGTGACTGTAAATTTCCTTTTCCACGGATCACCGTGCACCGAGTGAGATAGATATTCGCGAGCATGCGCTATTACATTTCGTACTTTCGTAGAAGGACATGTGTTCCTTGAATTCTTTCATTTCAGTGTCGGCAGTTGAGATGTGTACAATTTGAAGTGGTGTTTCATAACATACATATATATATATATATATTGTGCTTATTTCCATATTTATTCAGTATAAGATCGAAAATATAATATTGTGTGTGATCAGATGTTGGATGTTATCAAAAATAAACGTAAGTTTTTTTTTTTAATATAAAGTATCTTAAACTACAAACTTTTTATAGTATACCAAATAAAAATTCACATTTTCCGGAGAAGGTTGTCCATTTAAAAAAATTAATGGGAAAGTGAAAAGACACCGGGAAATATATAGAGAAAACTTTTTATATTCTCAGAATTTGTCGATAGTATTGAAAGAAATGTTTCTAAAAACATGCTTGATTTGCATTGTGCATATTTCAGTTTTTTGTTTGGAAATTCCTGTAGAAAATTGTTTTATCAAGCAATTTGAAAGTATTTAGAAGCGCGTAACTAACCTAGCAGAACTATTGCGGCCACCCTGCCATAGCAGACGAAAACAATTTACATTTCCAAATACTACCTACCCAAGTATTAATAACATGCAAAAACTGCTTACCCCACCAAAAATTTATTTGCTGAGCGCATGAAAGATTACAGTCCATTTTCTTCTTAATTCGTTTAATAAGAATTATAAAATTAAAATAAAGATGATCTTTCGCAATTTTTTATATCAAGTTTTTGAATAAACATTAGACGGAAATTGTTTGTATTGTTAGGTATATTATAAAATGATTTTCGAGACATAGGTAGTAAGAATAAGTTTTTGAGGAACACTTTAAAAAAAGGCATACATTTTGGTTATGTGTATCAACCAGTATGGTTTTTTCTGTTCTAGAATTGACATATTGAACACAAAATATCGTAAGAAATTAGGTACCTACCAATTACTTCTGGTTCCTGATTAATTAATGCTAATATATTTCTAAATAAAATTTGCAATTTTAATAGACATTTTTGGATTATAAGTCCATTTTGATACCAACCTATTGTTTTTGTTCCAGTCTTTGGAAAGTCTTATATTATTTTTAATGGTAGGTTATATAAATAGGAACTGGTAACCTCTTCTTAAAAATGGAAGTTGTCAATATTTATTCTATTTTACCATTCTCTTCAAATGCTTGTACGGAAAGCTAATCTGTTTTTAGAATGTCCCACAAGCTAGTTTTTATTGCATTTTGCACATGTAGATATTTCCACAGTAGTTTTATATTGCATTAGTATTCCTAAATACGCCCTATTTTATATATATTAATTATTAATGATTTATCTATTGAGAAACTAGTAATTTTCTTTAATAGTTTAGTTATGTCTAATATCACTCTGTGGCTAATTTATTGCAGGAAAGAAATACACTTTGTTTAAATAAAATTTTCTGAGCGTATAATCTTGTATATATATTTGCAGCCAACTCATTTTGTACAAAGGCTTATGTTTCTTCTATTCTAACCCAGATTTCTATGGAATATAAGATTGTCATACCTATTTCCGTACCAATGTTAAAAATCAGTGTGAAACTACTTGAAAATAACCTGGACAAAAATTATAACTAGGATAAATTTTGTAGATTTTATCATTCACCTTCATGATGCTCAAACTTTTGAGATAGGTACCTATCTGTTTATAACGGCTGACATCTTTAGACATCAAATATAATTTGTTTTTAGGCTTCGCCTGACCCTGAGGAAGATCAGTTTTGTCATTTTTTTCTTTTTTCTAAATTGGCCAATATAATTTTGTACCTACAATTTTAAATTCATGCGCACCAAACAAATCTGTATTAAAAGTAAATAACAATACGTTTAATTAAAGCGTTTTGTCAGGTTCCTTCTGCAGGCATTGTTCTTACTTAGGTTTGATTACTTCCTTTAAAAATTCAGAACAGAAGAATCACTGTTTGTTTTGAGATACAGAAACGTTTTTGTTTGTTTTTATACATTTTTTCCCTTCCACGGTACCTAGTATATTTTTGAATACAACATTTGCAATAAAACTGACCGATTTTCTCTTCCAAATATAACTTTATTAAAATCCCGGAAAAATTTTGTCATTTAAAAAGTTTTTTTTGCTGCGATAAGTAATAATTATATAAAACGATTTCGCTACTCAAAAAATAAACTTGCTCAAGTAGGTACTTGAACGAACCTGTTATTAACCTAAGAGCCTTACTTATAATTTATTTAAAGTAAATGTTTTTCTGTGTTTTAAAATTTAATTTTGTCCAATTATAGATTGTCATCAAGAGTTTGGTATTAAGAATATCTATTTATGTTTATTGCTGTAATTTAAACAGAAATGAGACATTAATTACCACGTCATAAAAGATACTCTACAAGTGTGAAATAGAAAATTCATAATTTCCCATCTATGGTATCCATTTTATATTTTTGAAAATATCAGATATTCCCGAATTCGCCGATAAAAAGGACGACTTTGTTATCAGTTTATCAGCATATAATACTACAATAATTATATGTAAATATTTATTTTTAGCTATTTGATCACTTAATTTGAATTTACATTTACTTTTACGGTCTGTATTCTAATTAATGCGTAAGTCTTAAGGCGTTTAACGCTTTTCTTCTGATCGTAATTGATTTTAATATACCTATGTATGAATTTTGCTTTATCTAGAAAATTCAAGCAGCAAACTTGAAAAACCCAAATGGGTAACTAAATTATATGGAAAGTTCCTTCTGAAATCATTTACACTCTTGAAAACCGTAAAATTATTTTTTCACAAATGTTAGGTTGGCCGTGATAAAATGAAACTGTCATTATGTGTATTGTGATTGGTTTGTTGCGACAATCACTTGGAAGAAACACATTTTCTATTATGTATCATTAACAATTTTATTTTTTCAACTGACACGTTTGTATTTAGTTATTAGCCAACAAGCTGATCCTACTGAACATTATCGGAAACTCCTATATTACTGTTGTCAACTAGAGTTGCCCAATTTCTAGGCCAAGAGGTTGTTAGCTTACAACATGTTTTATTTTCTTCGTAAACTTCATTAAATTTTTAGTGATTTCTAACAAAATTTGCGCTATAGAATTTTTTGCCGAAGGTGTACAATAGGTATAAACAAAATTAATTTTAGAACCCATGGCTGTACGTTATGATTTATGGTTAACGTAAACTTAAACGTATTTTCTGTATATTTTGTTTAATTTTCCAAATGCGATATCCTGTCATGTTGATTTATTAGTTTATCAGAAAAAGCTTTTAGAAGGTTCTGTAATGTGTCTGTAATTGGTTAGGCGTCCCCCATTTGCATTTTAGCGATTTTTACATATTACAATTACCACTGCGTTAAAATTCAAATTAATTGTCAAATTTGACATTAGAACCCATAAGCGCTGTTTATAGGTATACTTTTTTAGAAGTTATCTTAAAAATCATCAACAAACACAAATCAATTCTAACAGAATATTAATACAAATTCGAAGTTATCAATACTCTTTCATTATAGTGGCAATGTTAATGTTGTATGTAAGCATGATTATAGAATATGTTTATTTTGTAAATTAAATATTTAGGCTCTACTCTGGTGGCAGAACAAGTGAAGGAAGACATTTACAAGTTGCCGACTTAATAACATGAAAAATTCTAAATAGCAATGCCTAAGTCAATTACCTGTTAAATACATAATCAGAATTTGTCTTACCACTCGCCATGAAAGATATAAATTTTAAAACAATGATGATTGTTGTTTTTTACAATTTATAATTCACTCTTTATTATATACTAGCCGCTATAAACATCCAGTTCACATTGGTACATTTTGGTAAAATTATCATAACAAAAATAATGAAAATTTCCGCAGTACGTAATTTAAAATCAAATTAGCATCGGCAAAAACGAAAAATCATTTGTCTGTTGACATCATTTACTTGAATGCCACTCAAAAGGATTCTCCTTGTTATTTTTAATCCAGTAAATTCCGAAATAACGCCTCCTATTCAATAAAGTGCGAATTGTCATTAATTATCTGTATACCAGATTTTCTATTCGTTATGTTGTGATTTGTTAGGACCGAAGAGGAAAATTGGAGATGTAGAGGCTTAATTATACAAAAAATTCTTATACGATCTACATTCTGAAGAAGTCAATCTACTGAGCTTAAATCATACCCTTCCATTCCTTTGTTTACCTCTGAGGCCATTTATCTACCACGGAAATCAAAATAAGGCGTTTGATTCTAGACACCTACTTCTGACCACGCTTATAACCTATTCTAATGATATCGTCTTTGAACGTAGATGGTGTATCACTATTTGCTTAAAGTCTCGAAAGAAATTCAAATTAGCGATTTTGGACATATCATAATTTTAAAAGCCAACTGGGAAGATTTGTTTTAAAAATGGAAGTAAATGTATAAGGACCATACTGAAGTTCAATAAAATGTACAGAATGAGTACATAAAGTTTATGTGATTTTATAATGCTTATAGCCTAAGAATCGTAGCATTGTAAAATATGAGTTTTGCAAAAATCCAAAACAACCACAATAGATGGGTAACTGTAAGCAATTAAAGGTCTAGCGACCAACCAGTTTAGTTGTGCACGATTGGTTTCCAGTTAGAATAAATTGTTATTCTTCAGGTTCTCGTAAACGAGCAAGTGATATTTTAAATGGAACAGTTGCGAGATTGGTTGTATGGTCTCCTCTTTGGACGAACAGTTCAGCTCTGTACCGTAAAATTGTACAGCTCCAGTGGTGTGAAAAATAGAATTTAGTTACCTTAAGTACGTGAGCTCGATTTTGTTTGAGTTCATGATGATCGTGGATGATCAGAAGACTTCGGATAAACCAGAAACTTGCAGTTTTATGTAAGGCGACATATGTTTCTTATACTTGTGTGTCGCTTCTAGTGGTATTTTTATGAACATTAAATGAAATTTGTTACATCAGTAATGTGGAGAAACCAATATTAATGTCATATTTTCAGTAACAGCTAATTCCCAATTTTTGTATGAATAATTCGTAGTCGCATACCATAAGAATAACTGGAATTTCTGGTCTTTTTGTTCGCCGGATCTGACATCAATATAACACATTTTAATGATTTACAATAATCTCCAAAACAGTCTAGGCGATCTCGAGTAACTGATTTATTTGGGGTCGCATATCACGGGCTGCATCGAGTCGCTAATTTCGACCAATATTGCTAAAATGTTCATCGTTTCTTGTTGCAAATAAAATATCTTTTTCCTGTAAATTTACACCAAAATATATGAACTCCTGGTGTTTATTTATCTATGGCAACCAGTATATTTACAATTTTTTTTTTAATATTGCAATTTGTCCTAACATGTTTGAGTTTAATAAGCTATTAGTATGATTTTGTTTAAATTAAGACCCTTGGATTAATTTTTACACACAAATGCATTCGAAGTATCTATGTAGCATTTTAATAAGCTATTTCCTATAGTTTTCGATATTTGTTGAGATACAGACAAATTGTCATACGTATTAAAGAAGACGTAGTAGATTGTATATGCCCTTAAATATTAATTAACTATAATTAATTGCATTTCTTTCTTTTGAAATTCATCCGGTCGATATATCATTAATTTAGACTTATTGGCATTGAATCTTCATATGTACTTTGTAATTTGGACGTGCGGGGTCCTAAAATGGGTTGTTCGTCCTCTATAAACGTACTTACATTGTATCTTCTCTTGCTTATTTTTCATGTGTTCTAATGTTTTTTGGGTTTCAACCAAATAGAAAACCCCTTTAAAAACTTGCGCAGTAAAGAAGAAAAAATATAAATCCCCATTTCCTTTGAAAAAAAATGGATTTTTCTCTATACCTACTACTATCACGTTCTGTGTATCTAATCTACGTGCACATCGGTCGTTATTCCTTTGTTTGTTAATTCTTCATTTTCTACCTGGACCGTATACAACTAGGCATTCGACGACCGTGGACGTGACTGTTAGAATTTTCAAAAAGTTATTTGTCATTGTCGCTTCGGCTCATCTAGGGGAAGATAGCTGCTGCCGTTATAGACGCGCTCTAGTAGTACGTGGTATTCGTTCATATTTCTGTATAACCATTGTAACAACGTCCCAAGTCCACGAACTATATAAGAATGTGCTTCTGAGTGTTCCGATGATTTTTGTTGCACGTGAATCCGACTTTGTTAAAGTGGATGTGTGCGTGTGAAGAATTGTTCATGACGCCACCATGTATATTTTAGTGGGCACACGACTACAACAATACACAACATTAAACTTCAATATACATTCATACTAGTGTTGGAATATTGGGAAGGGAACTAAAAAGAATGCGCATATTGGCATCAAGAAAACATTTGCTATTCATTTTCAGACGGAAAACTGAGAGGCATAATAAAATGCTGTCAAGAGCGTTTACGCTTAACCGGACCTCTTTTAACTTCAAATGAACATTCTAAAGATATTGCATAAATTTCGGGCGAAGTTACATGCTTGAGTCCTTAATTTTATGGAACTATTTTTATTATAGATTTGAATAATCTAATTTAGTATTGTACGTTTCAAATTCATTAAATCTACTAAAGTGAGATGGTTAAAATCTATAAAAGGTTTGTTCGGACCCGTTCATATGTGAACAAATATCTATTGAAAAGAACATCGACTATATCTCGGCAAATATTAACAAAAAAGGTCCTTACAATTTTTTACGTAAAACTCACCGTTTTCGAGATATTTTGTTTTTCAAGATGGCGGCTAACGCTCGCAGTTTTGGACGACACAAATTTGGTCTTATACTTAGGGGACACCCTCTGATATAATCCAATCGAAAAATCAATTAGGATTTTTTGCGGTGCTAAAATTCCTGGACTAATACCTAACCGTAATAGTTTTTGAAATATTTAACATTTTCTCTAATAAATGTCATGTGCAGGTACACTGAGAGAAATAAAATGTTCAGTTAACCAATTTCTAGTTGACTCAATAGTTTTCGCTGGTTCCCGGTGAGCAATCACTTCAGAATTTTGAATTAAAACGTATGGTTTATCAAGCTGAAGTTATTGAATCAATGATTTTGCGTGTTTGATATAATATTGTATAGAATATTATTTGAACTTGAACTTTGAAAGAAGAAGTTGGTTTTCCTCATCCGCTGAATAGAAACAGGCCAGGCAAACAGGGGATGACCCTAGCTAAAAGAAGAAGAAGAAGAAGAAGAACTTTGAAAGAATGTCTCGCGTTGCTAATGCGACACTGTCAATTTATTTGAACAAAAATTTACAGTGTCCGATCAAAAGTTGCGAATGATTGAATTTCAGTCAATGAGCAAAAATGTTGAATCAACAATACTGGCAATAAAAATTTTAAAGTAATTGGTTCATTAGTTTGCTTCTGGTTGTCTGAATAGATTATTTGCTCAGTCAATGTGTAAAAAGTGAAAAGTTTAAAAACTATTGACTGAACAATACCATTTTTCTCACTGTACTATTTTGCTAAGGCATGTTTTACTTATGTTTGATCCCAGAATTGAAATTTTTGGTATGCGAGTAGTTTATTCTTGCAATAACTTTTACGAATTGCTAAAATTATTTTTTTTTGATACAGAGTGTTCAGGAAAAGGAAAGTAATATCATAAATTTCAGATGTATTTTTATATAGTATTGGAGGCTGTAGAGGAAAGTCCTCATACATCTGCGCGTATGTTAGAGCGCCAGGTTGGAATATCGGGAACTTCGACGACCAGAATTACTAGAAAACATAAATTTCACCCATACCATGTACAATCGGTACAAGAATTAACCCAACAAGATCTTATTAACAGACGCAATTTCTGTTAACAGACGCAATTTCTGTAACTGGGCATTAAACAAGAATTATTAGGAGCCGAATTTCTTTAATAACGTGTTATTTACAGGCGAAGTCACATTTAATAAAAATGGGTTTGTTAATCGCCCAATTTTCATTAATATAATAATGAAAATCCTAGAAGATAATTCCTCTCGACAATCAGCATAGGTAGGTGGTCTCTTAATGTATGGGGTAGAATTCTTGGACGTTTTGTCATAGGACCATACTTTTTCGAGAACACGTTAAGAGGAGAATCCTTTTTGTTTTTACGAAATCAGTTTGAAGATATGATTGATAGTTTACCATTACAAATTATCAGACAAATGTGGTTGCAATTAGATGGAGCTTTTCCACATTTTACCATACAGGTGGGGATTATCTCAACACAAATTTTGAAAATGAATGAATCGGTAGAGGAAGACCAGTGAACTGGCCTGCAAAGTCTTCTGGATCTGACGATACTAGACTTCTTATGAAGTTATGTCAGAGAACAGGTATACAAAACTACTTCAACCACAGTGGAAGATATGAAGTTTAGAATAAGGCGTGTACTTGAATCTATTGATGAAAATATGCATCAAAGGGTGCATCAAAATTTTATTCGCAGACTTACTGTCTGTCAGGAACAAAATGGTGGACATATAGTGAACACCTAGCCTGGCGAGTGTCATTCAACAGTAGGTTTGTGTAACCTTGAAAGTCATTATACAGTTCACTGTCTTCGTTTTATATGCCCATTGCTCAGTACTATTTTTGTTTAATTTTCTTACTATTTCTTGATTTAAATAAAAAGCCTTTGTTTCATTTCATTAGTTTTTCAGCAGCCCATTGTATAACTTAATATCTTATGTTTCACTAAATAATATAGCATGTTTGATGTGTTATTTCTTATCCATGGCCGTCTTAGTTTTAACAACTTATTGCCATGGCGTGGACAGCTTTTTGTAAAGCGATTTTGAAAAAGAAAAAATCTCGATATGTATTGCAGATAGGTATATGATATGCTTAACTAAAAGTAAGGTGCTTTACTTTAGGAATAAAATAAAAAAAAATAATTTTTTCCATCTGAAATTTGTGATATTGCTTTCCGCTTCCTGAACACTCTGTATCAAAAAAAAAATGTTAGCAATTCGCAAGTATAAACTACTCACATACCAAAAATTTCAATTCTGGGATCAAACATAAGTAAGACATGACTTAGCAAAATTGTACCTGCACATGACATTTATTAGCGCAAATGTTACATATTTCAAAAACTATTACGGTTAGGTATAGACAATGGTATTTGAGAAGCATGTCGATTTTATAGCAGAATCTAAAAATGGAATAAAATATAGGGTGTTTTGTTCGAAAAAATAATATTAGGATCAGTACTGCTATTCTGACACGACCTGTATAAACCAAAGTATTTTTAGACATTGCCCCTTTAAGAATCAAACAACATTTATTTGAAAAGTTTTTTTGTACCTTCAAACGTATAGAGATATCGACCGACACCGCACTATGGGACACCCGGTATATTTTATGGTTGTGCATTTGCAAGGGTATAGTTCAAATAACACGCAAATTATTTTTTCCGAGTACTCCAGCATTATTATTGTAGCACGATTGAATTCAAGACATCCGACAACGCTGAATTTTTTGTGCGAACTCATTCAGGACCGGCGAGATCTTTTTATCGTGTGATTTAGACTTGGCTGTGTTTTCGTCAATGCCAACTACGATTCTAGACATTCTAGTTAATGCTATACCGCATTTCGAGGTCGGGCCTGCCATCTCGAATATTCTCTTGTTTTTCGACCGGTCGGTCGCTCAGTATATCCACATTATACATACATATATTATCCGATGGAAAGCACAAGTTGGTACCACAACGGGTTTCTTGGTACGAAACAAAAATCCCAAAGTACGACAAAAAAGTTGTTCGGGCTCTTCAATGCTTTATCTGTGTGTGCGTGTTGTTTGGTGATGCATTTGAGTCCGTTCGTGTTTGCATACATCACGTATGTGTTTTCAATGAAGTCTATTTTTAGATGTTTGCAAATTCTAACCTATCTATATATTATACCACGTAGGTTAATAGTATTATAAACTTTCTATATTTGTAATCTGTTACGTAGCCATGAATAAAGTGACTCATGCTTAGCTAGTGATGCAATACGCTCGTATGTATGTTTGCTGTTTGGAAAAGATATTAGAACTGCGGCTCCGCGTTCCAGTGTAAATAAAGGAATCTTGTTGGATTTACACAAGATACATTGTAACACATATTTTAAATATGTTTAATTCACAGCTTGAGGTATATATGCAATATGTCCAGTGGTGTAACAAGATTTTTTGGTTCATCTCTTATGGTTATGTACCGAAGGGACCCGATAACAAAATAAAAGCAAGACTATAATTTTAGACATTTCAGCTCATACATATCGTGAATTACAAAATGCGTTCTTCAAAACAATCAAGAGTTCAGTTTTGAAATATGTTTGTAAGATGTAAGTTTTTACCGCTTTAATGGATTAAAGTCTTTTAAATCATTTCCTGTTCATTTTTATTTGGAAAATGATTGATTACTGTAAGCTACTAAGATAAAGAAGTGGGAGGAATTGTCAAAAACAGTAACACCACACATACAATTCAATTGTAACAGTGGCGTGATTTCAAAATAATCAAAAGGGATAAGTTTGCCAGTTGTTTAATGCTCATGAATTTAGTTACGGCTGAAGCTACAATCATAACTTCTTATTATTCATTTTACTTTCTTATACGTAGTATAAGGAAGTATTGTGATGATTTCGACTTCGAGATTTTTACAGATGTCCACGTTTTGAAGTCGCCTGATACCGAAAAAGTGGTTTTTAAAAAGTCTCTCTCTCTCTCTCTGTATGTCAGTATGTGTGTGTGCATGTGACCACGATACTGGTCAAACCGCTATAGCTATCAATTCCCAATTTTGTATTCTTGAGATCTGATTAGATTTTCAGTAAAAAAAAAATTGCCAATATTTTGTCAACTACTAAGTTTAAACAAATGTATAAAGAATTCATTTGTACTCAAAATTAAATTAGAGAAGAAGTTTATTATGAAAAAGTTTTTCGAAATTCATACCAGAAGTAGGTCTTTTACTCCTATCGAAAATCAATTTTTTGCCAATATTTCGCAAGTCATGCTTTTTAGACAGGTACGTTACGAGTATAAAAGTACATATTTAGAACTTAATTTTCGATACCTTTTGTATAAAAACGATTTCAAAATTCGGACCGGCGGCAGTAACACTTTTACTCTTAGCGAGTTGCACTTTCTTTCGAATAGATCGCAAAATATCCTTTCTACAGTAATTTATTAAGAGAATAGAAAATAGAAGTACTTATAATAGGATTTTGAATAATTTTTATATAAAAAGATTCTTAAAATTTGACTTATTTTTCGACGATAAAACTATTGAAAACAATTTAGAACAGTTTTGTATAATTTGAAACGCTCATACGTATAAAAATAGTCGTGTGGTGGCCACACCTCATCTTTTATAATAGTGATAATATCTGTGGCATAATCTTAATACATAGTAGGTATTTTGTCGAAATGTTTTTTTAACTATTTGTATGTCATGTTCTATGTTTTCACACAGTCTCAATACATTGACATTATATTAGTAGATCACCTAAAGCCATTTTTAAATGGTCTTGGGCTCTCATTAATTACAAGTCATATTACGAATGCAGTATATTTTAAGACAAGCTCATTGCATTTAAACCAAAAAACAAAAAATAATTTTGTGGGAAAATAAATTCAGTATTGTTCCTGTTAGTTTATTATGTCTAAATATGCAGTGCGACTCTAGTTTTCTTTTTTTGCATTCTCTAAGTTGTCAGGGATATCAAAGCAAAACTACCACTCAGAGAGGAGATTACAAATTGCAAGGCAAATGTGGTACAGATTACCTTATCATTCCGGCTGTAAAAATATATGTATACAGATAATAATGTAGGAAAATAATCTTTTAGATTAACGAATGGTATTTAAAATGTTTAAATTAATGATGCCTCGTCTGTCGTATTCCATAACATTTCACTGTTATTAATACTAAGATAAATATGTACATATGTAGTCCAACCACAGAGAATTGATACATGAAACAGTATAGTCGTGGCAAATGACATATTCTGAGGCAAAAGTTTAAATTCTTCTAACTCAACAATACTTCACTTTTTGACATATGAAAAGGCTTGTATGTGATATTTCTTCGTACAGACTTTATTTTTTTTAAATAAATAAATGCATTATTTGCAAATCACGGTCAACAAATTACTCATGCTCGTCATGTTACATAATAATATTGATGACAGTGATAATGTCGGTTTAACTTAGTAGTACAGAATATTTAAAAAGTATGTTTTTAAATCTTAATATAATTTTAACTCTATAGTGAGAACCCAATAAACCAATGGTTGTTCACATTATCGAGTCGCCAAAGTTATATCTAAAATTAATTAAAAAATAGCAATAAATAGAAAAAACAGTAATAATAAATATTTTTTGGCCAAAAACTCAAAAACTGTTTGTTTCTGGAGGTTTTTTTTGCATAATGGCTTTTTCTCTTATATCTATAACTATAAGGTTCAAAACATTAATATCATTCTGTTCTGCCCACTAAGTAAAGCGTTTGTTTATAGCGTTATCAAGGATTCAATTTTTTTTCGATCCCGTCCTCGCATTTCACATCATTTTCTAATTCATTATTTCATTCAATTCAGTGTCACACTGATTCCACTCCAAAACATGATTCTTCAAATCCAGCTTATTGTACATACCACCAGGACGAATTTGCATGTGTATTGTGGAGGTGGGACTAACCTGAGGAGCCAGTGTATGCAGAAGTTCAAGAGATTTGGACATTGAATTATAATTTCGCGATGAAGATGATTCCAAGCTGCCAAGTTGATTACTGCGTCTCTAATACCTAACTTTTTCAAGGTATAGGAAATATTCACTTAGAAGACTTTCTGCAGTACAACTTTGTTGTGTCTAATTACATTTTCGTCCATCGGTTGTATAAGTGGTGTGACATTCGGAGGGAGAAACATTGTTACAGTTTACTATCCTCACTTATTAATTCTGGATGCGATGGTGCGTTGTCCAAATAGAAGTAAATCTTTTATTGGGAGATTATTATCCTTTAGAAACCTTTTAACTTTTAAGTAAAAAAATGACCTAAGTTTAAGATCTAGAAAGTAGAAAATTTAACTTACCTGGGGTGCAAACGAATAATGAAGCCAATGTTTAAAATGCTAGAAGTCATCCAAGCTGATTTTGGATGTTCATAGTCCAAAGGACTATGGGTTCACAGCTTTATTAATAAGCAAGGGCTTTATGGGATGCAGTAGCATTAATGCATGCCAAAAATGTTATTGTCTGCTTGCAGAAGTTTTTTTTTACGCCGAGACAACTGTTTTGTTTGGTAACAATTTTCAATCCTGACCCATCAACGTACTACATAGTTCTATTTTATTTTTTAACTAAATTTGAAATGGGTCCACGAGTTCTGATTGATAGGACAATTGTACCTTACATGTCATTTACAATTTCGAGGACATGTACTACATATTATACGTACATATGCGGAAAAAAGTACCACAGAAATATCGCGGCGTATATTTACATTGATTACGGCTGATAAATTCAGTCGCCGTATTAAATGTTTTATTTTTTTGCTATTAAATAGATGATTAAAACTTTTAATATGGCGACGACTGCATATTAGAATCAGCGGTAATCAGCGTAAATATACTCTGTGATATTTCTGTAGGCTTGTACTTTTTTTCGCCTGGCAACTTACGTACGAATATCTAAGCAAAACAGTGGGCGTCAAATTTATTCCTGGTATTTAATTTAATTCCATTCAATCTAATCGAGCCTGTGGTTGAAATTTCTATGAAAAAAATGCTAAAAATATCAAAACATGTAATCGTAAAAGTTTGGCACATTAAATAACAAGTCTTGTGTGTATGTAATAATGTCAATTTTTTTCAAAACTTGTGTGATTTTTGTTGGAAAGATAATAGAATATAAAAATAGAGTTTACCATTATTACAAAAATTTTCGACCTTGATACTTTTACAGATGTCCACGTTTTGAAGTCCGCTGTGTGTTTGTGTGACCAAGATTAGACCCAAACAGAGGAATAAAGCTATCAATACCAAATCGTAGATTTTGGAATATATTCCTTCTTTAAAGATCTGATCAGATTTTCAGTAAAATCAGTAGACCGGAAGTAATAGTTTACTTCAGTGAGAAAATACAATTTTTCCAATATGTTTAGCCAAATTTCTGAAGAAAAGAAAGTTGCTCAAAACAAAATTTTACTTTTTTTTGGAATATCATACCATGTTTTTCATTCTAGGCAGGCATATTAAGTATATAAAAGCGTTTAGTTCATAAATTCGAAACAATTTGTATATAAGAAATATTAAAATTCGGACTGGAAGTAACAACCAAAATACCTGGCAAATGTGCATTTTGTACAGAATTATTAAGAGGATAAAAGTATTTAAAGCGTACTTTGGAACAACTTACACGTACGTATTTGTGTGGGGCCCACTTTTTTTTTTTAATAGTTCGTTAACAATCGTAAGAATATCAGGCTGCAGAAAACTGGAAACAAGTGTTGATATTTCAGTATTAATTTTAACTCCACTCCCTCAAAAATCGTGTTTCTCTCCCCTGCCTAGAATACATGTCCATGGCATATTGCGCTGTAGCACAGTACATTTATCTGGTTCAGTTACACGAGCGTTCGTTTAGTTTTACAAAACCCTAAATTTGAAATATATTGTATATTCATTTCCTCTCTCTCCGTAGCTCAATGCGCAGTCGTCCTAAAAAAATAAACTGTTACACGAACATCAAAAGGACCGCCGAGGAGTGATCTTACTGTTCAGTTACTATACTTTGTAACTACTAATATTTCGTGTATTTTGTTTTAAATTGAAAATCAATGTTCATAACAAAAATGTGAGCACGACAGTGAAAGTACCTTTGCTAAAAACCTAGGAATCACATGTCCTAATTGTTGGTCCAATACATACTGCCGTAATAACGATAAATGCGTTTTGACCCAGCAATTACTGTCTTTCATAGTTGTGCAAATTTTAATTAAGAATCAATAAAATAATTCAATTATTAATTGTTAATAAGAATAAACTTTATTACCTATCTAGTTTCTTTTGCTGTCTATACTAAAATGGACAAAATTTAATTAAGTTAATTAATTAATAATTTCGTTTATTTTTTTTAATTATTAAGTTGCCATTAAATTTTGTTCAACGCTCTCTCTTCTCTATAAGCGCTACATTACTCACCAACCCTGTTTATTATTGTTAAAGTCGTGTGGATTTCTCTCTTTTAACACATCTTTAAATAGTTGCTTCCAACAAAAAGTTGTCCTATATAAAGTGAATGGCTCTTGTATGTGTTAAACCTGAGGAATGCCAGCACATTTACTCATACGTACGGTGAAGAAATCCCGTTAACGTCAATTACGGATTTGCAGGCATTCAGAATGCTACATATTCTCAAGTTTATGAATGTATGACACTTCTTCAATATTGAATTACAGTTACCAGACTAGCAGGAATGCTGCCCTACAACAACAAGACGAAACACACAAGAAGAAGACTGCAACTGCACAATATATCAGCATTATTATATTATCTAGTTTATTAATTTACATTCCATAACAAGTTTTTTCCTGTTCCTTTATTGTGTATTCAGAATTTAAAAAATAGAACAAATATCGTATATACATATATGTATGTGTTTTACATATAAGATTATACACGTTTTTTTTTAAATCGTAGTGCTGTTAGAGGAAACTGGTTTTAGTCTTTTCCCATGAAGTGTGTTTAGTTTGACGTAATTGTACCGGTCTTTTCTATTAAAATCCAAATTTATCTTGTACTTGTTACTGAACACAAGGAATAGGCATGTAATTTATTTTGATGTATTTTGGATCTTAATTGTATTTATTTCACTTTGTTGTCTTAGGGCTGTTTACACCGCAATGTTTACCAGAGTATTAACTACATCTGCCCATTTAAATGTTGTTCTGCTATGTTAAGTGCATAACAAAAATGATATTCCAACTGACAGGTAAAGTTAAACCTCTGTTAAATATGTTATAACGATGGGGTTTTAGTTATTACATTGTTCACACATAAAGTTTCCAAATACACCCTAATTTGTTTTAGTAAAATGTAAATGAATTTGATGTCTCAGCAAAAATTACAGTTCTATGCTTTATTCGCTACAAAAACGCTTTAATGTGGTGTAGGATTGTCACGGACTGTTAAGTTACAGTTCTTACACTTAACTCGCAATCAAGTTACTCAAACATTCAATAGATCCTTGAACACTCTTCATTTAGGGCAATTTCCATGTTGTTAAGTGTTCCTGGCTATACAGCACTAGCGACACCCTATGCCCCAAGATGTCCTACGCATTCTCAATTGGATTTAAGTCTGGAGACATTGGCGCGACGAGGGCGAGAATTATTGGCCATAAAAATGAATGTTTGGCTGATTTCACAAGCCTGAGGAACTTGAATCTCATCGCTTAAGCGAACAGCAGTCAACGCTCCATATCCAACGACAAGACCAGTATGACCGTTAGTACCCATCTCAGCCCACCCTATAATACTGTCACATTTATGCATTAGCCATTTCCGAACAAAAGCAGTTCAAGTTCTACGTTTACGCCAAATTAGAGTCCGCCTATTATCATATACTAGGCTAAACCTGGTCTCATCGCAAAAGAGACTGGAGCTCAGATTTGAGCTAACCGATTCTCATGTATTATCTACACATACGCATATGCGTATTAGTTAAAGAAATACGTACCATTGATCGACGAGCATACAAATCGTCATTATGAAGGCGGTTTCCTACAGTTTGTGTTGATAAATAAAGTCCAGTAGCTGCAGCAAACTGATTTTTTGGCTGACGTCTATTCAAATGCCGACTTGTACGGGGTAATATTGCTAGATTGCGAGCATGTTAGTACTAGTGTTAGATTGTCAGCCTTTTCCATGCCTTCTATGAATATCTCCTATCTCTAAAAGAACTGTTATATAGTCGGAAAATGACACTTTGGAACACATCAATCACTTGAACAGTGACTTGTTGCTTTTGCCTAGCGTCTCCATAATATATTTTTTGCAATTAGTACCGTAATCATACCATTTATTTCGCTAGTGCTGTAATAGGGTCTATTACAGCACTAGTTGCGTAATAGAAATGGAACATTTAAACAGATTTATTTTAAGTTGGTCACATTGCAACAGAAATGGAGATGTCAATATGACATTTTGTAAGCAAGTTTGAGGTTTTTATATTGAAATTCATTGTAAGATTTGATATTTTTAATTAATCTTTGAAATAGTACAACTATTATAAACATTTATATTAACGTTTGAATTATATTTCGAAGTGATAGTGATACCGTGTGCAGTAGAAACATTCTGTTGAAAATTATCAAAAATGTGTCAATTTTAAATTAACTTGTCAATTTAAATCTTGTGCCAAACCAAGGTGACAACCGCCACAAAATTTCCCTTGCTTATCAAATTTTTCTCGTTTTGCTTTTACAAAAAGAGAAATTTTAAAACTAATTGCAAAAAATAGCATAAAAGACACGTTTCATTTGACATTAAAGCACTCATTCAGTTAAGAAACTCGTGGCTACGCCACTCGTTTCTTAAACTCTGAATTCGTACTTTGAAACGTCAAAATGAAACTTGTCCTTTAATATACTAATATATAACAGTTTATTGCTCCCGTTGATGTCATTTTAAGTCGGATTGCCCAAACAAGAACTCACGCATGGAAATCATTGTAATCTTTAATTGTTTGGTTATGTCTATAAGCGTTGTCATTGAATTTTCGTGGCTTTTGTATTAATACTTGTGGTACTTTATACAGAACGATTTGAGATGATAGAAGAAAAAAAAAAGAAGTACAGCAACATTAAATCGACAGAAAATTAAAATAACTTTCAAACATTAATCAAACCAAAATAGACAAAAGAAGTTGCGTCACTGATAAAAGCTAGAGACATAACATTGTTGAGAACTTCTTAGATTATATATACATATATGTATAGTATACAAATCTTTAATAAGCGAAACAACATTAGTTGAGAAACAAATTCGGTACCATCTAAGTAAAGGATTTTTGGTGACGTGCACTACTTGATAACTCATGTCTTTCAAAATTAGATGATCTCTACTAATACCTGAATTATTTTAAGACCGGCCTACAATCGGTATTGCAATTACACCTAAAGTGTTTGAGAATCGCTTTTGCTTTGCTATTTGCAATTAGGTAATATTCACTGCAAGATGAAGTGCTTAAATAATCATTCTTAATTAGGTTTCTAAAGTGTATCTATTTACATATTTATGTCGTCCGTAATCATACTTATTGCAGGTTATTAGGAATTAATAGTAATTAAATCTTATTTATTTAATTTGATAAATTATTTGGAAACTAATAGTAAGATGTTGTTTTCTCAACAGATCCCTCGGTTTCTTTTTTTTTTTTTATTTGAGAACGTTTAAAGCATAATCAAACTTGGACGGAATCTTAATGAACGTGTATCACTAGATGGCAATATTATATTTACGTCACTGAAATTTTTGGAATTTTGCATAAGTACAGCGTTAATGATTACTAACTCTAAAATCAATAACATAAAATTCTGGACATTATTTAAGTGTGTTGAGCGCCCGTGTCAGTTACACCTGTATTGTACAACGCATTAGCCTTAGATAGAGTATGCATTTATATTATTAGGAAATGCGATACCAAGAAAAATATTTATATATACCACAAATTATCTACCACATAAAAAAAAACTTATTAAATATTCATATGGCAAAACTCAACATTGATGGGTATAAAATAGTGTTTTGCATATTCAAATTGTTTATACTTTTTATCATGAGTAGTGGTTATTTAATGAGGTACCCGATATACGAAAACTTATATTATTTTGTGAATTGTGTAAATTCTTAAAATGTTTTTGAAGCTTCCCCAGTGATTGATCAATTACATTCTTCTCACGTCGTTGTGTGTTAGAAATGTCCTGGAATTTTGATTGCCATAACCGTAGGTGGGAACTTAAATGTTGGCAGTTGGGTGAAATATACTTCTATTGTATTTTTAGCTAATGAGTAGTGAGTAGTGATAATGAGATGATGACGGAACATTTTGTTTCGAATTAGCGACGCATATTGATGTTGTAGATAATAAACAGCGTTTCTTATTAAATGTACAATTTAGATATACTAGGTCCAAATACTCTGTTTTTATTTCTACGGATTAACAAAAAAATTAAAATGTGACGTAATTGTTCCGTTATTGGCTCAATTCGAAAATACCTCTCAAAAACAAGTTCAAATGTAGAAATTTTGACGTTTGACGTATGATTCATATTTTATGCCAATATATATTTTTTTTAGTTTCATCGTATGCAATTATATTATATAGAAATCAATTTTTCAAATGTTTGCAATATTTGCTTCCGAAAAGGTAATTTTGATTATATATTTAGAATTTTAAAGTATGTATGCAGTTTTCTCTTTATAATGTGAAGTATATCACATAGATGTCGTTGATGCCGTTGGTGGTGTGTGAGTATGATTTGCTCCTCCCATTATTTACGTCACTCCGTCGTTTAAAAAAATAGATTATAGCTTTCATTTTCAAGAATATTGTTGCACTTATACTCGTATTGTCCAAAAAGAGTTTATGTTTCTTTAAAAAAACGGCGTTTCACAATTACTATATAGAAACAATGGCTGAATGCTTGCCCGAAACATGTTTACTTAGTAGTCATATATGCGATATGAACGACTACTGCTTTTGCATGGACGATCGCCGTGTGTTTTGATTAAAAAATTAATAATTGTCAACTGAACATTCATTCGCACCCTATTTATTTTTTAAACAAAATGCATGGAAAACGAAATTTCATAGATGACCATTATAAATAATCATAACAAGTTTAAATAATTTTGTGATTCGAAATTTACTTGTGGTTGAAAGCAGGCATACTTGTTCGAGATAATTACACAATTTGAAGGGTTGTGATTCTATGAAAGCAAATAGAAATATTTTAGGAAATAACTATTTACTTCCGTTTTTATTTTTTCCTAATTTATCATTAATTTTTAACGGTTTCTTTATATCTGTAGTACATTTGTTGTACTATTGATTATTAATTTTGAAATAGTTTACTGTGTATGATGTTTACAATTAATATTGAGATATTAGTGTTCCACTTAGTGCAGCTGCCAGTAGTTGAAAAATAAATTAATTACAAAATGCCTGTTATTACCAGTACTCAAAAATGCATCCGCGTGAGGTTTTAGTGGTTTATTGAGCAATATATAACTGATTACAACTCTAATAAATTTTGTAATTATGTATATTATAATTTGCCTCAGCAACCAGTTGTTCATCATACGTTAACCGGGATTTACAAAATTCACACTTTATTTTTTTTTAAGATATAGCAACTGTAGCCTGTCAAATAAGTATGACCGGCATTTCATGATGCAATTGGTCAAAATAATTTTTGAAGATTTATGGCTGGGGCATCTTCCATCACACCTCTTTGTACTGCTTTAAAATCCGTATTAAACATGAATTAAATCGTAAAATGAATGCATTTCTCGAATGCATACTTAACATTTTACTTTAAAAACCGTTCAAAAAAAATCATAGCGATTTTTTGACTATATATATTATGGCATTGTTATCATTATTAGTAAATTATAACGTGCTAAATACATCATAGTCAGGTCTTGTTCTTTAGTAGACAATACCGAGGATATTATTCTATTCAAATTGAAAAAAATGAAGCGTATTTATATTTTAAACACGCACCACTGATAACTATCAACTGAACAAAGTACATAAGCCGTACATTCTCATATCCTTTAAATATTATATTCCATGTTTCACATTGCATCTATGGGTATGTCTGTAATGTGTCACGATTTTGTTTTTTCTATGCACCATTTTTTTTAACTTCGACAGTCAAACTAAATAGTCCTAATACACTAAGCCTCATATTTTTAGTCCTAATATAATCTACTATATATACTTTCATTAGTTTATTTCAAAAACATTGTAACAGTAAGAATAATTCTGCATAATTTTTATTTTACTTTGAATGTGGAGCAGTAAGATAAATACTCTATGTGTGCCTTCATCAGATTAACAGAATAACTGAAGGATTTTGATCAAGATATCAACTGTTTTAGACCGTGTAATGTGTGGAATATATTCCAGTGGCCCTAAAATATTTTCTCCAAGATTTGAATCCTTAATATAAAATATTGTTTATTTTTTTACTATATACCGTCTTGTTTGTTTATATGTATATCTTGTTACACATTTAAAGAGAAAAATAGAGCAATTTCACTCTATATTGATAGCTCACGACAACCTCTATATAAAAACATTTTACTGGCGTGGTAGATAAACTTACGCACATTAAAAGTGCAGTTTGTATCGCGCATTCGAGTACTAGCAGCTAGATACGGTTGCTTGCGCAGTTCACTTCCGGTTAATCGCGTAGTTGCGCCGTGGCCTACCCTAACCCCGCGTCGATGTCTAGACATCGTCACAGCCCAGCTTGCTGTAATGCCTTACGCAGAATTTCCGTGCTCTTTCCTCATTTCTATGGGTACTTTCTTCGTTGCATCGTCGGAACTCTTGTAAAGTCATTTCTAAAAAGTACACATCGAAGTTTATGGCCAAGTTCTTTTTTGTCATTTCGATTTTAAATTGAAGAAGTGCATTGATTTTGGATATTTCCTCTTCTTTTTGGATTCGTTATTCAAGCGATTTCGTCTGCATTCTCTGGAAGAGACGCGTCTGCATTCTCTGGAAGAGACGCGGACATATATTTCAAGGACGCGTTGCATCAGTGCCAGGGTGTGCTCTCGAATAAGCATGTTGCTTTGGAAAGGATGGTGTCTTAAATGCAAGATTATTGATGGATTTTTCAGTTGCAAATTTTTCTAAAATTTTTCGTATTTCCATTGTTATACGACTACGAAATACATATTTATGTGCAAAGTTCCTATGAAAAGTACGTAAGTTTTTTTCTGTATATTTTGAATTTGTTGATTTTACCTATATTTATTATATCCTTTTGAATTCTTTTAACAAATTTGGAATTTGTAAGCCACCTATCTATTTCCGTGTCTTACTTTATTTTTTAATGAAATGGATAGATCCCCGTTGCTTTATTATTGGTAATCAAATATTCGTCTTTTATAACTGTCGTCATTCAATTTCATGTTTATTCTAAAAATATCTAGCTATATAAATAATATTGACTATTCAATTCACCTGTCATTGTTCAAATATGAACCAATAAAATAGCAAATATTTACTTTCGTATCATAGCAACAGGAAATTTCAGCGATTATATCTTCCTAGAAGGTATTCAAGTGGATATTTTAAACAAGTGAAAGTTTTTATTAATGTAACTCATTTACTAACAATATTGAAGGTACAATTAGAAAAACTAACATTACTGCAGTGCTGCAGCAGACATTCTGGAACAGAGCTATCACTGGGAGTACCCGAGGGAGTACCTTTCTCTTGTAGCTTAATACCGTCACTATTACTGACAGATGTCGAAGTTGTACATGACACATTTGTTGTTGTAAAATTTCTTCGCATTTCGGTGATAATCGACTCGTGGTGCTCATCATCAAGCTGCAAGTACGATTTTATGGAATTCAGATTTTGGTGTCCCGTTATTTTCATCAGTTGTTGCTCTCCGACTCCAGCTTTCGCCAGAGATGATACAGTTGAAGAGCGTACCGAATGATTTGATATCTTCCTTCTTTTAACATCTAATCCAGTTTTTTCAGCTAATAACTTCACCCATTTACTGATCTCACATATACCAACTGGACTGTTCTTATACCACACCGCATTCTCAACTTTATCCCAAAACGGATTCGGTGTCAAAAACATCCTTTCTGTTTTCACATTTTTTCCTCTCTTCGATTTCAGTAGATAATACAATCTAAATAACAGAAGAATATTAATTATACCGTCTTGAAATTAAATATAAATAGGTTACCTAACTGGACACATATCGGTATTGCTTTTATTCTCTATCAACCACTTGCTGCCTGTCAATGATTTAGTTCCCCCCTGCGCAGTTTTCGAAAATACTGGATTATATTCAATTCTACCAGTTCTTCTTCCCTTGTTATCGAGTTCCTCCTTGAAGTAATAGGTGAAACAGTTGCTCCCTTCTCCTCCCCGCCAAGCTAGTTCGTAAGATGCTATTAAGAAAAACTTTTTCTGTAAACCGTCTGGGGTACTCTCATCTAATATGCGTATCATATTTAAGTATTCTGGTTCTGTAAGTGCCGCCGCGTTGCTGGTTCTTTTTTCAGGACACGCTTGCAGTTTTCTTCTTGTAGCATCCCTGGCGTCACGTGCTGACTTAAATATTGCATCAGAAAACGGGTTTACGTTTATTTTCCACTTATTGAAGAACATTTCTTGAACCATTTTCGCCGTCACGTTCCACATGTGCTTGATGACGCCTTCTTTATAATCGGACCCATCTTTTTTCTTCATATTACATGCCCACGACTTTAAGATGACATTTAAGTCCACAGGAGAAGTAGATTGATCCAGTTTATAGCCTTTTGCTGTTAAAAATGTACTAAATTGTCTCCATACTGAATCTTTGGATTTCTTCGTGTTCCAAGGGATATTTTCGCAAATTTCAGCATCGATTTCGTCTTCAGATTTCGTGCCAAATCTTTTCTCAGTTCCCATTATTTAGAAACACCAGTTTTTATTCAACGAAACGAACTAAATAGGAACACGATTCCAAAAATTTTAATGACAAACATAAATGTTTTTTTTGTTGACATGGAAACGTAATCATGTGTAACTAAATTTTGAGTCATTTTAATATGAAAAATTGATTTGGTTCATTGAATAGTCTCTCGAATACGATTCGTAGTCAAAGTTGAGTCTACTATTTTTGTGGTGCTTTACACTCATGTCTTTCATAATTGCGAATACTACTCGTGCTCCGCACTCGTAGTATTTAAATGCAATCATGAAAGACATTCGTGTAACCACCACAAAAATAATCGACATAACTTTGACTACTCATGGTATTATAAGTGATTATTTGTGATGCATTCTGAACTAACAATTTATTCTGATTGTAATTCAACGCTTATGCCTAGTTAATATCCAACTTGTGAGAACAGCTTCTCGTTTGTACTACACATTATTATGACGTATTGTTCAATAAATTTGATTATATGTGCTGTTTCAGCACGAATAATAATACATACTGGTAGTATTGCTTATTTTGAGCACATACGTTAATGCTAGCATATATTCAATGTAATGCTTACTCAGATCCAACATCAAAGAAATGTACGAAGAGAGACGAAATCTAAGAAGGTTCGACTTGTTTTGGCCCCTGCTGATTGTCTAGAAGAAAAGCGACACGGATATATGGGAAGATAAAAGAAATCCAGAAAAAAAGCAATTAAGTTGAAAATTCGAATTTATAAAGATCAAAGATGTCAACGTATTATATTTATATAAAATTCTTGTTTGTAGTGAAGAATGAACACGCATAATTGCCTGCTTTAACTTTAAGCTTTGTTATTATAGCGTTAAATATTTCGTAAAAGCCCCGAAGTGTCTTGCGAGAAAAATATTAAATGTCGTTGAACCTGCAAGGATATATAAAGTCTGTAACCCTTGTGAGGTCCCGAAAACACGGTCGATATTTACTGCGCGAAAATGTAGGTTGCGCTTCCTCGTGCCAAGGAAAATTTATGAAAAAAAAATTGCGAACCAAGAAAATTCGTGCTGTTGTTTTAGTAAAGAATAAAACAATTTTGCACCATAAAATTATAATGATAATGTTCTAAAAATGTTTAAGTTGAATTCAAATTTTGTTTAAATTAAAGTAAAATAAATTGTACAAATGAAAAGATGTAGTAACACCAGTACTAGAAAAAAATATTGAGCTTGACATTATAATAGGTGTAATGGGATGTTTAAACCTAAGAATCTAGAAAGCTGGATTATATTCGTTGTTAATATATGGAGTTTATAAAATCACGATCGATTCTTTACTTTAAAAAGATATTAACTTATATATGGGCATTTTAAAACGAGGGAGAACGCATCAATTCTTTGCTTCTGGAGGAAACCGTTTCGTTTCTTCATCTACTACCGACTTTTTGTTCACTGCTTTAAGGACCGTCTTCAGGCTAGTCTTCTATTGACAACTCCATGGTGTCATCACTTCTGTATCTTCATTGGTAATTACATTGTTGACGATCACAAATTACTGATGTCAAGTTGCTGTGAAATTTTGATGTGTTCTGACCAACTTTGGTTGACATGACAATTAGAAAATACCTACAATTTAAATACATAATCCTGTATAACAAATTACGTTTAAGTTAACTAGATCTCTTTATCAGTTTGAGCAGACAGCTTTCGTACAGATTTTGTGGGACTAACTTACATTCGCTGCCTAATGTCTGCGACATCTTCAGTTAAAACTGTTGATACTATTTCAGGTTTACATTTACAAACATTCCGTGTTTCCTTAAACCTTTCAATCACCGTATTGCGATGACAAGTAATGTGTCCAAGTTTATTTCCAGATTTCCATTTTCCGTTACAAATTGCTGAAAACACGATCCCAATGAATATTTTCATAATCTATCCTCTTGCAATGTTCCACTGCGTAAGTGCGACATTACGATAAACTTATCCTGTTGTATCGTAAAGGGCATGGTATACGAGGTATATTGTCTTGAACGTAAAGGGCATGGTATACGAGGTATATTGTCTTGAAATAGACAGAAAAGCGTCAATAAAACAATGAAAATACGAAAGTACAAGACACTTCAATACATTATGCATTTGACATGTAAATTTAGTATGGGCAATTCACGGAAGTAGATATTTCCTAGTTTTTGATAATACTGGGACTTTTTTGTTGCCTACCGAGGACAGTTCAAAATGATCTATTTGTATTTTACTACTACAAGTAACTATCATAATATATGAATGAAGTAAAGAACTGAGTAATTTTTAATGGCGACCATAATAATTATACTAGTAATATTTTTTATTTACAACCATACGCGTAATGTTGGCATTTCTGACTTTTTAAAAGTTTGGAAGTGTGACTTTGTCCATGTTTACTAGCCGCCCCCTATTACTGCCCTCATTTTCCAACCTCAATGTCAATCACAAAACTCTCAATATGTCAAAACCTTATCGGAATTTTTATCACAAATAATTATTAATTGTATGGTTATGAATAAAATTAATTGTTAGAATTATTGGAAGCTTGAATCCATGTAGATAGGCCGCCTTGCTATTGCTGATATTATGAAATAGTGCTTTCTTGTCGTTCTCCATTCGAGTCAAGATATCTGGATTGCTACGGGAGGACAGTTTCCCTCAGTTCAAGTGGAGTGCATTCCTTGAAGACTTTACTACTCAACATTTCTTTTATAATCTATTCACCGAAAAAAAACTGACGTATATTTTTTTGACTTTTACTCCAGAACATCATAAATCTGACAACTCAATATGTCAAAACTTTTACCGGAATTTTTAGCACAAATAAATATAATAATTATGGTTGTAAATAAAATAGTATACAAACCTCGGTGAAAAGTTTCTTTCCTGTCTCGAGATAAACTTAACCTCGACGCTTCGTGTCTCTGTTAACTACTTAATCTCTCGACAGTAATGATTAATGAAACACTTTCCACCTCGGTATGTGATATACTATTTAATTATACCATCTTAGTGACTCTTTCTGTCAGTATAGCTTGGCTGTAAAATAGTGTAGATATTAATTACATATTTATATGTCAAAAAGAATTATTACCACTATTTAACAGGCACCTATAAATACTGCATATGTTTCAAATCATAACAGAGTTGTAATTATGCATTACCAACTAAAGTCTTCTCAGTAAAAAAAGAATAATTCTCAAAAATTAGAAAACCTTTTCTTTTAAACTTTCACCACTACACTAAAAAATGATACTGGCAATAAATAAGTGTAGTAGGATGTCTACCGGGTTTATTTATAGATATGAGTTTACGTATTGTTACGTCAAATCAATGATAGTTACAAGCGTCTGTTTTAAATTGTTTATCACGTGAAAATGATGCAAATGGCCGTTAGTAACATACACATACAGCACTAAGGAGATTAATCATTCTATTATCTGAATTACCATGATTTTTTTCACACACCAGGACCCTTGTGTAATACATAATATATTTATTACACAAAGATACGCTTGTCTAAATTTAGTGTTAACAATTATTTGTTAATAACACGATAAGTATGATCGTATAATATTTAACATCTTCGTGACATGTTAATTATATAACTCCATTAATAATTATTTGAACTACACCGCCAGGATTACTTTTTGAAAAATCAGAATGTAACAGCACTTGTTTTAGTTCTTAGTTCTCTAGTATTTATGAGTCTTATGACTATACAGCGGACGTGCCAGGTTTAAATTACGACGGAGCAAAGAAATACTGTAAACAACACGTAGTTACTGAGTAGCACTATTGATATGGTGAACTGTAACATCTGTTATTGCCCCAAAACGACAGAAAAAAAGTCGTCTTTTCTCATAAAATTAGTTTCTTCATCGGCGTAGCTAGAAGCGTGAGGGGTTTTTAAAATTTATTTTATTTACTTTATATTTCGCAAGATAAATAAAGTTATATATGTGTATACCTATTCATACTAATATTAGTTTCGTTTTTTCATTGTTTTGTCTGTTAATTACATACTTCGTAATTTTTGTAATTGTAGTTCCTGTTTAATACCGTTTCATTGAATCTACTTCTCGCAATTATCTTGACTTAAGTGTGCACTGGATTTCGTTAAGTTACATTTTTAGTTATCATTTATTTAGATCTAGAACATTATTTGTGTTACTATGATATGGAAGAACGTCGAGAATGGCATCGTGAAACAATGGCGAGTTGGATTAAGGGTCATACTGATTGTATGTCCTCCATTGTGAGTGATTCCGAAATTTATTGCAAAGTCTGTAAAATATGGTTACAGAATGACCAAAAAGCGCACGTACAACGTCACTTAGCATCGCTAAAACATACACAGAAATTGGACCCCTTGAAAGCTGACAATTTTAACGGAGAACTGTGTGAAGCTTTAATGGCGACTAATATCCCATTAAATAAACTTGACAATCCCACTTTCAAAACATTTCTTCAAAAATATACTGGTCGAAAAGTTTCTGATGAATCCACCTTACGCAAATATTGTGTTTCACGAAAACAGTAGTATGCATTAGAAGACATTTTTCAAATCAAGGCCTATGGATAAGTGACGACGAAACTGTTGCCGCTGTGTGGTAAATGTTGTAGCTGGTGTACTACATCCAACTATTCCATATAACGCACATGTAATAGCATCTAAAATTATAAATACAGTTGATGCGGAAACAGTTGCTAAAACCATTGACGAGAATTTGCACAAAATGCTTCATTCGGACGACAGGCACAGGGAAAAAAACACTTATTTGTTAGTGACAGTGCCGCATAGGTATATGTTAAAAACAGACAGACTATTAAAGGAAAGATATCCTTATATGCTGCATATTACTTGTGTAGCACATGCTCTCCACAGAATCTGTAAATATATATTAGAGACGGGTATCCGGAAATTGATAGACTTGTATCCGCTTTTAAAGAAGTGTTCAGTAAAGCACCATCGAGAGTAGCTCTTTACAGGGAAAAACTTCCATCTTTGTCACTGCCTCCCTCGCCAGTAATAACTAGATGGGGAACATGGTTGGAAGCTACTAGTTTTTATTGCAGAGAAGTTGCATAGTTTACAAAAGTTCGTTACATGTTTAAATGACGATGCTCGAAGTATTTCTGAATGCAAGGAACTAACACGAATCCCAAATTTTAAAAATCAGTTGTTATTCCTTCAGGAACACTTTGGAAATTTGCCTAAACTAATCTCATAATTTGAAAATCGAAATCTCAAATTAAAAGATGGATTAACCACATTAGATGTGGCTATTAATAATTTCAAAACTATTCCAAGTGACTTCGGATGTGGCCTTCGGCAAAAGTTAGAAGCAGTTTTTAATGGAAATTCAGATTTAATAACATTGCGGCAATTGTGTATGGCGACAATGACACAAAATCTAACTGCTAAATACGCTGTAATAAAAGAATATTTCCAGTACGCACCTATAACCAGTTGCGATGTAGAAAGGACGTTTTCTATCTACAAGGATGTACTTCATTCAAAGAGAATAAACTTTACTTAAGAGAAAATGAACAAATAATAAAGTATTTTGTATTTTATAGATCACCAGCCATTTGTTATCCAATTATATAAATTTAAACCTAAATTATAATTACCTTTAAAAATACAACATTTCAATAGTGCGCCCATGGGCGATGGGTCATCAACCTTTAATAATTGTATATTTAGCAACGCTGCAAATAAGTACGGGGTTTTTCTAAGGCACCTAAAATATATTTTATTTCCAACGTTGAGGTATTTCAAGAAGCCATCGTTTATTATTAACATTTTAAAGTATGAAATCACATATGGCATACAATTGAAAATGATAAAGTACTTTACTATGAGAATTTATCCATACAATGTTTAAATAGCAAAATATAACTAGCACTGTATATTATATTTGTGATAAATATATTCTAACTATCCGTCTTTTACCGAAACATACGTGTTACATATAAATCCAATGGAACGTAGGTACTATGCGTCTTAACAAATTTTTCAAATATTTTCTTTTGGGTCTAAAATGTCTAAAAAATATATTTTTAATAAAATAATTATTGTATTAAAGTAAGTTTTTGGATAAAAAATTAGAGTACACATACAGCTTATGTGATGAAATGTTTATAAGTAAGACTAAGATACAAAGCAAACCTTATTAATAATAACTTCCATATTATGGTTCTAAACACCGAATTTCTAGTTTTTTTTTTCTATTTTTCTAGAGTGCAGCCATTTTCTAATGGATATCGAACCTCATTATGGTAAGTTTTTAATTTTTGATTATATAGTTAATAATATATATTTTCACTCTCCCTTTCTCATCATAATAAATAAGCATTCTAGTTGATATCGTCCATATTTCATGTTATAATTTTGTAAACCAGTTTCCACTGATTAAATATGGGATTTAGCATAGTACTTCTACCAATAAATAAATAAAAGAAACGCATGATATATTAGATAGAAATATAGAAAATAGAAGTATTAATACAGCACTCGTTACATTCATTAATGACATTACATCCGCATTATATAAAAAGTAAATTGCCATTACTTCCTATATCGATTTCACCAAAGTTTTTTTTACTTCGTCCGTCATCTGAATGGACCTTATATGATGTGAGAGAGGTTACCCACTCGATTGGTTTCAATCATGTACTATCGCAGCACAGTACTCTCTATGCGATAAGCAGATGAAGTAGTGTCGAGTAATCTATAGCTGCAGGGCTGTCTTTAGGTTTGGTCGGATAATAATGATCAAAGGGAAGCGACAGTGTAGTCGCATCTCTTGATATTTCGTGTCCCACTTGCGTCTCGTCTAATTTGGGTGATAAACAACCAAGGACAGGAATCACTAGGGCAAACCAAATGATACATGTAAACAATCAATATCTCAAACAAAATTTTATTATATTATATGATTTCACATAAATTTTAATATGTTTGTATATTTGTGTATTGTTTTTGCTTCTTTCTTTTATATTTTTTATTTACACACTTGTTTTAACTCTATGCTTGTATTTGTCTTTTTCCTTATTTTCCTCTTAAATTTCTGTACTCCAATTAACATTAGACAACACAGACATAGTTTTACATACATATTCTTTTGATATGTTTTATTTATTAATGCTGCTGAATTAAGTTGTTAAGAGGCAATATTTCATTAATATTTGTATTTATTGTGATATTTTTTAAGTAAATTGACTATTTTTATAACTTAAAGTTGCTAATAATAAATTTATTTAACTTTTTGTTACATTTTCATATGTTCTCTGTAATCATATTTACATTAGTTATACTTACTTGTTCGTACTATATAATAATTGTCATTGTAAATTGTTGATTATGAATTGAACAATATTTATCGGTTGGAAAATTTAACTGTCATAGGAAATTCAAACAACAAGCACTTTCATTCATATATCGTAGTAAAAATGCAAATACTTTAGTTAAAATAAAACCCATCATTGTAAAACTTGTATACATACATGATAACTTTTACTTATCTACAACGCGATTAAATTTGAAATAAAGAATTCTATCCTACAGCTGTATGTTATGTAAATAGCAATGCACAGGGTATTTTTATCTTTTTCCTTCTTCTGTAACTCTTAACCGCAAAGATAATAAGCGGTTTCATAGAAAAGTCAATATCTCTAATTGCCATTTCCAGGAAAGTCATCTTTCCGAGAATCCGATAAGCGGCGGTATAAAGTTGACATTGCCTTCGTATGTAGTAAAAATAATACGTTCTATTCATAAAATATTGTCATCCTCTTCTACTGCTTTTGCCATATCAGTGCATTTTGCACTTAAAGCCTGTTGTAAATCAGGAGTTGTCAACCCTGTCCCTAAAAAGGCATGGATTTAATTTAATCCAACACTCTTACATTATGATAATGGAACTGTACTTCAGAATTATTTTTATGACCATTTTATTTTTTTATACAGTAGAGTCTCGATATAGTGAACACACCATATAGTGAACTATCCACTGCAGTGAACAGTGAAATATTAGTATTGGCCTCGAAATAGTGAACAAATTGTACCTCGCTAGAGTGAGTTGCACAAGCACATACACAGGGACTTCCCCGGAAAGCGTAAAGGCGTACGTATGTGTAATGCGTTTATTCCGGAGTTCAGATTTAGCAGTTACTCGGGGAGTTTCGGTGTATTGCATTGAATATTTTTGTAATACAAGTTAACAATTACGAAGACGTACTGTGAAGTGTACATTGTGTTTATGTTTTCCAAATGTCTCACGCTAAAAGGAAGCATCTAACATTGGAAGAAAAGGCAGAAATCTTAGAATCATTGCAACAGGGTGTTGCATCTGTACTATTATCCAGGAAATATGGAGTTGCTAAATCGACAATAACTTCGATAAGAAACAAAAGGCGTATGATTTTGAAAACGATTGATAGTACGTTTAGTGGGCCCGGAAAAAGAAAAACGTTAAAACTATCGGTTTATCAAAAAATGGAAAAAGCTCTTTACAAGTGGTTTTTGAAACAAAGAGAACGACACACGATTATAACCGGAGAGATACTTAAAGAGAAGGCAAAGGTGCTTCATGCAAAATTTTACACAGGTTCCTTTCATGCAAGCAACGGTTGGCTGCAGAAATTTAAAAAACGCTACGGCATAAGGTTTTAAAAACTTGCTGGGGAGAAACTGTCATCCCAGCCAGAACTAATCGCTCCATTTAAAGAAAAATTATTATCCGAAAAAATAACAGAACTTCAACTTAATTTAGAACAAATATATAATGCGGATGAGTCAGGTTTATACTGGAAACTCTTACCTGATAAAATTTATGTCTCGTCGTTAGAAAAAACAGCTCCTGGAAGAAAAGCAGAAAAACAAAGAGTAACATTCTTAGCTTGTACGAATGCCTCTGGAAAACACAAAGTCAAGTTGCTAGTCATAGGAAAAGCTAAGAATCCTCGAACACTCAAAAACTTCAATCGTCCTGTTAATTATGACCATTCCAAAACAGCGTGGATGACAGCAGAGATTTTTAAACGTCGGTTTAAAAACAAATTTATTCCTGAGGTAAGTTTGCAGATGTTTTTATGCAGCGTCTTCACATGCAGTTTTAGGTAAAAGAGTTTTTAGAAAGTCAAGGTTTGCCAATAAGAGCATTATTATTGTTAGACAATGCTCCAAGCCATCCACCAGTAGAAGAACTTAATAACATTGATGAATGCATTACGGTAATGTATATGCCACCGAACGTCACCCCATTGATCCAACCTATGGATCAAAATGTGATACGTTTGGTAAAACTATTTTATCGTAAAAAATTGTTATCTGACGTGGTTACCAAAAATGACATTGGAACAGCGTTAAAAGCCGTAACTCTAAGAGATGCTCTTATAAACTTGAATTTGGCCTGGGAAAAATTAAACCCAACAGTAATTAGAAAATGTTGGCATAACATATTACCAGAAACAAACGATTATGATGATGAAGAAGAAAACATTCCGTTAAGTGTTTTAAAGTTACGATTGAATGATGAAGATCCAGAATATGCACAGTCTGAAGTTATGAATATCTTAAACCTCATAAACTCTGAAGTAAAAAAATTAAATGCATATCTACTTGCATAGGTTCTTAAAATTAATTTACAGGTTTATGATCGACATGATGTTCAAGTTTGGAATGAGGACCGTCAGTTAGAAAATGAGAAAGATGAAGTCACAACTGAAATTGAAAATGAAGACAGCGTTGGTGATGACTAAAGGGCGGAATATATGCAAAGTGCATATATTTGCATATTTTGCATATTTTAACAAATTTCACAAAAAATTGCATATTTCGGCAAAAATAAAATTTGTGTGCATATTTTTATGTTTTTCGTTTTATGAAAAGATTAAGTGCGACCCTATTTAGGAATTTCCAAGTAATCAGCTTGCCTAATGGAGAGCAGATGTGGTCTATTCTTTTATATTTATATTGTATAGTTTTTATTATTATATGGTTTATTGCCGGCATTTATTGGGTGTTTAGGAATTTCCAAGTAGTCAGCTTGCCTAATGGAGAGCAGATGTGGTCTATTCTTTTATATTTATATTGTATAGTTTAGTTTGTCGATAGATTCCAGTGTGAAAAGAGTGATTTCGAAAATATTTTATTTCAAACGCCTAAAATGCCGAAAGCCGCTTCGTGGATTAAAAATTTTCCTGAGTTGGAGTTTAGTGGGGATAAAGTGTTTTGCAAAGTTTGTGCCAAAATCATTGTTTGTGAAAAGAAGTTCCAAATTGATCAACACTTGAAAACAGCTATGCATAAAGCTAAGTTGCAGAAAAATAAATCAGTGCCTGTTCAGCAGTGTGTGCAAACCGCATTTCAAAATGTCAAACCAAAGAGTGAAAAGGAGGTGTTTCATCAAGACTTATGCAAAGCTTTAGTCGCAGCAAATATACCTTTGAAGAAACTGCAAAATACACAATTCAGAGATTTTTTGCAAAAATATTGTAATCAAAACATCCCTGACGAATCCACACTTAGAAAGAAGAATGTGCAAACAGTATACGAAACCGTAATGGGAGAAATTAAAGTTACACTGGGCGACGAACATTTTTATATTATTGTTGATGAAAGCACAGACTCATGTGGTCGACATATCGCACATCTTATGATTGGAAGGCTTCAAGAAAATGAGCGAGGGAAACCATATTTAATATCTTCTAAACAGTTAGACAAAACAAATAATGAGACCGTAACTCGATTTATTCAGCAGTCTCTATCAAATTTTTTTTTACCAAATCCAGTTCCAGTAGAGAAGTTTTTAGTGTTTTTGTCTGACGCAGCGCCGTATATGGTTAAAGTAGGCCAAAACTTAAAAATATTTTATCCCAATATGGTACATGTCACTTGTCTTTTACACGGGATAAACAGAGTTGCAGAAATTATTAGAACAGCATATCCCTTGGTGAACAAATTAATTTCAAATGTAAAGAAAGTGTTTTTGAAAGCACCTCTAAGAGTGCAGATCTATAGAGAGAAATTGCCAGGAGTTTGTTTACCTCCAGAGCCCGTAATTACTCGATGGGGAACATGAATTAAGGCCGCGATATTCTACGCAGACCATTTTGAAGCCATTAAAGACATAGTTTTAGATTTAGAAGACAATTCGCAGTGTGTAGTGCAAAGTCAAGCATTATTCAAAAATGTAAATTTAGCTAAGGAACTTGTTTTTATTAAGGTTAATTTTAGTTTTGTACCAGATATAATAACTTCGTTAGAAAGTAGGAATATAAGTTTAAGAGAATCAATTAATATTGTTGAAACTTTTTCCGACAAATGCAAAAAGGTGCCCGGTGATGTAGGAAATCAAGTAAGAAGGAAACTCGAAGTTTTATTGTGGGAAAGAATGAAGGCTTTAAGTATTTAATGGAAGTCAAAAATATTTTTGATAGTAAACCATCCAACGAAGTAATACCTTGGCCTTATAACTTACTACCCAAATTAAAATATTGCCAGATCACATCGGTAGATGTTGAAAGAACTTTTTCTTTGTACAAACATATTTTTACAGACAGAAGGCAAACATTTTTATTGGAAAATTTTGAAAAATATATCGTTATAAATGCATTTTATACTATTTCAGGTTGAAAATTGTACCTATTATGTTTTTCTTTTAATTTTACTTAAAATAAATAATTTTTGTAAGAGTCGGCGTTTCATTATTTCCATTTTTCCATGTTATATTCAAGGCATATAATTGCATATTTTGACAAATAAATGCATATTGTTGCATATTTCAGAGAAAAACGATGCATATATATGCGCATATTTTAACTGAATTGACGTGCATATATTCCGCCCTTTAGTGATGACGATGAAACTGTGACTGACAAGTTGATTTCCACTGATGAAGCACTGAAATCTTTGAATACGGTTTTTCAGTGGGCTGAAGAAAACCCAAATGAAATAGAATATTCTCGTGTAATTGCCCTTCAACATTTGAGAACTAAGTTGGTTCAAAAAATGTACAATAAGCCAACAAAGCAAACAAAAGTAACAGATTTCTTTCAATCCACTGACTAACTTAATTTTGCATATGTATTTTTTTTTCTACTGTATTACATAGTTATTAAGCACTATTACTGCTATTCATTTTTTTATTTTATTATAAGGTTTAAGCATTAAAATATGAAGTGTTAAGTTAATAAAGTAATAAACACCTTGTAAGTATTCCTATTGAGCGTTCTTAACTGCACTCCAAATAGTGAACAACCTCGGTGGAGTGATAAAGCCATGCATTAATTAGTTCACTATATCGAGACTCTACTGTATATTTATAGTAAATTATTTTTTAGAAAGAATCATTAGAAAATAACGGTATTTTTAAAAACAATCACATGAATACATTCGAAAACAATATATGAAATTTGATAGTCTTGGAATAAAAACATGTTAAAAGTTTAAATGAATTGGCCTTGAATATATTTGTACATTTAAAAATTATTACAAACGCTTATTATATAGGCTGTAATATATAAAAACAATATTTAGAGGTTATGTAGTTTATGTCATTTTAACAGTTCATGCATTCTCTGATGAACGTAAAAAAATCACCCGTCTTTGTGCACTAACTACCAGTATGCCACTTGACTAATGAGTAACCTGCTTGTTTCGTGCTTACTAAATTTGAATTTACAATGGCAAAGATCTATTGCACAGACTAATTATGTTGCATAAAGGTATAGAAGAAATGATAATATTCCGCTTGAGAGTAGATATTTAGTTAATATACTATTTGTTACCACGGCTAATTAAAACCTCCTGATATATACATATATAGAGAATGACATCGATGTGTTTCAATAAATAACAATGCTTAGGATTGATGTACGTAATTATAGAAAAATATATATTCCTTTTATTCAAAAAAGCAGATGAGTGAGCGTTTTTAAGTTCACGGAATGGGAGGGTTGGATGGTAGTAGGAGAGGTATTTCGTGTCGTAACGTGTTCAGTAACACATTACTTATATAAATATAAAGTTTTAACACAATCGAGTCAGTAGTTTTTAAACTATTGTCTACCAAGCAACTTAATCAGGAAGCATGTGTGAAATATGGAGATAATTGAGTATCGCGCCGTTATCATCTTCCTTACAAAACAAGGAAAATCTGTTCACACCATACTGGAAGAGATGACATCGGCTTACTGGGATTCTTGCTCAGAAAAAGCTATGATTTTTGAGTGGCACAGTCGCATTAAGCAAGGTAGGGAATCTCTTGAAGACGACTCACGGGCGGGACTATTTCAGAACTTGTTAAAAAAAGTCGAAAAATGAATAATCGAAGACGCTCGGCTAAAGAAGAACTGGCAGGAACGATTAGAGTATCTGATATAACCAGTGGTTAAAAGAAACCATTAAAAAAAAGAATGGGAAAATTAACAACAGGTATCCTGCTCCTGCACGCCGTCTAAAAGAGTAGTGATGTGTTGGTCTCTTGCATAAAATGGACTTCGATATTTTGGGCTTAGCGATTTTTACCTATTCCCTAAAATGAAAAAAAGAGGTGCATGGGAAGAAATTTACGAGCAATGAAGAAGTAAAGGACGCAATTTTGGCGTATTTTCAGACAAAGATAAAACATTTTTTGTGAAGCTAATTGAAAGATTTAAAAAATGTATTAGGGTTGCAGGTAAATATATTGCTAAAGGAAGATATTACATACATACTTGCAATATTTCTTTTGGAGATGTATTTACTGTTGCTTGGTAAATCTTGTACACCAATAGTAAATAATTTGTATTTTTATAAGAATTTTTGGTATAGTACAGTGATGCCCGTTTTTAATTATAACTGATATTGATAAGAATTTCCTTTGTGGTAAGGCGTGAAGAGATAAGGTTTTAAATGTTGAGATCAACTCTATTTCAAAATTTGTGTATGAAATATTACATTTTACTTTAACTTAAATATTTAACTAATTAATCAATTAATTTTAAACATATTTAAATCCGTTTATATTGTGGTAAAACGTATACAGACAAGATTTTTACAAATGTAAAGAGATCGACTCCTTATATCGAAATTTATGTATAGAGTTCTAGTATTAAGGAAATATACACTACATATTATTTCAACTTAATTAGTCAATTAAATTCAACATTTAAATCTATTTGCATTGCTTACAAAATGCTTAAATGTTTTCCTTTATATATCACTTTTTCTATAAACAACCAGCGATAACTATTGAATCATCATTTCGAAAGTTATATTGTCGATTAGTAAAACTTATAACTTAACAAATATGTGCTTTTTGCCTGTATCGGCTGTATGTTATCCATCGTATATTTTTTAGTAAACATCTGATAATCACAATCACATTACACAGAAATGTATGCAATAATATATTGAACTTAATTACTAACAAATCCAACCACTAAACAACCACATATTCACTAGAACATTTTAAGCGTTTAGATATGAATACTAGCTGTCCATCAATCTCTTCGAGCTTGAATCGCCTTTCGCGTCCGCTTACAGTTTTATTACAGTTCGCTGTAAAACGCCAAAAAAAATCATTTTTGATTCTCTAAACTTTTGGCACACCTTGTATAGACGTATATCTTTGTCCACGAAGTACTGTCACGGTCACAGGTGGAACGACAATTTAAAGCATCTTAACGTCAGTCTGACTTTTCGTTGTTGGAGTTTGAAATTTAGATGCTATTTAGCGTAATACTAAGACTTGACACTAAAAGATTCATAGTTTTATTAGTTTTACACAATGAAAGGACTAAATCATTATTGAAAATGTAATATCAGATTTATTTTAATTTTGCATAATTTAACCTGCCAATTATCATGGCCCGCAAACATACTTTTGACATACCCTTTGAGCTTTGTTATAATGCAAATTTGTGAACAATGCATGCCCATTACACAGAAGAATCAAGTTTTAAATAAAATGTTGTTATAGAATAAGTATGACTTATTACTTTTATTTATAATAGTGAATTTATAACTGGCCTCCATATTAATAATTAGTTTCATTTGTCTGCTCTGAAATTGTTCCTGTCAAAGTGAGTTTGCAGTGACATTGAGTCGTCGCCTGTAGATCGTGCTCTGGCTATGTCGGTTGCTGAGACGATCCTATTATAATTTCAATATTTAGTAGTGACGCTGGTAGTTGAACTAAAAACAATAACCAAAAATAATACTGACCGACGTTGGAATATCTGTGTAAACATTTTGCTTACACACACTGTAAAAAGAATATAATTTGTAATTGTTGGATCATTTTGTGATTTTTATTAAGTATTTAAGGAAAAATAACACAAAAAGGTAGTTCATGATTACAACCAATCCATCGAAATAAGAGCCACCAGCCTGGGACACGATCATCATCAACCATCATCAGAATGTTTGATTAACAATTTGATTTAGTGGTGTATTTTCAAACATATCGCATTAAATGATTGAACGCTGCCCATTCTTCAAACTTTCTACTGACAATCAAACTATTTAGTAGAAGTAATTGTTGAATTAGACTGGAATATTTACTTTAGTAAATTGAATAGTTACAAAACCATTATCATTACATTGGAATTTGATTCGTCTGTCACCTAGTAATAATAATATAAATCATATTTTAAGGTAATTGTCTAATACCGTGCCGTCAAATACTTTCCGCATTAGAGTAGGCTGTTTTTGAAGTTTTTAAGTAATCAATGTTGGTGTACATGCTAATTTTTTGAAAACTTCAAATTCTGACAGTTGTCATACTTAAATTCAAATTATAGACGCCTATTATTATTTATATGACATAACCAAACTATTAAAATTATGCATTGTCACCAACCATTAAAAAAAAAGCATGGCCGTCTCTAATGCGGAGAGTAGGTATTTGAAGGCACGGTATATAGGCAAAACTAAAATGGATCTGATAGCACTTTTCTCATTAATATTTTAGTCATTTCGCTGTATAAAATTTGTAATTTCATATCTTTTTGTGTCAAGGTCTACAATAAATATCGATGAAGCTTAAAAACATGAACCATGAAATATCAGACAGATGTCAGGGTGTTTAACCTTTTTTTTTGAAATAATTGTCATCATGAAAGCAGTTCAGATTAAATTTCATCACGAACTGAAATCGATTGATCGTTTTGACGTTTTATAACCTGCAATTAAATTTTTGTGAAATTGCCAACATTAATCAAAAGTCAGATGGACTTTTTCTGACAATTCTGACGTTTCCTGTAACATTTAAGCCACCTAACGTGAATGTTGAGTTGACCAACATTTCGCGTATGCTCTAGTTAAATATATCGGTGTTAAAATAATAATAGATGAGTAAAGATGGCTACACCCTTTAACTGTTACTTAATTTTAGTTTAATAATATACTATGTTCACCAATTTTGATCAGCATGATGTATTCGTTTCTTTGAATTACAATTAACGTAGGGCTTACGGGACAATAGTCAATAGAAATAAATTTATATGACGTTCGTTGCAAATAATCAAGCTCATCAGTGCTCCATAATGTTTGTCATAAAATGTCGATATAAGTCATCAAGTGCTGATTATTCAATTTACTCTTTCCACCTTTTTTCTTTTTTTTTTTTAGGACACATTAATTTAATAGAATACTTGCTCTTTTTGTTATTCCATGAAACTCTTCGAGTTTGAATTGCTTCTTTGGAACGTGACTACTGCCAGTCGCAGAGGCACTTGAATTTTAACGGTTATAAATTTTCTTTTAATTAGTTTATGAATGAAGATGCAAATTAAATGAAATATCTCTAGAAATTAATTATACATTATTGTGGCATCTATAATTATAGACAAATGGATTTATTAACTAAAAAATTTCCCATAAAATGTTTAACATTTCTATAGAATTTACTGAAAGCTGATTACTTGGAACATTTCGTTGACATTCAAGTTTGATATAATGCGTGTGCACCTAGTCTAAGTTGAATGTAAGTAGGCCGAACAGGTAAACCTAAGATGGTTGTATGATCAAGATTTGTTGTATCATATATAAATTTCTTTGTTTTTTAAATTTGGTAGTACTCTAACTTTATTTGTCTCAAGTTTTATGATAAACGTTGCCCATACGTTAAATTTTCTTGCAAACTGTCATGTTGGTGACAGTTCGATCTATTGCGAGAATGAATTGTCAAATTGAATGTCACTGTAGACATACCGTGCCTTCAATTAATTTTTTTTGGAATAACCTACGATTTCAATATTAATTTGAAAACACTGTGGAACTTTTCAATAAATTGACTTAACTATGACAGTAGCCAAAATGAAAAACATTACTATAGCACAGTATTCCCAAATTAATATTGATATCATAAGCTACTCTAAATTTAAATTAAAGACGCAGTATGTATATTTGTATGTAGAAAGATGACAGAGATGTGTCCAAGACATTAAAGATACGATAAATGACCGATACAATAGTAATAATAATAATAATTGATGATAATTGATGAGCAAGTGCTCTTTTAAGATTTTGATTTGAGTGGTTTTCCATCTGGTTATAGAAACTGAGCGCTCTTTCCTTGATGTAGTCAATAATGGTTGGGGTATTTGTTTCATTCATTATTTGATTATTTCTCATATACCATGGAGCATTTAGTATCATTCTAAGACTGGTGTTTTTTGATGTTGGTCTTGCACATATGCACCCATGCATATGTGAATATTGGACCTAATACTTGTTTGTAAAGTAGAATTTTGTTGTTCGTGTTCAGCTGGCTTCTTCTGCCTATAAGAGGCCATAGTTGACATCTTGTTTGTTTGGTTTTGGTTATCGTTTTTGCTATGTGTGTGTTATAATTGAGCTTTATATCCAGGTATATTCCCAGGTATTTAATTTCTCTACTCCATGGTATAGTGTTGTTGTTGATGGTTATTTCGTTGCCTGTTGTTTTCAGATTCCTTTGAAAGATTATTGCTTGGGATTTGTCTTCGTTTATTGTTGTCCTCCATTGTTTGAACCATTTTATCGTGTTGTCTAGGTGCGTTTGGAGTTCCTGTACCGCGTTCGTCGGACATCTTGATGTTGAGAGCAGTGCCGAATCATCTGCAAAGGTGGCCGTATTTAAGTATCTTGTAGGATTTGATACTGGTATGTCTGCTGTAAATATTGTATATAGGTGAGGTGACAGGCATGAGCCCTGGGGGACTCCCGCTGTTGGATGTTTTATTGAGGAAAGTGTGTTCTGGATGCTAACTTGAAAGCAGCGTCCTTAGAGAAAACTGTTCGTGATTTTTATGACGTGTGTTGGGTAATTGTGTATTATCATTTTATATATGAGTCCCTGCCTCCAGACTTTATCAAATGCCTTTGCTATGTCGAGAAATACAGCTGCCGTCACTTGATTTTTATTGAATCCGTCTTGGATAGTCTCAGTGACTCTTGAAAGTTGTGTTATCGTTGAATGTTCTTCTCTAAAAACCCATGTTGATCTTCTGGTATTATGTCTTGATTATCAGAGTGGTACTTTATCTTCTGTAGGATTATTTTTTCTATCACTTTGCTAATGGATGGTAACAGGCTTATGGGCTTGTAGCTGCTTGGTATTGTTTTTGGTTTTCCTGGTTTAGGTATAACTATTACTTTGGCATGTTTCCATATCTTTGGGAATGTTTGGAGTCTGATAACGGAGTTTGCTATTGCTAGAATTGACATTATTGCTTTTGGGGGGAGGTTTTGTAGTGATCTGTTGGTGATGTTGTCTATACCAGGAGCTTTTTTGGTATTTAATGCTTTAAGGATTGCTTTTAGGTTCTCGGCTGTGACTGGGTCGTTGCTAGGGGAGTGGGGTTCACGTATTTCTCTGCTTACTACTTTGTGAATCTGCACTACGTGTTGCATGTCTACTTCATCCAAGTTCGGAGTGAATTGCTCTTCTAGTGATTCCGCTAGAGCTTCTGCTTTTTCTTCTGCTGTGACTTGTGTGGAGTTATTGAATTGAAGTGGTGGGATTTGTATTTGTTCTCTTTTGATTGCCTTGATTATTTTCCATGTCTTAGAGGGCTCTGCACCTATTTCTTCGAGTGTTCTTTGCCATTCTACATTTTTCGGTTCCAGTAATTTCTTATTATGTACTTGATGTTGAAGGTTGTTTAGTATAGTTTTGTCTTCTCCTAGCTCTGTTCTTTTCCTTTATTAGTTCTTTAATATGATGTGGTAGACTACCTGATTTATATATCCTTTCTATTTTGATGGTGTTATTTTCAACAGCGTTTGTTATTTTATCTTGTAGTGATTTTATGGTCTGTTCTAATTCTGCAGTGTTTTGTATTTTAGGAACTGCAGTGATGGTTTGTTCTAGTTCTGTTTTGTAGCCGGCCCAGTCTGTCTTGAAGGTGTGATATGTTCTTTCGGTTATGTCTTCGTTCCAAGTTATTATAATTGGAATGTGATCAGAGCTCATGACACTTTCAGTTTCTATCTTTATGGTTTTGTTAATGTTTTTACTGATTGCTAAGTCTAATTGTCTAATTGTGTGCATCTAGCCCAAGGTGAACGTCGACAGACCAAAACAAAAAAAGAACCAAGACGGTTCGGCAATGAAATGTTGTTTCATGTTATTCGTTCTATAAAATTGGTAGTACCATGCCTTGTGTCAAGTTTACGATAAAAATAGTGTATACTTCAAATTTTTTGACAGACTGTCATCGTGACACTTATACGACAATAAAAAGTTGATGTTTAACCAAATTGTCGTTCCACCTGTCATCGTGACAATACTTCGTTGTTGTGTATTCGTTCACACATAAACTTGTGAGAACGAAATGTCAGACTGAGAGTGCTTAACAACATTGTCTTTCCAATTGTCAAATGAAATTAACAACATAACATGATGAACTTTAACAAAACATGCTTTAAACTTACAGGTCATTGAGAGAATTAATTAATTTTCATATTACGCTTTAATAGTTGTATATATATGTACTTTGTAAAACCCAATCAAAAATCTTGCTGGCTCCTAATACCATTTAACCGAAAATGTACTTCTGATTAGTTTGTGCCAACCCGCATAGTCGCGTACTTTAAATGCTTACTTTTATAACTGAATTGATAAACGAAATTACATAAATGCTTATGGGAATTTTACATATTTGATGTATTTATGTTATTTTGAAGTGTTTCGGACACATCTGACAAATAAAGAAAACTCAGATGATTCTTTATTTAGGCTTGCTTCGGTACTTCTTTCGCGAGAAGTGACGACATTTCGATTTGTGTTTAATATATCTTAATAAAATATAGAAAGATCGTTATATTTGTCACTGTACTTACGTGCGATAATACACTTTAAGTTTATTTTATCATATCCGTCGGCATTGTTCCTATATTCATAAATAGAAAAGAAATAGTAACAATTGATAATAATAACACTAATACGTATCTGAAAGGTACCACTTTCCCTTCATAATCCCTTTATTTGTCGGCCTTCTGACATTTAAACTTGACAACCGATCGATAAACGTGAATAGATAGTCATTATGTGTTGTGTATTACACGACTGGTGCTTTCCGCTAATTTTGACGTTTCCCGGCAAATGCCATATCGCGAACTCAAACTGATTTGACGGTTTTGATAATTTATAACCTGAAATTGAATTTTTCGTGCGTTTAACTTAACCTTATCCGAAGTTTGATGTGTCACGGTCATCTGTATCGATCCACCGCCATTTTAAAATCGAACCTAGTCCATATTTTTTATTTTACACGTAGGCCTTATGGCAAAATACTATGATTCATACTCTTTTTCTGCACGTTCTAAAATTTTCAAAAACTCCTTTCGGGCCCTCGTTCTCTCTTCGGAGACGTGAAAAATGGCCTAAGGCACGTGGGACCGTGGTCCCCGTCGCGTGACACTTTCGTTCCCAGCGTAGATGCGCCAGGTTCTCAGAAAACTGTCTCCCCAATTCGTCAATTTTGGGGTATAGCTTTGCCGTTTTAATCGTTCGTGTTAAAAAGAGCGAGACAATTGGCTTTTAGTATATATAATTATCTATTGAATATATTGGGCCATGGGCTGGTTTCTTTGCAAAACTGCCCATAAATAAACACCAATCAATATTTTTCAAAGTTTGTCGCTTTATTGAAAAGAGTAAACTTTCCGGTTAGTTATTGAGATAATTTCACTGAAGTGGCTAGCTTGGCATCATCTTATTCTGTCAACCCATATTTGTTTCGCAGTTAAATTGCAATAGTTGAGGCTTTACTTCACAAATAGTCCTCAATATAGAGCTCTCCATTGAGTGTGACTGTGCTGCCATTTTCGATCGATAAGAGCACGATTCCAAAAACCATGATACATACCGCGAGATCAAAAATTATGTTGATAAAGGTTTGCTATGGAATGTAAAACGTCTATCTTCAGGCTCTTCGATACTGAAACGGCAATCGCAATATTGGTTGCATAGTACATACTTTAATAACCGAAAGATGTCCGAGGATCTATTACACATAGGGAATATATAACAAATATTTGAATCACTCAATATCTAAGCGAATAAAAATTCATTTATGATCAAATATTTACACATTTGTAACCGCGGGAAAGATTTTTACCAGAATAATATTCATTGTAATGTGGGTTGCCTAATTTTAATTTATTTTATATTCATTTTTAACAAAGTAAAGAATAGTTGAACCAAAGATAAGTACAGAGCGGGGTAGCTTTTTATTCGATTTTTAACATGAACTAAAGCAAACAAATCTGCTGCAAAGGATTTTTTAGAAAACTATTTTGACATATTAATTAATTTTCTTTAATCAGATATTTTTTTCTAAGTTTGATTATTCAGCGGGGTAGATTACTAAATTCTTTATAAGTTGACGATGATAGATTTTCTCCAAATTTAAAATCAACAAAAATATCTTGCATCAAAAATCTGCTATTTTTCAACTATTCACGGATCCACTATCCAGGACCCTTTAAAGGCTCCTCGATAGTGGAATCTCAACTTATTTGTATGAACATAGTTAGTTGTTTCAATAGTTAGTGTGGTGAAAGTCGTTAGCTGCAGTATTAAGTATGTTAGCAACAAGGAATACTTGTTAAGAAACGAAAAATAGCAACACTTCGGAACACGGATATATGAATCTACATTGCAGTGGCGAATGTGTGATGGAATGGTTACAATATTGATGAAAATCTTTCTAAATTCAGAAGCAATCTATTAGGAGCCTTGTTTGTGTATTTCGCTTAACTATCTGTAGATTACTATACGGTTCTAATAATCTCACGTACTATCATTTACAATACATACTTAAACTTATTTGTTTGAATATCTAGTATCCAGGATTGTCTCAATTTTAATTTATTTAATTCGAAGTTTGTGTATGTATAATTTTCTTTTAATTTTTATATGTATTGTACTATAATATTATGTTTCATAAAGAACTGATATTTACTGAAATAAGGTATGATAATGGTTGTAATATTTAATGTAATAAAAAATTTCTAATATTGATGGTATAGAAAAATAAAAGATATATTAAACCAGTGGGTATGGTATGTACGAGTACCTAATTCAACTACTAGTTAGTATCATTATTTTGAATTAACACTATAATCTATCACAAACAGATACTTTTATTATATGGAACAATATAAAATAAAATAGAGAAACGTACATCTATTGCAATTTTATCACAAATTATGGAATAATAATATCCCACACTATTGTTTTTGCAATATATAATTTCATACTCGGCAATCCAATTGAATTTCGAATTATTAAGAAGTCACGGAATTGCTAATATCCCAAGAAATTCATTTTGATAAATGTCGGGAAACATAATAAGTTTCTGCAATTTCACAATAACTGTTCCGCCATACAAATAAAATAAATAGCAAAATGTTACGTACAAACACACAAGTACCGCAAAATATGCGGATAGACCTTCAGCAGAGCTTGCCAAGAAATTCCTGCAGATATTTTGTTTCCTTATATTAAAATAATAAATACATGGTAAAGCAGAAGTCTTAGACTTTACATATTTTAAATATTGTGTTACTTCCAGTGCGCGCCACCAATAAAATGTTTATACATTTATTAGTGTCAGTTAGTTTCATTTTATTTTAATTACTTTTGTGCCATATTATTATTCTGAATTTATCTTGAGTACACTTTATAAAAAGTTTGATCGAAGGTTTGATAAAAAATGTCTTAAAATCTCAAAAATGTGATGAACCTACTCTGGAAATATCAGTAGTTTTTATAAATATTTAAGTGTGACACCTTCTATGTATGTATTTAAGTATACGCGAAGTAAACTGAACTCTTGGATCATTCTTTCACTATTGGACCTACGTGCCTACGAAATACCTATTGATAGATACTATTAAAAACTAAACATAGCTGATAATTTTAACATAACACATTTTGATAGAATTAAGTCGACTATTGTTTTGAATGAGGGCATTCATTATTTTTGCGAAATTATTCCCAGTAAAAGGTTGCGATTTTATTTTCTCTGTTACTTGTTAACACAATCATACGTTTCATCATCAGTCATTTATGTCTTGTTTTTCTTTTGTTTTGCGGTCATTATTCCTTAGTAATTTACTTAATATGCTACAATCGAGTACAGAAGATTTTGCAATGGAGATATTATATTAATGTAATTTTCATTCTATCGTAGATGCGTTATCAGAAGCATGACGTTTCCCAAATTCGAATTTAATAAAATAATTGAAAAATTTAAGAAATGTGTCTCTTATCTTTAACAGAATTATTATTCCATTTCATCAGCATTATAGCATGCTGATACGTCGTCGGTCGCAAAAAAACATGTTTTCCATGGATAAAGTGGAGCAAACGCCATCAAATCTAACTTGTGTAAAAATAGTACATTCCATAAATATAAGCAATATCAGTTTGTTTCATGCCAATATTTTAAGCTTCATTGATAAAGTAACTGTATTTATCTGGTTTTATATACGTTTAATTGTTTTGACTTCTTCGACATTATGGTAATTTTGCAATGTATGTAAAAATCACGTGAATATATTTAATTGCATTTATATTTATTTATAGCTTTGATTTTATTATGTACTAATATTTTTGTTATTATTACAATTTTATATCATATTAATTTGCCAATTTTATGAGATTTGTTCCAACCACTTGGTTTAACTATTAATTGTCTTGTATCTATATATGTAGTACAAAAAACTATATTTTCACATTACAAAACTGCAAGCTGGGATTTTAAAATTGTAATATATGTATATGTATAAGCAGACCTAATAAATCCAATAATGGGTGGAGACTGTGGCTAAAAATATGAAATAAAATGCAAAAGGAAAATCCCTTACCACAAAAAATATATATCAATAAATCTAAATACGTATTTCGGCAACTAAGTTGCGATCTTCAGTAGATATCTGTATAAAACAAAAAAGAGTGTTAAACGTGGTATTTTTGGCTAAGGTGTAACCTTAGAAGATATGCTCTTCACCAAATCACCAGTGGGATAACACTGATTTCTTAAGAAACTACATCCCTATATATACTACTCTAATCTAAAATCTAACGGAACTATAACAGTACTCTAAACCGTGACAGACTAATCCCCTAAATTACAATAATCCGTACAAGCTGGACTCGGGTAACGGTCCATTGTCAGAATTCATTACCTTACCTCTATTTCTATGTATGTAAATACTTTCGTAACTGTCTAACTCTCTAAAATTATTTACACTTTTAATTAATCTAAGACTATCTGTAGGCATGCCATGGCCTGTATCGAAAATATGTCGAGCAATACTAGATTTTTCCGGTCTGTTGTATCTGAAATGTGCAATGTGTTCTTTGTAACGAGTTGAAATTGAACGCCTAGTTTGACCTACATATTTTTGATTACAGTCTTTACAGGTTATTTCATAAGTACCAGATTTTTGATCTACCTCAATTTTCTCATTAGCGTTCCCTAAAAGTGATTTTAATGAATTGCCCGATTTAAACGCGATTTGATGTTCCGGTTCTTTAAAAATGCTGTTCAAATTTCGTGTGACTGAATGATACGGCAAAGAAACAAACTTATTACAAAGAGTTTTTTGAGGTAGCAAACATGTAGTATTCCGAATTTGTTTCTTAAATTGATGTTTCTTAATAAGCTTAGTTACTATTTCTGAATCGTTATTTTTCATATCTATCTTTTGTAAGTGGAAAACTTAACAACCGATGGATAAGAAAATTAAAAGAAGCCATCTTTTGCTGAAAACTATGATTTGAATCCGCTGTTATAAACTTGTTGACGTTGGTTTCTTTTCGGAAGATATCTATTTCTATGTTATTATTATTTTTTATAACCAAAACATCTAAAAATGGTAGTTGATCATTGTTTTCCCTTTCTAGTGTGAACTTAGTTGCCGAAATACGTATTTAGATTTTTTGATATATATTTTTTGTGGTAAGGGATTTTCCTTTTGCATTTTATTTCAGACCTAATAAATCTTCATCAGAGTTAGATTCCGAAGTTCAAGAAAAGCGAGAAAAATATTTTTATCTCCCTTTTTGAAAATTGATATAAATTGCAATTTAAATTCTGGAAATAAATAACCAAACCACGAAATCCCCTTAAAATAATAATTTTTAATGCAATATTCTATCCAGTGTTGTTCCAAAATTGCATATATAGTCGGATTCAAGAAAGATGATCCCTGCGTCATTTTTTAATATCGTATGATTCAAATCAATACTTCGCCATCATGATAAGTACTGTAAACTATAAAATGAACATGGAAATTATAATGATGACATCCTACGTTTTCCGGTTAGATTGATCGATCTAGTTTTAGGTTATGTATAATTAGATAACTAAGTTAGATAATCGCCTTTATCGTTTATTAAAAATATGTATTGAGAAATAACGTGGGTACAAAACAAACAATAAATACAATTTATTTACATGAAATGAAGTTACATCCTATAAATATAAGAGGTGGATTTTACTGTTTAGGTATAAAATATATGGAATATCCATTTTCAAAATATGAAGGAGAGAGTAAACACTTGTCGAGCTACACTTTTAAAAAATATATAAACAGATTAGATGAATTAAATACAACCGTAACAACTGAAATGGTAGAGCCTGGAAATCTCAGTATTATATAAGGATGTGATAAACTGTAACCAAATCAAAGATTTGTTTCCCAAAGCAATTAAGTTAGGACTGAATTTTAGTTATAATTTTCTGTTTGGCACATGATTATTTAAATATAATATATGAATCGACTATTATCGGATTAAAATGTCTTTTCATTAATATTTTGTTAAACTATTTTATAACTGATTACTGTTCTTTTTCTGTGTAGTTGGAGGTAATTAATAATTATATAGTTTATAGATTCCATGTGAAGACATGGAAAATAAGGACGTAACAATTTAATTCAACACTAATTCTATGACTGTTTTTCAGTGATTATTTTAATTTTCTTTTGGATGTTTCTCAAAAATAAAATCTTGTATCCAAATTCTTGTCTTTCTCTTTATATAACAATAGTTTTATTTACACTTCTTTTAATTTGTGCCTTACACATTCATAAGAATTTTGAGCGAACATTATCTCTGTAATACTAATAAAAATGTATTTCTTTCTTTTAACGAAGTTTGAAATACATGTTGGTTTGAATAGCACTGGATACAGTTAACAGAAGTTTTATTTTTAATTTAAAATAAAATGTGCAGCTATATTTTATTTTTATAAATTTATTAACAAATATTTATATAAACTTATGATACAATAATTCATTAAATAGTAGGAAATACATAAAAAGGGGCGTATAATATATTTTTTCAAAAGTTAATTTAATGAGTAAAAAATGTACAATGTCAACACATGAACAACTAATCACATATTTATAAAGAGCACAATGTAATTTATGCAAAAATGACATTTTCTGTATATATATTTTCTTTAAGTGTATTGCTAACTTTTAATTTGCCTTTGTATCATTACAATATTTCAAGGTATAAATTTCTATAATCAATGTGTGTCCACCAGTGTATTGTGAAGTATATGGGAAATAATTCAACATTTATTGAACTAGTAGGACAAAGATATAGTAACTCCACTGCTCTTCTCAAGAGTCAACATTTTAATATCAATATAAGAACGTCTATTAACCTCAGTTTTAAAATAAAAGTTCATTTAGACTGATAGATAATTACATTACCAAATAGACTGTGAATTTATTAAACTTTGTTAATATTATGGTTAGGATAATACAGAAACCACAATATTATCTGCGAACTTCAAATGAATAAGATGTACCTATTCCATTTAAAAAAAAATAATTTTGCGAAACTAATTATGATCTACATTTATGTAAGAATAATATCCAACAAAATAATTCAATATATTCTCTGTTTTATGTTAGGCCACACTACATTCGATTCTAATAGCAAAAATAAGGTAATTTTTAGAATCTTCAATCATTGTCAGAATGTAGACCTATTAAAGGTATTGTAAAAAACAGATGCATATAATTCTTAAAGAAATGATTACTGCAAATTTTCTGAAATAAATTGAATTAAAAAACCAAATAATACTAATTATTTTCACAAGCTTTTAAACAAGTGTAATTAGCTTTAGAGTTATAACTTTATAAACAATAACTATGTCATACTTTAACCTAAAAAATATTATCAACCAGCATGCCAACAAAAAGTTTGTAGTGTCTACCTCCATTATTGGGTTCGGTGTGTACAACTTATCGCAGAATCACAGGAGCGACCATGACAATCAATTTCGATGACCCGTTATATGTGAACACAACATTACATTTTCTATATAAAACGTATTTTTATATGTCACTTGTGTCACTGTCTTCACTATCACTGCTGCTTGAAGAATCACTAACATTAATTACAAAGTCATTGATTTCACAATCGATTCGGCTTTCTCCGTCATACCAGTCTTGTATAAGTTTCTCAGTGTGATTGATACAGTTTTTCCAGATTTCTTCTGTACATTGGTCTAGTGATTCTTTCCACATAGCCTTCACTTTTAGGAGAATTTATGTTTTTTAAATAATTCTTCAGGAATAATAATCGCATCCCAGTTATGTTGGATCTCTCCACTAACGCTCGGCGATTATTCTCCTTTTTAAATTTAAAGCCAATATTATGAAGTACACGATTTAAACTGCTTCTACTCAATAAAATATGGTTTTCAGCAATTTCTGCATTTAAAGTTTGTACTGTAACATGCTTTTCTAAAATTAAAGATATTATTACTTCAATACTCAACATTTTTAAGGTCTTACTCTGTAAATACATCGTGTATAATGTATTTCGGATACTCATTTTAGAGCATTCTGCCAAATGGTCTGTTTTAGCTTTTATATGCGGCCTTTTCTTCCCTGGACTAGATAGAACAGGACTATTTAGTGATCGGGTTTTAATCCGTTTTACTGAAGCTACTCCTACCTTCAATGCATCTGCTACTCGCTAAAAGATATTCATTAGAATTTGTAAAATGTTTAATCTCACAATGTTTACCTGTTGTACAGATGTAAGGGATATTAGAGCACCACCATTAACCTTCTCTTGCTCGAAATATTCTAATTAATTTAAAACGAGTCCTTGAGCTTGTGACCGTAATGTTTTACCGCGTCGTGACATTCTGGTTTAATAAAGATTGAAACAACAAACAAATTGTGAAATGAAATCAAACGATCAAACTACTAGAAATGTCAAAGCCTTAATGTCAAAGACAGTCAAAGCCAAAACGCTAAACGGAAATGTATGAAATAATACAGCGCATGCAATCACTCCGTCTTTGTCTTGCTCAAATAAATTCTATGAAACGTATGTGATCATCTTTCTTGAATCCGAGTGTACATATATTTACTGGATATTTCTCATTAGTATTTAAACTGATTCATTAATTTCAAATGGGACTTGTTGGTTAATTTATGGACAAACGCGTATTGTTTTACTAAATAGTAAACTGTAGTTTATTTCATACCCTTTAACTTTGCTGTTGAAGAGAATTAGAAAGCATGTTTATAAAAGTTTTTAAATATTCCATTATTTAAATGTAGGAAATGTTCGTTTTTTAAAGGTCATTTATATATTTCCAAAATAGAAATAAAACCATAATAAACCATCACTTCCTTATTTTCTTAAGGGATATTATAAAAATATAAAGTAGTTTATGGTTCAGAAAACTGACCCTTTTGAATTTAGCACATGATCACGTTATTAAAGGCAAACGTAAGTGTATCCTTTTTATCTTCTTAAAAATTTAATGAACTGTCTCTCTCTTATGTTGTCACCACTACTTTGCGTTTATTTAGTGTGTAAAGTTCCATCTATTCCTATTTTTAGGTTAATGGTGAAAGCGTACCGAATAGGGGGTAAATACATTGAAAAAAATATCTCGAATGGGACAATGCTAAAATAAAAAAAATATTTTAAGTGTTTTACACAGCCAACTTTAATTGTTCCCGAATTGCGCAATAAAATGCCTATTGCGGTTTGCAGTACGTTATTTTTGTATTTATCATTACTGTTCGCACTGATATGATGGTGAATATCTTTTACATTCATGATATTGAGTTGTGAGGTGTAGGCACCACACAACTTTCTTATACATGTGTTTCGATTTTTTTTTATATAGAAGTTGTTCCGAATTAAGTTTCAAATACTTTTATCTTAATAAACCTGTTAGTAAAGGTCTGAATTTTGAAATTGTTTTTATTCAAAAATTTCTCCAACTCCAACTCTCAATACTTTATCCTCTTAATAAATGTGTAAGAATGCTTAATTTGTCAGATATTTGCAAAAACTGCTATTCAATAAGTTTAAAAGCGTTACTTCCGGTTCTAATTTTGAAATTTCTTTTATACCAAAGTTGTTACAAATCTAGTACTAAATATGTTTGTATTCTCGCTAAAACGCATAATATGCGAGATATTTGCAAAGAAACTGCTAAAGAGTGAAAGTGCTACTTCCAGAGACTATAGCCTCTATTAAAAGTGGCCAGCATCCTATCACCACGTATGAAATTAAGAACATACACTCAAATAACACGACCCATTATGACATATGTAGCTCAAATTTGGATTAACGCCGCAAACTACGCATATGAAATCCCTCCAGGTAATTCAAAACGTCACCCTCAGGATGGTACGAAAGGCCCATTGGTATATCAAAAATAAGCACACCCACCGCGTCACAAACATCCAGACAATTAAAGAATTCATTAAAGACCTCGCCGCAGTCTTCTACTCGAAACTAGAAAATCAAACAAACATAGTACTTCCCTTAACTATGTCGTACGACCCGCAAAACTTCTTGCCGCATAAGAGACCTAAGTTAGCAATCCAATAATCAAGTAATCCTGATGTGAAGTGTTATTTCCGGTCTACATTTTGAAATTTTGTTTATACAAAAATTGTTGTACTTTTGATAAATATATAGTAAGTATACAACGCATAATTTGCGAGGTATTTGCAAAAAACTGCCATTTGATAAAAGTAAAACGATACGATTTTTTAAATTTCTTTTATACAAAAATTGTTCTAAATCGAGCTCTATTATAGATACTTTTGTATTCTTGATAAATCTTTGTAGAAGGCATAATTTGCGAGATATTTGCTATTACATAAGTGTGAAAGTGCCGCATCCTGTGACAATTTTGATTTTTTTTTATACAAAAAAAATATTCATTCTGGACTCACTTCCGATCAACTAACCTGATAAAAAACGTTTCTCCTCGACTTCCGGGCTCACTTCCCGTCAACTAACTTAATAAAACCCGTTTCTCCATAAATCAAAAAAATTGTTTAGACTTATGGCCGTTTGCACCGTTGTTGTTAAACTAAGTTTAACGCTAAACTGTGGTTAAAGTGTAAATTTCCCTTGCGCCGTAGCCAAAACTAGGATTAAATTAGTATAAACGAGGTTTAAATTAAACGGTCAATTTTGGCGGCTTAATTTTTATTTCTAACCTAATTTTGTTGTATTAATTTAAAAAACTTATGTATTATAAACAAATAAATACATACTGTATTAACCTCAATATTATCATTGCTGTAATCTTCAATAGTGTTATCTTTGTATTCAAATACTACATTGCCTGTGGTTTGATTTTGTGAAGATTTGTTAAGGTATATTCCATCTCCATCTAATCAACCATTGTCTAATCCAAATACTGATTTGGTGTTCATAATGGATAACACCATATCATGACATGGATCCTTTTTTATTATTTTAGGTAAGCCACCTCCGGTACGAAATGTTTTCTTTCTTCCTTCGGCTGCATTTTTTCTAACTTATTTATTTTTTTTAATTCTCATAGAATAGTCGCAAACAATCCGCCGCTCTATATGTACCATTCGGTACAGCTGAATTGAATTTTTTGGCAATATCTAGCCACGCATTCGTCTTCTCCTTTGATGTAACCTGGTCCGTCCTTTTATTTTCAATTACATGCTTGTATTCCAAGCAAATATTTGCGATCAAAATTTTTTCATTACTTGAAAAATTAGATGACCTACTTTTTTTTTTGTTCGTTATGGACTTGATCCATTTTGTTTCAAGCCCAAAATAGAGGGAATATGAAGGATGAAGAAAATCACAAATCAGGCGGCTGACGTTAGGTGTTGGATTATTCAAAAAAATAAAACAAGAATAACCTTAAAAAAACATATTTACATCGCATGTGAAGTTAGTTGCGAATTTTTTTAGGGCGTTGCCAAATGTTGCTTTTCATTAATCTTGGTTTACTTAACTGGCGAAAAATATTATACGGTGCAAATCAATCGAAACTTATTCCTAGCGTAAATTTAAACAGGGATTAGTTACACGCCGTTAAAATTATGGCAGTGGCTCCGTGCCCGAGCTCGGACATGTAATTATTCTTACTAAATGTCCGACATCGGACATTTAATTTCAGTTGCTATATGTCCGAGGTTGGACACATATGAACGTTGATCCTAAACATCCGATGTGGGATACTGAAAAAGGTAGTTATCCGGTAGCCGAATTAATTGATAAGCAACACTTGCGAGCCTTAATTTTTTTATTTTGAAAATAAGTACTATAGAAAAACAGAATAAACAACACAATATAAATATGTACTCATAATTACATTTTGGTATTGCTAATGGGTACCTAAATACTAATCTTAAGTAAGTTTCTAAGTTCACTTAGTTTTAAACTTTCTTTTTGGAAGACAAATGGCTGTTGATAAATGTCCTTTTGGACGCCCCCTTCCTCTTTTTATTCGAAGAGGCATTTTTATGTTTGCTACTCTTTCTCTATCATCTGAATTGCTTACAATTTCTAAGTCATTTAAATCAATATTTGTAAGATTTGTTTCTGGATGCTCTGTTGTAAGTTTTTTTGTTTCTCCTTCGGTGTCGACGTTTTGAGGTAACACAATGTTTTCGTCATTTTCGAAGACTAAATTAAGAGTTTCATTTGTATTTAAGTTATTATTATCTTCTTGATTTGTTTCACTTATTTCTTCTTCAACGACAATGTCTTGAGGGAGCAAATTGATTTCCTTATAGGAAGATATCGAAGCAATAACATTTCCAGACTGATCCATATTTAAAGAATTATACACTACGTTTTCGACAAGAATAATCTTCTTACCCAATTTCCAATAATTTGTTAAATCTTTGAGAATTTTTAATTTATTTTCAAATTCCAGAGTTCCTTCTTCCGATGCTACTTGTGCTAACTCTTGTATTGTATTTAGCGCCAAATTATACTTTTGATTCTGACTCAAAGTCGCTTTTCTTTGAAAAGTTGTAACACTTGACAGAGATGCATCAATTTCAACATTATTGGAATTATTATCCCTGGGATTTTCTACTTTATCTTGGAATAGATTATGGTGTGTAACATAATATTCTTTAGTCCACCTTTCTCCACAAAGTGACCTTTCGAATAACTCAAAATGCTAGTATATGGCAGCAAGGCAATTTCATTTGTTTTATGAATTTACAGTCACAACGATTGTTTGTTGTTGTGTAAGTGCGACTTAGGGAGTCACACACACTCACTAGGCCAGCGGCATCTTTTTTGATAGCTACTTTCTTAGATTTATAATGCTGTGTTTTGATAAAATTGTATGCATAGGGTGTTAATAGTTCCTTATATTCTTTTAAATTATTTTCAAACGGCTTTAAGGTTGTTCCTTTTTGTAACATAGTAAACATTTCAAAATTGTGTTTTTCACGAAGACTATTAAGAATACAAAAAAAATGGTCGATGAATACTCCCAAAGAGGCATAACGTGGAATAACTGATTTCAGTTTCTGATTTATACATTCTAACCTGTTATTAGTTGTATTAGAAAATGAGCATTCAGCTTCACTTAGAGCTGGTACCCATTCTTCTTTAATAGAAGTCCAATTTTTTTCCAAGTAGTCGACAACAGACCTAGGAACTTGATCTTTCATTTCTTCGAAAATTTTATTATATTCGTCTAAATTTTGACTATATAATAATTTTTGAACATAACCTAATGAAAGATTTCTTTCCATAGATGTTATTCCAAGTTTTGAGGTAATTTGCCTTTGAAACGTTTTTAAGACATGGAACTTGCATATAAGCAGTGTCGCTTCTGGAAAACATTCTTTCAGAACAAATCTTTCCTTTATGTCTTTATCGGTCATTATTGTTTTTATGTTTGACCATTGCTGGTTATTAGATTTGAATGTTTCACACATCCACTTTAGGCTGTTCGAGTCTTCATACATTAACAAAGTAATGCATATAATGTCACTACCTCCATTCGAATCTTCCACTAAGAAAATATACACTGGAGCTCTGATGTCCAGTAGTTTATAGGTGGCATCAATACACATAAACTCAGGATAGAGCATTTTCATCTCTTTCGATTGAAATTGTAGTCCTCTAAATTCCCCGTCCTCCTCCAATACAAATGATTCACAATCTGAAAAATAATAATATTATCCATTATGTATATGACTTAAAGATTGTTTTTCAATTTGCTTACTATATGTATTCTTCAGCAGCTCGATGCAACTTGAAAGATCGGATGCCGCAGCTGCATCAAGTTTAATTCTGGTTTGAATATTGCGAAGATCTTTTAAAGTAATTTTTTTATTACTGGTTGTCATAACATGAGATTGAATCAATTTTTTATTTGCTCTCATTTTAATCATATTTTTGGTTTCCTCTAATACTTCCCCTTCTAATTTTCGTACTGGTGCATAGTACTGATACAATTCCTTTAAAATTACGAGTATATTACAATAACATAAAATATCACAAAGAAATTATACTAACTATGATAACTGACTATACCTACAACTTACTTTTGAAAGAGTGTGATTGTGTTCGTTATTTAACTGGGTGATTTTTAGCTTTTTCGTCTTACTCTGGAAATTAATTGTTATATATGCACCGCAGTTAGTAGTGCGATGAGATTTGCAATAAAGTTAGTAATGTTAAAAAATTAAATAATATGTACTATATTCGCTGGTTTACCTAGTATTTGGTCTTTTGCCATTAGAATTGCTCCTAAACAACTTTCCTCCTTGCTTACAAGTGAATTTCAGATATTCGTAAATGCAGTTCTTGTCCTTTCGGTCTCCTTTTAGAATTTTACTATCACGTTTGTAAAATTTTACAAAGTTTTCTTTTTCATAAGCACTGAGGGCTTTCATGCAATCACTGTAGCTGTTAAATTTTTTACCTACCTCCATTTTATTGGTTAACTGAACCACCCGCAGGCAGCGCTAAGTAAAAACCGAGGTTAAAACTCAAACAGACATAACCTCAAGAAACACATTTTCGTAGGATTTCATACTCGGACATATAGCAATTGAAATTAAATGTCCGATGTCGGACATTTAGTAAGAATAATTAACTGTCCGAACTCGGACACGGAGCCACTGCCTTAAATTATAAACGGCACAAATGGCCCTTACTAGTTTACGAAATATTGGTGAAATTTAAGTTTTTCACTGAAATAAACTACTACTTACGGTCTACCGATTTCACTGAAAATCTAATCAGCTCTCGAGAAGGAGATTATACTTGTAATTATGAAGTTTGGTATTGATAGGTGTAGCCGTTTGGCAGCTATCGTGGGCACGCAGAGAGAGAGAGAGAAAAAGCGAGAGAAAGATTTACAAAAATCAAAAATTTCGAGGTCGAAAATGTTCATCACAATACTTATACTATGTATAAGAAAATGAAAAGAGACCCAAAGCTGTGTATTTCCCTTCTCGTTTGATGTGCATCAATACAACTTGCTTCTTTATTAATACATTTCATATTTGGTGTAAATTGTGTCACGAATGCCATCGATCGAACCGCGTGTCGTCGTACCAATTTACAACATGAACCCACTGACGCGGTCAAATACTGTGTGTTTTGTGTTAATAAATTACGATAATAGATCAAAATGGAGGAAGAGGTGGACACATGCGGGTGGACGGATGTCGTGAAATGCCGTGCTGTGGATAGAGAAGAAATTGGCTTCATATGCCAAACTGAAACAGTCTACGCGCAAATACATTATCAGGGATTTGCACGCACTTTCTACCGCGATAAAAGTAAAACTTAATGAATGGATTCCCAGAAATGGATTGTTGACTGGAAGGAAGAGGGAAGCAAAGTAAATATTTTTGATCGGATGAGGATGGGATGAAATTATGTTAGTTTAAATACTTTACTAGGGCAATTAGTGTTTGATAAAAGATTAGAGTATGTAGAATATGCTTTTGCTTTAATTTTCATGGATTTGAAAAAATCATTCTCTTGAGTTTTTATTTTCCATTCAATCTAAAGAATACAAATGTATTCAAAACATAATTTTTTATTTTTTTAGTTCACGGACCCGGATATATTATATTAAAGTTAAGATTATAATCTTAGTCAAAAGAACTAATTAATATTTTAACTAAATCGGCAGTCATTTACTTAAGACTATATTCAGAATATGTGGTCTACTAACAAACATGTATTTGAAGGAATTTTCAAAATTTAGACCAGAAGTATCAGATTTACTCTTATCGAAAAACACTATCATGCATTTTATGCGTTCTATGAATCTCGCAAATAAGCCTTATAAGGAAACCTAGCAAGCTTTGAAGCCATAATATTTTTTTCTAAAAATTCTGGTGCAATAAACTATTTTTAGCTATTACTTAGCCAATTTATTGATAAAGCATAAGGAAAAGGCATATCCTACTCAATCTTTTCATATTTTGATTGATAACTAAGTGCACATTCTTTAAATATTCCTGTATATGGAATATATGGAATATTTGAGGTTATTCTTCGGCAACTTGTGCATGTTCTTTGCGTTGCTATTAATAAAGTTAGAATATTCTTATCTAGATCTATGAAAATTGATAGTCGTGTTATACGAGATAGCGTTTTAAGTTAATAAGGAAACCTAGCAAGCTTTGAAGCCATGATATTTTTTTTTCTAAAAATTCTGGTGCAATAAACTATTTTTAGCTATTACTTACTTAGCCAATTTATTGATAAAGCATAAGGAAAAGGCATATCCTTCTCAATCTTTTCATATTTTGATTGATAATAAGTGCACATTCTTTTATAAATATTCCTGTATATGGAAATTTTGAGGTTATTCTTCGGCAACTTGGGTATGCTCTTTGCGTTGCTATTAATAAAGTTAGAATATCCTTTTCTAGATCTATGAAAATTGATAGTCGTGTTATACGAGAGAGCGTTTTAATTTCGCAGAATAGAAGGGTCGGATGGTAGTGGGAGAGCTCTTTCGAGATGTGTCCGGTATATGAGGATTATTGCACAGGAAAGGCACAATTGCTTTGAGCAAGGTAGAGAATCACCTTACAGCGCCGGGACGGCCTATCGAAGTGGTGACCGTTCCGGAACTTGTTAAAAAAGTCGAAAAATTAATAATGGGAGATGCTCGACTGAAGAAGACAAATCGCAAGATTGACTGGAGTGTGACACAAGCATTTTCAAATTGCTTCATGATCGTCTTGGCATGACTAAGGTCAGCACAAGATGGGTGCCGAGAATGCTCATACCATCGCAAAAAAAAACAGTGTGTGGAATGTTCCCGTGCGTTTTTGGACATCTGTATGAAGACAGAGATGTTGTATTGTGTTTATATTTGTTACAGGTGATGAAATTTGGGGTTCATCATTATGAACCTGAGTCCAAGCAAGACTCCAAACAGTGGCATAAGAAGGACACACACCACCACTCAAGAAGATTAAGGTGTGACAGTTGGCCGGAAAACTCATAGTTACTGTTTTTTTTTTGACTTCAATTCTGGAACGGTTAAAAGAAGTGATTAAAGGAAAGAGAAGAAGAAAATTGACGAAAGGTGTCCTGCTCCTGCACGATAATACTTCCGTCCACAAAACTAGTCTTGGGCTGGCTGTCCTGCATAAAGTGGGCTCCGATATTTTGTATCACCCACCCTATAGACCTGCCTGCTCGCGATTTTTATCAGTTCCCTAAAATGAAAAAAAAAAGCTGAGTGGAAAGCTTCCTCGTATTTGTAAATTTTAATCAATTCTAGCAGTTTAAGCGACCTTATGTATCTGTACATGCTTTTTTTTTAAATATAAAACTGAGATTAATCATCCCGCATTGCTGGCTGGTAAATGTTGACAAACGAAATACTTTAAACCTACGATATGTTTTTTACCGACATAAACATTTCGTTTTATTCAGTATAAATAAAGTAATGAAACAGTCAGATGGAATGCAAGCGAGCGCGTATCGAAAAAATAAAAATATCATACCAGTTACTCATCAATTTTTTTAGAGCGATACCAGCTGATTGTTTCACGTTATTCATGGTCAGAGATTATAAGGTTTCAAAGATCGCGATAAGGAAAGTGCTGTTTTTTTTATACATAACATACATAAGTATATATTTCGTACACCTTGCACTAAGGTGCTGCTTGTTTCCACGTGCAATATCAATGTTTTTATGGACGATATCGAAGTTGTACGTGTAATTCATTTATCGTAATATTTATTATTGAATTTAATTGCTATAGATTACAACAATGTATTTTCATCAAAATGTTATCCGGTCCTTATAGCGAATATAATTATGTTTAAATAGGCTCGATAACTCGAACTGTCGGTTAAGCAAGAAGAACAGTTTTTTGATTAATTGTATTCGATTAATACTATTCGAGCTTATAAGCCAATACTTTGAATCCATTTAATTTAAATCAATCAATTATTATGGAAAACAATAATTGAACATCCCAATTGGAATGTCAAACATGTGTAGAGTTTTGTAAAATTCTAATCACAACGATTTTGTAGTGCATCAATCATTAAAGTTTATGATGGCATATATACGAAAGTACTCCGAAGTAGTATACCATCTCTAGCAACAACTCCATTTCGACATAATTTGAAATATTTAGCCCGTACGAAATTACATTCTGTTACCGGTAACACATCAGATATGGTAAAGATTTTGTGTTATTGGACATACAACATGAAAAGTCTAACAAAAAGGAAAATAATTACTCGATAATTTAGGTCTTTTGGAATGTGACATCGGAAATCCTAGACATCCTGGAATTATGGAGTTTGATTATTTTACACTAGTATTTCTAAATGAAATAGATAGGGTTATTCATAAAAAATGTACTAAAAACATTCGGGCAAGTTTGAATTGTACAATGAATTTCTTTTTATGGTCCGCTAGTAGATCTACAATAGTATATTGTGCAACGAGTAATGCAATGGAGTATATTGCTTGCGAGTGCAAATATTGTGACACGAGGCGAAGCCGAGTGTTTGCAATAGCACAAGCAAGCAATTACGAATTGCATTCGAGTTTCACACTATACTTTGTGCACGACCTATACTTTAATTTTACCTTAACGACTACACTGCAAAATTTAAGTTTGTTAGATTTGACATTTGAGCCATCAAGCGGGACTGGCAGGAGATAAATAGTGACATGTGCATCAAAAATTATTTCACACATTAAGTGTGGCGTTTACCAACAAATAGAAACTTATGCAACTTATATTACTCGCGGGACGGCTAGATGCAAGGGGGTGTGAGTAGGTGGAGGTTGACGATATTCGGTTCTGTCACAGCGCTTCGGTATTATTCACAAATTTTGTCATAGATAAAAGAATACCATAGATAGGAAACATAATGTATAGAGAATGAGTACTTACGGAATTGTTGATGTTGTTGATGTTTTAGAATAAACCAATTTTCGCTTGCCCATAACTGTTATACCGCGCGATCATTTAAATTCTAAATTAGAGCAGGCTGTGAAATTTAAATTAAGTTGGTATAGAAGTACTAATTACAATTTGAATTGTCAAAGTGACGTTTCAAAATGTTAATTAATCAATAATTGACATTATGGACAACCTAATAAAAAAAATCCCGCCTGCTATAATTTAGAATTTAAATGATCGCGTGGTATTATTATACACTCGAATATTATAGGTATATATGACATTTAAATGCATGTGACAGTTTGTAATTAAACTGTCACTCGCATTTAAATCTGCAATAGCCGACCGATTCCGATAGATTTTCGTCTTCGCTAGACCGGTAGAGATATCGTAAAGTGGGGATAGACGACGCAATTAGCTTGAAAAAACCGCGTGTAAAATGTGTGTGACAATGTTTAATGTTTTTTATCTTTAAAAATAATTACATAAATTTGATTTTTTCTTTATATCGAACATCAAATGTGCAGCTGGCGCGTAGAGGTCGTTTTTTTTCTTTTGTGTACCAGCCTTAGTTAATAGACATTAATGAAATTCATGGATTTTTGTGATTATTTCTAAAACACATAACTTTCTTAAGAAAATAAATTAGTACAAAAACGGACCTTGTCATTATAAATTGATGCCGTTTGCATCACTAACCCAAATTTGAGAATCTAAAATTACAAAATGAGTTTAAAAAACGCGAAACGGCGATGCCTTAATTTTCGATAGGTAAACGCCCCTCTTAAAACTATCACTGATTGTTTTAATTTCTTTGGATTCATTTAACACCATAAAGTGTAATGTAAATCCATTGGACAAAATAAAAAATCGTACGCAAACAAGACAATTTGCTAAAGGTCATGGTAGGCTTGTTTATTGTGCACTAGTGGTACAATATTATTGTACACGGGAAGGCAATACCGTCCATTCCAATACTCTGAACTAGTAAGCAATAGTCTATATTGTAAATGGGACGTGCACAAAAGAAATTGTATCACATTACGCCTTATGGACTTGCATGGCGCGGAGATGCGGCAGCTAGCTAAATCTAGAAAATGCATTCTATAACAAAAAGAAAGGCGGGCGTAATTTTAACAAATCTTTTGTTAGACACTTAGAAATATTCCACAATATCAAATTCTTCAAATCCCGACGTATGTTCTGTATAACTACTTTAAATTATTAGAAAAACCCAGCAATCAATTTACAACAGATAGATTCTTTTTGATAGTAAATCCTTACTTCATCACAATGCAAAATTAAGGTTTAATTTGTTTAATTTATTTATTTCTAGGTTTTCTAATAATTTTTTTACTCTTGTCTTGTATATGTAGTATGTCAAACTTATTCGCTATTTACCATAAACCCACCCATACAGATATTACGATACATTCTAACTCTTTCCACCCGATTAGTCATAAACTTGCTGCTTTTCACTCAATGTTATATAAATTAATCCATGTTCCTATGAATAAGATTAATTTTGATAAAGAATTAGATAGAATTTACACCATAGCTCAGAATAATGGTTATTCAAAAGAATTAATAAATAATCTCCTTCATAAAAAACAAAAAACAAAAATCATATCCAAAATTTATCCTATAGTTCCCCAAACTTACTTATCAAAATTTGCCTCTGTGACTTATATAGGTACACCTTCCATAAAAATAAAAACATATTTACAAAAAACAACAAACACATTAATTTCATTTCGTACAAACAACAAACTACAGAATCACATTAAAAATAAAAAAGATAAAACTGACAAAAGCTTATATCGGACAAACTGGTAGATCCTTTTCCACACGCATAAAAGAACATGAAAGAAGTTATAAATTACAAAAAACAGATTCCACATATGCAAACCACTGTATTGAACAAAAACATAAATTCAATAATAAGTTTGACATACTACATATACAAGACAAGAGTAAAAAATTAAATTTATTAGAAAACCTAGAAATAAATAAATTAAACAAATTAAACCTTATTTTAAATGACCAACTAGAAGTGAATAATTCACCGTTGTTAAATTTAAATATTTAAAATCAACTTAATAATTCTTATAGTTATATATATATATTTATAAATTGTTTAATTTTATAATAACAGTAAACAATCAGTTTTCAAAAAAAAAATTTTTTAATATTCTTAATCATATTGTTATGTATATATATATTAAATATTACATTAAATATATAAGTTACTCCCGCTCTTAACCTAATGTCACAAACTCCCCCCTCTTCATTTAGGAAAAGACATAAATAAGAACGTCTACAAATATTTTGTATTATAATATTCATCACCTGATGAAGCCCTAGTAGGGTGAAACAATTGTAGTAAATTGAATAAAACTGTTTTGAACTCAATTTGAATTTATTTCAATTTTTACTTACAAAAATATTATATCGGAAGTGGTAAAGTAATCAGGGCAAACAACATACAATAATTGTAGTTTTCGTGTTCACATATTTAGTGAATTTGGTTTCCATAAAAGACATTCGAGCTTGACTTCTTCTCTTGATAACTTATTTTTAACTTACTTACCGTGGGTAAAATTTTTAGTATTAAAAAATTAAATAATTATCAGTGCTAAAAGCAGAAAATTATAATTAGGATTTTCAACACTGAGAAGAAAAAAAACTAATTTTAAAGTAATTTAAAATTTAGTATGAAACGTCGGACTGCCGACAGTACATATTCCATCTGTTACTTGATATAATTCAGTACGATTTAAAGACAAACCCAGACACCCGCGATGGCGTGGAGGTAGCGCAACCGGTTAGAGATCGGGAGGTCTTGGGATCGAATCCCAACCGCGGGTAAAAATTTTAAAATTAAAAAACTACTTAATTAAATAATTATCAGTGTTAATGCAGACAATTGTAATTACGATTTTCAACACTGAGAAAAGAACTAATATTAAAGTAATTTAAGATTTGGTATGCATATTATCTAGTTAATGTACTTACATTACAAATACGCATTAGCTGTCTCTGTTATATATATATATATATATATAAATATATATATATATAATAAATATTTTCTTTGAAGTTATATATATATATATATATATATGTAATAAAAACATTACCGAATATAGCAGCTAAATTACATGGTTTCTAATTTATTAATAAATATTTAACCGCGAATATAATACCTTTAAACCATTACTTTTGACTATTACAACAACACACAATGTATTTATCCGGTTCTCTAACTACAATAATTATATAGACAATTGTGGTTAATACAGGGCATTAATAAAATTCAACTTACCGCAGTGACTCCTTGCGGTAAGGGTTTCTGCTTTTACACCCTCCTATATCGGTTGATAACCTACCAACACGATTAGACCAATTTCGTTTTGTTTGCTGACGATAGAACTTCGTCAAAAACTGGTTTACGTATCATAAATAAATCAAATTGTAGAGCTAAATAATAATATCATGTAATGTTTTTAGTATATGTAATGACTTATAATATTCGTTAGAGAAAACATTGGTGATTATGTTGTATATAGTAATTACCATCACTATGTTACAAAAAACATTGGTAATACTAAATTGAATTACCTTAGATTAAAAACAAAAGGAAAGATAGCCAGAATTATTTTGCAGTAATTTAATATTTTAGCTGAGAATATGAGTCTCCAGTATAATTTTAGAAAAAGATGTAAAAATATTTGGTTTCCGAAGCCATTCTATCCACTCGATGAATATGTGTAAAATAACTTCGGTGATTTTCTTGAATAAATTTATTGTCATTATTATTACTATTACCAATATTGTTGAGCCTGTATTCTTGCCTATTAATACTAACATTACTTGAAACACTCAAAATTAATGGGTGACATTCGCATTTTATAGATAGGTACGTTAAATTTATTTTGGTGTTTCTAAAAAAAGTATGTACGTGATCCAAATTCGTAATATATTGCTGCCAAAAAAAAATGTGTAGGTAATATAGAATGCGTTTTAAGCTTTTAAACATAAAATTCTTTTAGTCCAATTTATTTTCCTTTGTTCTTAAACACCGTCGCCCTATCATACCCACTTATGGGATACTTGCTTGTAGTATCATACTATTACACTCACAATATATTCACATCTCATGCAAGTGCAGGTAGCCTACTCTATAAAAACGTTGCAAAATGTGGTGCATCGATGTACACACATATTGTTGAATCAACTCTACAACGTTCAGAGGTTTTAAGGTGTCTGCGTATTGATGCATCAAGCAACTGAAGTAGTACACATGCTGGACGGTTATAGAATTTATAGCAATTATTAGTGGCTTTTATTCTTCATTAAAAGAAATACATCACTTAGTTTTCTAGCGGTGTTTGATATAGGGAAATGATACAATTATTACTAGTGTAAGTATGCTTGTTGAATTCACTCTACGTAACTTCCGTTGCATGAAATGGACATACAAATCGAGAATTGGAATCTGATGATATAGTTAGTGTTTCAGTATGGACGTTTTTTTTGTATAATTTGTAAATCGAAATTCCATATATCTACTTTATGACTACAGAGCGGACACGAAAGGTTGATGACATCGCCCATGGGCGCACAATTGAAATGTTGTATTTTAAAGAGGTTTTAATTGGATAACAAGTGGGTGGTGATCTATAAAATACAAAATACCTTATTATTTGTTCATTTTATAGTTCAGATCGAGTTAAGGAGTATTATTAATATTTAATAGCAATACTTTCTCAAGGTTCTCTTCTGTAAGATATGTTCTCTTTGAATGAAGTACATCCTTGTAGATAGAAAATGTCCTTTTTACATCTGGTTATTGGTGCGTACTGGAAATATTTTCTTATTTCAGCCTATTTAGCAGTTAGATTTTGTGTCATTGTCGCCATATACAATTGTCGCAATGTAATTAAATTTGGATTTCTATTAAAAACTGCGTCTAACTTTTGCCGAAGGCCACATCCGAAGTCACTTGGAATACTTTTGAAATTATTAATAGCCACATCTAATGAGATTTCGATTTTCAAAATATGTGATTAGTTTAGGCAAATTTCCAAAGTGTTCTTGAAGGAATAACAATTGATTTTTTAAATTTGGGATTTGTGTTAGTTCCTTGCACTCAGAAATACTTCGAGCATCGTCATTTAAACATGTAACGGAATTTTATAAACTATCCCATAAAAACTAGTAGCTTCCAACCATGTTCGTTCCCCATCTAGTTATTACTGGCGAGGGAGGCAGTGACAAAGATGGAAGTTTTTCCCTGTAAAGAGCTACTCTTGATGATGCCTCTCTGAAACATTTTTTTAAAAGCGGATACAAGTCTATAAACTTCCGAATACCTGTCATATAGGGATATGTTTCCTTTAATAGTCTGCCTGTTCTTAACGTATATGCGGCACTGTCACTAACAAATAAAAGTATTTTTTCCATGTACCTGTCGCTTGAATGAAGCATTTTGTCAAATTCTCGTCAATGGTTTTAGCAATTGCTTTCGCATCAACTGTATTTATAACTTTAGATGCTATTACATATGCGTTATATGAAATAGTTGGATGTAGTACACCAGCTACAACATTTACCACACAGCGTCCTAATATATCTACAGTTTCGTCGGCACTTATCCATAGGTACTGATTTGAAACATGTCTTCTAGTGCATTTTACTGTGTTCGTGAAGCACTTAGAAACATAACATTTGCGTAATGTGGATTCATCAGGAACATTTCGGCCAGTATATTTTTGAAGAAATGTTTTGAAAGTGGGATTGTCAAGTTTATTTAATGGGATATTAGCCGCCATTAAAGCTTCACAGAGTTCTTCGTTAAAATTGTCAGCTTCCAACGGGTCCAGTTTCTGTGTATGTTTTAGCGATGCTAAGTGACGTTGTACGTGCGCTTTTTGTGCATTCTATATTGATATATTTTATAGATTTTGCAATAAATTTCAGAATCATTGACAATGGAGGACATACAATCAGTATGACCCTTAATCCAACTCGCCATTGCTTCACGATGCTATTCTCGACGTTCTTCCATATCATAATAACATAAACAATGTTGTATATCTAAATAAATGATAACTAAAAATGTATAAATGTATGCATATGTTATTGAAACTTAACGAAATCCAGTGCTCACTTACGTCAGGATAATTGGGAAAAGTAGATTCACTGAAACGGTATTAAACAGGAACTGTTACAGAAATTACGAAGTATGTAATTAACAGTCAAAACAATGAAAAAACGGAACTAACTCCCCGTACTTTATTTATCTTACAAATATAAAGTAAATATAATAAATTTAAAAAACCCCTCACGCTTCTACCTACGCCGATGAAGAAAGGATTTTACTCGTAAATTCCTTTCTTGAGCAGCTTTTTTGCTGTCATTTTCGAGTAAACAACAGATGTTGCAGTTCACCATATGAACAGTGCTATTCAGTAACTGCGTGCTGTTTACATTATTTCTTTGCTCCGTCGTAGTTTAAACCTGGGACGTCCGCTCTGTATTTATGACATTCTTTATATACACTCTATACATAAAAACTTCCCCTTTACGATCTGTAAACATGTTTATCGTGCACTGGGATTGTACAGCTATGATGATCTAGTTGATGTAAGTACATGTAAAGTGACAAAGACGTTCATATAAAAGAAATAAATTTAATACGAAGCCGCACAAAAAATAATTAGTTAAAAATACCTTTTATTTTGCAACTATATCTTATCCGAAGTCGTTTATTGTTAAATCAAATACGCTTTCGGATTACACTGAAACTTGAAAGGCTTGCTTGCATATTAATAAGATGATGCTTTTTGTTATTTCCGTTCAGCAGTCTCATGTTTTCCACATGCACAACTTCAGCAAATAACAAATCAGATTGGCTCGGCTGCATCTACAGTAATTTTCACCTCTAGTCCCCCTACAGCTGGTACCAAATTGTCCACACATCGCTTCCTAGGTTGTTATTTCTTTATGTTATATTATGTTATATCTCAGAAACTAAGTACTGTATGCAGATTTGTGAATAGTATAAAAAATTTAGAACTCCACTTGGAAAAATGTTTGTATTTAAAAATAGTAACACTTTTTTTCTTATCGGAAAAATTCTTTTTGCATATATTTCGTAACTTCTACTCAGATTTATTAAGAGTATAACAATATTTGGACCTTAGCTTAGAAACACTGATGTATAACAAATTCGGCCTAGAAATACCATACGTATTTCTAGTTTCAAAAAAAAAAACATTAGGCGTTTATTGTTCACGCACGAAGCATATTTTAAACGTCCTAATTGCATGTGAGGACAAAAGTATTTAAACATTCACTTGGGAGTGCTTTCATATAAAAACATCCAGACTGCCCATACGTATACCAAGCCCGTACGGTGCCTCACAGCATATTTATTATTTCTAAAGAACAGTTAATACTCAATACAGGACAATACAGGACACGATATGTACGTAGACCAGGAAAATAAAATACGTAATGTAAAGTCTTCCATTCTTACCCCCATAGTTTGCGCTACATTAGTTTCACTGTTGTAAGGACGATTTGGGAAAACTTATTGCTTTTCCATCAAAAGAAGTCATAAGTTTGATTTGAAAAATCAACACATCATTCTCTAGGTTAATATTTCAAAGGAATAGACAATCAGTATTTAAATAAATAATATATGTAAACAATGTGTAGAATTGTCTTTTAATTCTCTTTTCAACTAATAAATAAAATATCTTAAATATTCAGTAATATTTTAATTTGATTTAATATGAAATATGCACAAAAGTGCAAACATAGCAATTAAATGAAGTTACTGATGAAAGTCTATTTTTAACTATGGCTCTTATATGTATGATGTGTTATTTGTTAACTATATTTAAATGATAGCAAAACATTTCTCAGAAGAGATTTTCTTGTAAAATTATCAATAATAGTTTATGGTTGTTTAAATTATTACCAAGAATATGTTTGTTCAACATTTCTGGCAATGTATGTTTGAATAGGTTTTCGATCATATTTTTCATCACATATGAAAAAATTGTATTTACTTCATCATGATTGACATCACAATTTCTGTGTTCGTACTATATACATTTAAATGTTAAATTTTAACCTATGCTATAACAACTGTTATTATCTACGCTTATAGGTAATATATACAGGCTAGGATTAAGAACTTAAATTGCATTAAATTATGCATTGAAAAACGGCTTAAGGCTATACGCCCGGCCTCGAAATCGTTTTTCCCATTTCCTAATCGTATTTTTCATGAAAACCTTACCGAATTTACACGCTAATTTAAGAAAAAAATGCCTTTCAATGGATAAATCGTAATTTCTTCGAAATTGTCCAAAGGGCCCTAAATAAAAATAAAAATGTAAGAAATTTCAAAAAACAAGCCTTTATTTAAAATTATGTAACACTCAACAGCAATACATAAATTTTATTTTTTCTTAATTTTTAAAAATAAGGTCACGAAACGGAAAACAAAATTTTGAAATTTGAGCGAAATTCACTGAAATCAAATAGAGTATGTGGTACGCTCGCACATTGTGTCGAGAGGTAGCTCCGCCTACCATTTCGGGCAGTTTCTACGCAGTTTGTAAAATACTTCTGAGATCGGTGTGTGTGTAGAAAGTAATCGTTACTCGGACATTCTTTTATCGAAACCGTTGATATTTTCTTTACAATATAGTGTACATATACAGTGTCAGCGTCACAATACTTCCTTATACTACGTATCAGAAAGTAAAAGCAATATCTCTTCCCGTCCCTAACGCTATACCTGCTAGAAGCGCATGCTAGGACTCACACGGCTTGCGGGCAGGGAGTATAATTAATTATTATATTTGACTCGCAATAATTTGCTTCTGAAACGATCTACAAATTTATTTCTTGCACAAAAAATAATTTTGGAATGTTGGCTTTATTTTGTTTCACATATATATGGGTAAATTCTGAAAAATAAGATTAGTTACTCGATAGCTGAAAAATATCTTACACAAATTGGTGGTCTACTAAAACTTTTTTTTTTTTATAAAATTTATACACCATAAAGAAAAATCGAAAACACTAGTATCATCCAAATACTTTAGGGTATAACCTTAAAAAAAACAGATCCCTAGCTCTCTGCAATGCTGAGATATCACGAGATAAGTATTAATAATTGAAGAAAATGAAAATTTTAAAATTTACACAAAAAAACGATTTTTCGACCTTTTTGCGATTTCGATTTTATTTTCCAACTCAAAATTTGAATCCGGCAGGTGATTTTACATATCCAGCTTCACTTTTTTTGTGTGTTTGAGAAAATATAGATGTATAATTTAGGGGCGGTTGCTTCCCGACTGCCAAATATGTGGGCCAACCGGCGATTATCTGAGACCATAACGCAGCCATAAATTACAGGCAGATTAGATTAGGTGACAAGTTCTTTTCTCTATCTTTTTCCTCAGCATAAGACAGAGCACGCGGACCCTTAAACATTTGTCTTTTATTTACATTTTCACGAAAAGCAGTGGTACGCCCATTTCAAATCGAACTCAGCTTGAAGCGGGCGTCCAGCCTTAAGTGCTCAAAACATATGTGGAAAAACAGTAAATTTAGTATGATTTTCTAAACAAAGAATTTCAGTAAAGACCTGTAAAACATTCAAACTTAGAACAGCGGCTGTTATCTATGTAGTTTCATTAGAAGATCCAGAAGATCGTTGGTATCACTTCGAAGTGATACCAACGAAATATGTATTACATACCTAAAGATATATATTTTTTCAAAATGTACAAACAATTATTAATTGTGGATATGTAGCTATCAGTCTAACCAGACTTACACATATATTCAATATTATTCGTTGTGATGTTCATTTTCAATGTAGAAAAATATCTTTGTATAAATTATCATATATCACATATATTATTTTTACTTGAAAAACCATGATGTGAACAATTTTTAAATTTTTAGCTTCTATGTTCTTCTGATGAAGATATTATAAATAATATCGAAACGTCAAACGTTTTTTTATATGTAACCTTCATATAATATCTAAATAATAGTGACAGCCGATATCACCCAGATTTTCGTCCATATATTATATATATATATATATATATACACACATACATACACATATATACATAATATATATAATAAGTAACACATATTATATATGATTATAAATATGTATTCTGTTTTATTGAGCCTGAGAATTGAAAATATACTTGGGAGGTAAATCTGTTGTTATGACGGTGTGTGTATGTATCCAATAACTATTGTTACTTTTCCAAATAGAAATAGAAAGTTAATAACGTTGTAATTACAAAAGCACAATTGCAGCTGCGAATAATAATGTACACACTTGGTTTTATTAACAGCCCCCTATTTATCTGCCATTTCACAATCTTGCGAAATTCCCCAGAGAGTTTTACGATATTTAGAACGTGTACGTATGCATTTTTGCGGTATCACTAGGCGATAGAGTTCGAGAATGTATTGAACTGTTCGATGATGTCAAATTAAACGTGATTACAACGGAACAAAAGCAAGTTAATATCTTGGCGATGACGAAATGGGTATTCATTAATCGTAATAAATTTAGATTAGTGCTAAAATGTATGTACAACATACGTAAGTGTGTGTAAATAGAAAATATAATTGCGATAGTCAATATTTATATCTTTATACTGGGTTTATCACCAGAAAGTGCCATGGTGAATACATTTGTAATAATTAGTTAAGAGAGTGGTGTAGGACACGTCCTATTACGTATTATAATTAATTTCAAAACCAAAAAAATTTCGTTAGTACTCGTTATCCTTCTAGAGGTGTCCAAATTTGACTTTCTGATTTAATTTATTAATATAACACCGAAAACACTTTAAATGTTATTTTATTTGCGTGTATAAATGTTGCGGTTAATAATACACCCGATATCCTGCAAATGACCCCATCTTCTTCTTTGGCATGCTAACATTCTTATCCCAAAATTTTCGATAACATTTTTCATATGAAACCATCAACATGAATATATAAATTTAATCTTACTCTGCGGTAAGAGTTATATGTATGACACGATAAATACACTTTATTTGGTGTCCATCGCTCATGAAAAGTTGCAGGTGCTAATTTAAAATATTGCAGATACGAGGGTGGTCCCAGAAGTACCCGACCTGACGTAGAGATGGCGGAAGTTATTTGAAAAATATCACTGTATTAGACACAATCCATAGAACATATGTTTCAAGTTTGAAGGCGCAACCTTGTTTAGTATTTGTTTAACAGCTGTCAGTAGTGAACGTTTTCTGTGAATTTGTGAAAATGGAGAAAATTGGTCATCGTTATGTGATACAATACTTTTATTTGAAAGGCATCAGCCAAACCAAAAAAGCTGAACTGGATTCTACTCTGGGTGAGTCTGCTTCTTCGTTTACAAAAGTAAAATATTGGGTAGCAGAGTTTAAACGAGGCCGTACGAGCTGCCAAGACGAGCCTCACAGTAGTCGACCAAATGAGATGACGGCACCAGAAATAGTGAAGAAAATCCACAAAGCGGTACTGGATGATCGTCGACTTAAAGTGCGTGAGCTAGCAGACATAGTAGGCATTTCAAAAAGTGCGGTACATCGTATATTATCTGAAAATTTGGACATGAAGCTGTGTGCAAGATGGGGTGCCGCGTTTGTTTGCTCACACTCGAGCAAAAACTGTGTCGTGAAGATGTTTCAATTGAGTGTTTAGCGAAGTTTCACAGCAACAAAGCAGAATTTTTGCGCCGTTTCGTAACCATGGATGAAACATAGCTACATCACTTCACACCCGAGACAAAAGAACAATCAAAACAATGGACTGAAAAGGGAGAACCGGCTCCAAAGAAGGCGAAGATCGTTCCATTTGCAGGCAAGGTCATGGCGTCTGTTTTTTTGGGATGCGCGTGGGATAATTTTCATTGACAATCTTGAAAATGGAAAAACTATCAACGGGGCGAGTATTATGCGAACTTATTGCAACATTTGAGCGAAGAAATCAAGCAAAAACGGTCGCATTTGGCTAAGAAGAAAGTGTTGATTTTTCAAGACCAGTTCACAAATCCGTTATTGCAGTGGCCAAAATTAATGAATTAAAGTTTGAATGGGTACCACATGCACCTTATTCGCTAGATTTAGCCCCCTCGGATTATTTTCTGTTCCCAAATTTGAAAAAATGGCTCAGTGGTCAAAGATTTTCCAACGATGAAGAAGTAATGTCGGCAGTTAATGGCTATTTTAAGGAGCAAGACAGTTCTTATTATAAAAAAGGAAGTGTGGCCACCACACGACTTTCTTATACGTATGAAAGTGTTACTTCCGGTCCGAATTTTGAAATTTCATTTATACAAAAAATATTCCAAATCCAACTCTAAATACTTTTGTACTCTCCATAAATGTATATAGAATGCATAATTTACGACATACGAGGTGTGATCAATATATAACCGTTATTTTCAATTTTTTCAAAAAGTATTTATTTATTCATCAATAACAATCTTGTCCCCTTCAAAGTAATCCCCCTCAGATATAATACACTTAGCCAGCGTTTTTTCAAATCCTCGAAACACTTCTGAAACGCGCTTTTTGGTATCGCCAACAGCTCCTTTTTCGATTTTTCTTTTATCTCCTCAATCGTAGCAAAACGCTTTCCTTTCATCGGTGTCTTCAGTTTTGGGAAGAGGAAAAAGTCAGCGGGGGCCAAGTCCGGTGAATACGGTGGTTGAGGCATGATAACGGTTTTGTTTTTGGCCAAAAACTCACGCACAAGCATCGATGTGTGAGCTGGTGCGTTATCATGGTGCAAAATCCATGATTGTTTTTTCCACAATTCTGTGCGTTTCTGACGAATTGCTTCTCGCAAACGGCGCATAACTTCAAAGTAGTATTTCTTATTGACCGTACGACCTTGTGGCAAGAATTCATGATGCACCACGCCATTGCAGTCGAAGAAAACAGTGAGCAAAACCTTAACATTTGACCGAACTTGACGTGCTTTTTTCGGTCTTGGCACTTCTGGACGCTTCCATTGGGATGATTGGGCTTTGGTTTCAATGTCATAGCCATACACCCATGATTCGTCACCAGTTATGACCTTTTTGAGGAAATCTGGATCGTCGTTGACGATGATCAACAGCTCCTGAGCGATGTCCATGCGACGTTGTTTTTGCTCAAAATTTAGCAATTTTGGAACAATCTTCGCTGCCGCACGTTTCATGCCTAAAACACCCGTAAAAATTGCTTGACATGAGCCGAACGATATGCCAACATCATCAGCAACCTCTCTGATAGTGATTCGACGATTATCCAAAATCATTTTCTTCACTGCTTCAATGTTTTCATCGGTTGTTGACGTGTTCGGGCGACCCGGACGAGCATCGTCATTGACATCTTCTCGGCCTTCCTTAAACCGGTTATACCACAATTGAACTTGTGTTCTGCTCATAGTAGACTCGCCAAACGCCACAGTCAACATTTCAAATGTCCTTGCGCATTTAATTTCATTTTTTACACAAAACTTAATACAATTTCTTTGATCCATTTTTTCGAATAGTAAAAAATCGAAGAGCACACCAAAACACGACTAACCTTTTTATCTGTCAAAAACAAACTGACAATCCAAAATGGCTGATATTGCCAACATATATAACAGACATGTGTACCAACATAACAGAAACAAAAATGCGAAAATCGAACATACGTAACTCACGAAATTTGAAAATAACGGTTATATATTGATCACACCTCGTATTTGCAAAAAATCGTTATTCGGTAAGAGTAAAAGTGATACTTCCGGTCCGAATTTTGAAATTTTTTTTATATAAAAGATATTGGAAATTAAGTTCTAAATACTTATAAAGTCTTCATAAATTAGGCTAAACTTAGTAATTGACGAAATATTTGCAAATTTCGATTTTTTCACTGAAGTAAACTACTACTTCCGGTCTGCCGATTTTGCTCAAAATCTAATCAGTTCTCAAGAGGGAGATTATATTCGTAAATACAAAATTTGGAATTGATATCTCCAGCGGTTTGACCGCTATCGTGGTCACACACACAGAGAGAGAGACAGACAGAAATTTTTTTAAAAACCACATTTTTGGTATCAGGGGACTTCAAAACGTGGACATCTGCAAAAATCTCGAGGTCGAAAATTTTCATCATCACAATACTTCCTTATACTACGTATAAGAAAGTAAAAGGGTATCGAACTTATTGAGCATCGCTGGGAAAAGTGTATAAAGCTATAGGATGTATTGTGATGACGAAAATTTTCGACCTCGAAATTTTTGCAGATGACCACGTTTTGAAGTCCCCTGATACCAAAAAAGTGGTTTTTAAAAAATGTCTGTATGTCTGTCGTGTGTCTGTCACCACGATAGCGGTCAAACCGCTGTAGATATCCATTCCAAATTTTGTATTTACGTGTATAATCTCCCTCTTGAGATCTAATTAGTTTTTCAGTAAAATCGGTAGACCAGAAGTAGTAGTTTACTTCAGTGAAAAAATCGAATTTTGCAAGTATTTCGTCAATTACTAAGTTTAAACAAATTTATAAAGAATTCATATGTACTCAAAAGTAAATTCGAGACAAATTGTCTTAAAAAAGTTTTTCAAAATTCCAACCGGAAGTAGGTCTTTTACTCTTATCGAAAATCAGTTTTTTGCGAATATCCTCGCAAGTCATGCTTTCTAGGCAGGTAGATTACGAGTATAAAAGTATTTAAATTATAATTTGAAATATCTTTCGTATAAAAGAAATTTCAAAATTCGGACCGGAAGTACCACTTTTACTCTTATCGAATAGCGATTTTTTGCAAATATGTCGTAAATTATGCATTCTATATATATTTATTAAGAGTACAAAAGTATTTAGAGTTGGATTTGCAATATATACATGAAATTTCAAAATTCGGACCGGAAGTAGCGAGTAGTACTTTTTTTCGAATATCTTGCAAAGTATGCATTCTATAGCGATTTATTAAGCGAATGAAAGTACCTAGAATAGGATTTTGAATAAGTTTTGTATAAAAAAATTCTTAAAATTGTATAGTTTGAAACGCTCATACGTATAAGAAAGTCGTGTGGTGGCCACACCTCATTTTTTTTTATACTAATATAAAGCAAATTCATGGTACAATTAAAATAAGAAAGATATATGGAACTTATGAAAACATTTAGCCGAATTACTCGGTAGAAAATGGAATTTTGTTATTGAAATACTTGTAGAGCGCAAAATATTCTAATACTAACATTAGATCTAATGTCCGGCACTGCATACTTATACTCAGTTCTTTAAATTTATATATTACTGTTATAAATACATTCTAAGTTATATGTATATTATTATTTTTCGAAATATATTATTGCCTATCTGCTACAGCTTATAACCTCCATATAACAATTAGGCTTTTAAGATATCCAACTGTCAGCAAATACGAAACAAACATAAGGACCACCCGCTCTTCAAATAACATTACAAACTGTCAATATTGTCATAAGTTATTACAGATATGGCTTACAGGCGCTATGTATTCTCCCAGAATCCTCCACTATAAGAATACTTTTAGAAGGCTTTGATGGTATTAGGGTCCATGCATTAAGAGTAGGTAATGCTGCATAGATTAATTTAAAAAATGCTAGGAAATTTCAAGAACTGATTTATGCAAGGACACTAATAATTTTATTTGATTCATACTATTGTCAAATTCAATTTTTGGTTTATGTTGCAATCTAATTTAACATGTAAAAATTACATAATGTTTATTCAATATATTTTTTTGATCAAATTAGCACATGAATATTACTCAGTACGGAAAACCATATTAAACTTATGAATATGCATATGTATATATAGATTTCAAATGAGTCGTTTTTGATAGACCTTATCTACCGATGTACTTTCTAATCTGATAAAGAAAAAATATACAAAGTATTTAATTACATACTGTTAATAAAAGCCAATCTAACAAAGAGGTGCTACGCATTATTTCTTTTGTCAGTTTGTTTCCTAGTTGTTATTTTTAAATTGTATACAATAATAAGTTCAATGTTTTCTGTGGTAGTATTATGAGGACAATAGCTTTAAAACTATTAAATCAACCGAGTGAGATGTTTTACAAAACCTGAACAGTCATTTTTTTTTCATTTTGAACAAGTACCCAACATGTATAAATATGTATTGATGCTATTTAGGTATATTAAATTCGGACGAGTGGCAGCAGATACTAGTGGACACGATTTCGACAAATGGATCTTCTAACAAGGTTATAGAGGCGGTAGGAATTAAAATACTTATTACTAATATAGAATGGTGCGAGAGGCTCGAATAAGGCGTTAATAATTTGGACGTCTCCGCAAAATTTTTAAAATCCATTTGTTATTAACACGCAAAGCGTTAATATTTTATAAACAATTCATGTGTATTACTTTCTTATATACTTTAAGAAAGTATTGTGATGATGAACATTTTTGACGCGACGTCGAGATTTTTGCAGGTATCCACGTTTTGTCTGCATGTGTGTCTCTTTCTCACCACGGTAACGGCTAAACTGCTAAAGCTATCAATATCAAACCTTGTATTTTAGAGTATAATCATCTTTTTAAGATTGGATTTGATTTTCAAACATATTGGTAGAGAGGAATAAATAGTTTACTTCAGTGAAAAAAATATCAAATTATACCAATATCGCGTCATCTACCAAGTTTAGACAAATACAACAAGTAGTCAAAAGTGAAGTTGAACATTTATTTTGTAAATTTTTACCGACATTTGAAAATATTGCGCCTCTTCTTTAGCTTGTCTAACTAGATCATAATAGGTGAAAACTCGCCCCGTCCCAAAGCAGATAGAGCTAGTTCATAAAGCCACCCGGCCTTTGAAGTTTGTTCTACCACATGAAAAATTAACGTGCAAGATTTCTACCGACAATCCCTGCAATGCACATTACTAATTATATAATTTTAGTAAACACACATTATTATGTCAAACATACGTGTTCATACACACAATGCCATGATTGCAAAAATTCTCCTTATTTTGTCATTTAGTCAGTGTGAAGTAAAAGTATACTTAAATAGCAAAAGCTTGTATAATTTGGTATTGCTTTAAATTATTAAGGCTGTACTACACTTATCAAGTTCTTGACCAAGAAATTGTCGGCAAGTTCTTGATCAAGTTATTGTTGACCTTGGCTGTTTTACTCATATCAATTTTTTGACCAAGTTTTTAGGTGAATTAGCAGTACCAATAGTGCAAAAGTACGAAATAAAAAAAATAATAAAGTTACCGAAGATTTGTGTTTGATATTCAATGTAAAAATAGCTGGACAAGAGATACAAAAGAAAATAAATAATTTACGCATATTCTTTCAAGAAGTATAAAATTAACATGTCATTTTTAACAATATTCTGAAATAGAATTTGTGTTTACATTTTAGACAGTTGGCAAAGAACTTTCTAACATGAATATTACTAGAACTCACTAAAAACTTGATCAAGTTGAGAAGAAAAATAGAACATGTTCTAAGCCACCAAGTTCTTGGCCAAGAAATTGATCAAGTCGACTTGACAAGTGTAAACACGACTTGTCGTCAATTTTAACTTGATCAAGTTCTTGGTCAAGAACTTGGTAAGTGTAATACAGCCTTAACATTCCATTTCTATCTAACTGGTAATTTTCGAGAACATACACAGTAGTGGTACAGCATTAAAACAGTGTGTGTTCCCCATATTGATAAATTACTTTTAAGATTTACGACTGTATTTTAATTGTGTAAGATTTTTTTTTATTTCGATTTATTACATGTTCATGTTCGATAGATATCGTTGACCTTGTTATGGTTTTATTATGTTGTGCTGCAGACAATAAATTATTTTCATAATTTTGCCTATGTTGATGTATGTATGTAACTTGTGTTTGTTGAAGTTTATTACCTAGAATTGTATGCTTGATTTTTATGAATAATTAAAAACGGTTTTTTCCTTCTTTTTCAGTATTAAATACACGTGAGAGATCTAGAAAAATACCGTATACCATCCTGAAAAGCCATGCTGAACCAGCTTCCTAATATATTTTTTCTGTATAGGTAAGATCATACAATTATATGTATAAATTTGAATTTTTCATTATCTTAATAATAAAAAACGGTTTCGTGGTTATAGTGCATTAATGTGTTCAAAACCTCACATCAGTAGCAATTCTTTTATCTACCTATATTTTAAATACATCACAACGTAGTCAATCTCTTAAATAAATAATAACTATATTAAGTCCAGTTTAATTCCATAAATCATACGTTAATTGCTTTGGAATCTAACTGCACTGGGAATTTATTTAGTCCCATGAGAAATAAATTGTTTGTGTTTAATAAGAGACATTTATTTTAATGTTCAATGCCATTGTAATTATAATAAAATTCCCGGTTTTCAGCTAAAATAATAATTTTCTAAGGACTAGTTTTACATCCGTGAATGATGTAAATTTGAAATTTTAACTTGGCAGCAAATAAATACCTTCTCGTTATTATAATTTACTTGTATAAAATTTTAAACGAATGTATTCAAATAAATACTTCATATATTTTCAAAATTAATTTATTCCAAGAGGTTACTTATTACATCATTTGAAGTTCTGTTAAATATAACATAAAACCATGGGAGGGTACACCATAATTACGTATGTATGCAGTATTAAAAAATGATGAAAAATTCAGTGGACACATATTTATACTTTTACATTTTGTGCGTACATACAATTCAATTAAACTTATTTAATATGCCTTTTGAAGGGTATAAATCATAAGTAAGTACGTGAACATATCCACAAACTATGGCTAGAAATTTGGTTATAACCTTCAGCATGAGCGATTCTTCGACAACAATCCTAATTCAAAATAATGAGGTGTGGCCACCTCACGACTTTCTTATACGTATGGAGTTTCAAATTATAGAATTTTAAGAATTTTTGTATACAAAAATTATTCAAAATCATATTATAAATACTTCTATTCTGTTAATAAATCTCTTTAGAATGCATACTTTGCGAGATATTCGAAAGAAAGTACCATTCGCTAAGAGTAAAAGTGTTACTTCCGGTCGGACTTTTGAAATTTCATTTATACAGAAAATTATTTCAAATCCAACTCTTACTTTTGTACTCTTGATAAATAAATATATATGTATATAGAATACTCAATTTACGACATTTAGCAAAAAATCGCTATTCGATAAGTCAGGTTCGAATTTTGAATTTTTTTTTATACAAAAGATATTGAAAATGAAGTTCTAAATACTTTTTATACTCGTAACGTACCTGTCTCAAAAGCATGTCTTGCAAAATATTTGCAAAATTCGATTTTTTCACTGAAGTAAACTACTACTTCCCGTCTACCGATTTTACTGAAAATCTAATCTGATCTCAAGAGGGAGATTATACTAGTAAATACAAAATTTGGAATTAATAGCTGTAGCGGTTTGACCGCCATCGTGGTCACACACAGAGACAGAGAGAGAGAGAGAGACATTTTTTTAAAAACCACTTTTTCGGTATCAGAGGACTTCAAAACGTGGACATCTGCAAAAATCTCGAGGTCGAAAATTTTCATCATCACAATACTTCCTTATACTACGTATGAGAAACTAAAAAGAGTAACGTTCTCCATTCGTGAGAGCAAAAATTGCTTGTTCAGATCTCACCGCAGTTGAGATTTGTTGGTGTAGTATGTAGTTACTATACTGAAAATATAAATAAATAATATATATAAAAAAAATATACAGGGTGTCTCTGAAAGGTGCGGAAAAAACGCTACCACACATTTCTGAGGGCGATCTAACCCAACTTACCTCAGTCCAAAAGTGGATGCACCATTGCATTGAATTGCCACAAGAATAACACCCAAATTACAAAAGCATGTGTCCATATACGGAATGAATTTTTTATATCCAGATTACTCATAAACGGCTGCTCCAATCAACTCCTACCAGGTAAACCTTTTCTAGGTAAAAAACATTGGAGAATAAGAATTTTTATTTAAAAGTTAAATACAGTGTGTCTCAAAAAAGTTATTACGTTTTAAATGGATACAATATGCCGCAGGTGGCGCCCTCTACATTTTGCAATGAAAATGAGAGCAGATTTAAATTTTTTACCCCACGAAACCCCCCCTACCCAAATATTGTGACAATATACCAATTATTACAGAAATTATTTATAAAAAACTAAAACCAAATTGAACTTTTGACACTCTGTATCTCCGAAAGCATCCACTTTTGGACTGAGGTAAGTTGGGTTAGATCGTCATATTTTGCCCTCAGAAATGTGTGGTAGCGTTTTTTCCGCACCTATTAGAGACACCCCAGTATATAATAAATAAACCTTACCTCGAGCTAAAATCTAATACTTTTTTCCCGTGTATAATAAATAACTATTATTTCCAATAGATGAATACGAACTCTAAGGGATAATAATATTTCTAAAAAAAAAGATCAGGCAGTACGTTGTCCTTTAAAATAATTGTAGTTTATGACCAAATGTTTCGTGTGTTTTAAATTTAACTTTCGAACCAGGTCAAGATTATTTAGAATCTGAGAAATGGCAATAGCCATGACTAATTAATAATTTATTCCAAAAGATCGACTGTCAATGAATTTTTAATTTCACTAAGTAATCTCTCTCTTTGATTTCATTTTCAAACCTAAAACGTGGTGTATTTGCAAATACATACATTATTCTAATTTAAATGAAATACATGTCGCTTGTGCCAATTCCGGTCCTGATCACCTGCCGCAATAACCCGATGACATTGAAAAACTTATCGTCTTATTATGGACAATTAATTTCCCACAAGAGAAAAAAACACAAACTAATTCGTCGCCGAAATTCGAGCAACCCGACTTTTCGATCGCCTTAGAACTCGATTCCAGACGGGTGACGGCAAATCGTGATTTCTCAATCGCGAACAAAAGACGATATGCGGGCAGATTGTGACGTCACACCGCCCCCATAAAAACTATATGGTTGCTAAGGCGAATCGGATCTCTCTTTAATTGGTCATCGCATAGTGAGCCAAGGTCGTGGCAAGGACTCCATCCGTCAACGACATTTCTTTTTCTTTTCATGTGTGTGTTCCTTGTGGCTGTGGCACATTCTTGGAGAATGGTATGTGGACAAACGAGCGCGCTCGCCTGGCTATAATGCAGTTGGGACTTTACAATCGCGAACGGTTTAGCATCTCTCTTTCTTTGCAACATGCACAGAAGTACACATTACATACACACAGGAAAGACCATCAGAGAGAAAAGAGGTCGTGAGAGTGATGTTTCTTCTGTGAATTGTACCAGATTTGGACGCCGACAAGTTAAAAGCGATTGTAAGCCAACTAAAATATTTTATTGTTAATACTGTATTATGTTTATTATTTAATGATAGTATTGCTATTGGTGATCAGTTGACGCGTGTTGTTATAGGTAACATTTATTTTAATACGTATGGAACTAAACTTATTATTCAAATTACAATGAGTCATCACTCATTTCCAAATATGTATTCTTGTAGTAATTTTACAGAAATGTCTACTAGCTCTGTACAAATAGTTCAAATAGTTATCGTTAATTTAGACAAAGATGAATGACATTCCAGTCGGACACTGATATACTTCGGACAGAGTTGTTACAGTGAGATTTCATTATATGCGGCGTATTTAAAAATTATAGAGGGCGAGTCGGGAATGGCACAAAAAAATGGTTTTTGACAAGAGTGAAAGTTGAAGTGTTTGGTGTCAACAAAGGTTTGGTATTTATAGCTTTAACCGTGTGGCCACTGTCGTGGTTACATATCTTAGGAGAGGGTGTGATGTTTGCAAAAACAGTTTTTTTTTTGTATTAGATGTACACGTAAATACAAAATTTGGAATTGATAGCTATAGCGGTTTTACCGCTATCCTGGTCACAGACACAGACAGACAGACACACAGACAGACATTTTTTAAAAACCACTTTTTCGGTATCAGGGGTCTTAAACGTGGACATCTGCAAAAATCTCTAGGTCGAACATTTTATTTATACGTAGTATAAGAAGTATTGTGATGAAAATTTTCGACCTCGAGATTTTTGCAGATGTCCACGTTTTGAAGTCCCCTGATACCGAAAAAGTGGTTTTTAAAAAATGTCTGTGTGTCTGTCTTTCTGTGACACGATAGCGGTCAAACCGCTATAGCTATCAATTCCAAATTTTGTATTTACGTGTATAATCTCCCTCTTGAGATCTGATTAGTTTTTCAGTAAAATCGGTAGACCGGAAGTAGCAGTTTACTTCGGTGAAAAAGTCGAATATTGCCAATATTTCGTCAACTACTAAGTTTAAACAAATTTATAAAGAATTCATATGTACTTAAAATTAAGTTTGAGACAAATTGTCTTAAAAAAGTTTTTAGAAATTCCAACCGGAAGTAGGTCTTTTACTCTTATCGAAAATCACTTTTTTGAGAATATCTCGCAAGTCATGCATTTTAGACGTTACGAGTATAAAAGTATTTAAAACATAATTTTCAATATGTTTTGTATAAAAAAAACTTCAAAATTCAGACCGGAAGTACCACTTTTACTCTTACCGAATAGCGATTTTTTGCAAATATGTCGTAAGTATTATGCATTCTATATATATTTATCAAGAGTACAAAAGTATATTAGAACTAGATTTGCAATATTTTTTGTATATATGAAATTTCAAAATTCAGACCGGAAGTAGCACTTTTACTCTAGCGAGTAGCACTTTTTTTCGAATATCTTGCAAAGTATGCATTCTATAGAGATTTATTAAGAAAATGAAAGTACTTAGAATAGGATTTTGAATAAGTTTTGTATAAAAAATTTTTTAAAATTGTATAGTTTGAAACGCTCATACGTATAAGAAAGTCGTGTGGTGGCCACACCTCATTTTTTTACTTTCTTATACGTAGTATAAGGAAATATTGTAATTATGGAAATTTTCGACCTCGAGATTTTTGCAGATGTCCACGTTTTGAGGTCCCCTGATACCGAAAAAGTGGTTTTTAAAAAATGTCTCCCTCTCTCTCTGTGTGTGTGTGTCAGTGTGCCTGTGTGTGACCACGACAGCGGTCAAACCGCTATAGCCATCAATTGCAAATATTACATTTACTAGTATAATCTCCCTCTTGAGAACTGATTTTCAGTAAAATCGGTAGACCGGAAGTAGTAGTTTACTTCGGTGAAAAACTCGAATTTGGCCAATATTTCGTCAACTACTAAGTTTAAACAAATTTATAAAGAATTCATATGTACTTAAAATTAACATTGAGAACAATTTTATTAAAAAAGTTTTTCGAAATTCCTACAGGAAGTAGTCTTTTACTCTTATCGAAAATCAGTTTTTTTGAAAATATTTTGCAAGTCATGCTTTTTAGACAGATACGTTACTAATATAACAGTATTTAGAACTTAATTTTCAATACCTTTTGTATAAAAAAAATTCAAAATTCGGACCGGAACGAACACTTACTCTTACCGAATATCGATTTTTTTTTTGCAAATATCTCGTAAATTGAGCATTCTGTATATATTTATCAAGAGTACAAAAGTATTTAGAGTTGGATTTGCAATATTTTTTGTATATATGAAATTTCAAAATTCTGACGGGAACTCTTAGGGAGTAGCACTTTCTTGATAATATCTTGCAAAGTATGCATTCTATAGAGATTTATTAAGAGAATAGAAGTATTTATAATAGGATTTTGAATACTTTTTATATAAGAAAATTCTTAAAATTCTATAATTTGGAAGTCATACGTATAAGAAAGTCGTGTGGTGGCCACACTTCATTATTTGAAGAGGGAAAACCTACGTTCGGTAGGAAGGAATCTTAAGAAATTTTAGGATGTGCTCCATTCACTTTTGAATAATTTTTTGTTTTCGTTAACTACCACTTTCGGTCTATCGATTTGACTAAAAGTATAATCGAGTATCGGGAGGAAGATGATATTGTCATAATAATATATAAAGTTAGGTGATGGCAGCTTTAACAGTTTCATTGCTGTTGTTCTGACACGTAGAGGGACAACCGTATACACAAATAGACAGGGAGGGAAAGAGATGTTTGCAAAAATAAGTCTTTTCCAGATCAAACAACTTCTTGATACTACGTACAAGATAGGGGCGGTTATTTTCTGAGCGAAAATGTAAGAAACATGGAATAAAATATTCACTAATTGAACAGAAATGTAAGGTGAATCAGTGCTTCACTTGATTCATCACTGGTACAAGAGTGTAAAAAGGGCATATGTTGTTATCTGAGTGCTTTACTTGTTTGTTCAGTGACGGTAATTTTAGGAAAATTGTTAGAAGCACAGGCTATCTCTTTATTTTCAAGTGAAACATTCACCTTTAAGTAACATTTTTTCTGTAAGTTCTATCATTAAATGCCTGTACTTATAGGAACATTTGTATCACTTTTTAAGTTACAGAAGAACTTAGGTAAATTATTTATAAAACAACTATAGTTAATTTGAATAAAAAGAAAAACAAATGAAACAGTACGAAGTAACAAATAAATATATAACCACTTAACTGAACAAAAACAATTCCAGGTTTCTTAAATAATTCGAAATGAAAAATTATCTGAACATAATTTGCCAACTGGTAGAAAAAATACCTTTACACAATTTCGTTTAAAGAATAAGAGGAAGGTATATTGAAGTCATTTGAATTGGTAAAATGTACAAAATGTAAATACAAACACCGTGGTGTACATGTAATACTGTGTTTATGATAATAAGCTAGTGTCTATGTAATTTAAAATTGTCTATATCTTTTCTAAAATTGACCGTACTGTGAGGATTTATGTGGCACATTTTTAAAAAGTTGTGTTTGAAGTAATTACGTTCAACATCCAAGATTTTAACATCACTCCAGTAACATTGCTTTTATGTATTATATTACTTTTATGAGCAAAAATTCTGTTTTTTAACTTAAGTAATGACTCGCCCTACATAACAGCTAGCAGTAGTCATTGCAGTGATTTTTTTTAATTGTTAGACTTCTCAAAGTGGTCTGTTTCATCTTCAAAGTTTTTAAGACTTAACTACAAGGGACCAGACAAGTACAGAAACTATTATATTGCCATAATATCACACGCTTTTTTTCTATTTGGCTTGTAGATCTATTTAAGAAAAATAATTTAAAAAGAAACTGCGTATAAACCACATTAGTATTGTTATTATTAAATTATAAATTATGGTAGCCCGAACTCCGAAGCAGTATAAGAGCCAGGTTACAGTTGCCAAGTATTATTATTCCTATAGTTAGTTTTGTGGTTAACAAACATTAAGAAAGTTTTTGTATTCACATTTTCTTTTAATAAATCAGAATTTGTGAAAACCCGGGTATGTGATATTTAATACTCTGTTTTAAAGTTAAGACGAGTTTGATTTTATATTTTAGAGTATGATCAGATTTAAAATTTAAATACTTATTGAAGCGCTAAATTATTGGAGTAGATATATTGCGTTAATATTAGGCTTGATCGTTACTTCCTCCTAAATTATTCTCCTTCACTATCAATTATGAATCAGCACCCATTTCCCTGTACATAACAAAAGGGAGGTAAATTCTGCTTAAATTGTTTGTCCTATGGTCGCCAAGGCAGTCGTTTCATATTATATATACATATGTATATGTGCGTTCCTCCTAAGTTTAATCTTCGTGAAGCTCCAAACTTTCTCAATTGGATTAGTGTCCAGCGACTGAAATGGTTATTCCAACGCATGCTAATACCATTTTCAACTTTCGGGTCGTCCGGAGGCCGGCGTCTTCGATGTTTTTAGGTCGACGTCCTCCAGAGTCTACTTCTAAATTCTACGTCACCGAAACTGGTGTTACAGATGCTGTTATAGACTCTGTACACTTTCACAAGCATTATTTCTGTATTTGTGTTAATATTGAATATTTACAGTGCGGAATTATAAACTCTTTAATTTTGAACAATATCCATAATTCTTTTAAATGCCATCTAATTACTACCGGCATTCAGTATGACACTTAAGGAAGTTTTAAATTTTCGTTTTTGTTCATATAAATGAAAATATAAAGTTATCGGATAATTGCTTTGTATTCATAAAATATAAATCAACTAATTAATGCCTTACAGCATTGGTACTCTGGCTTAAGTACGGGGAATGCTGTTTCTGGAGTATCTTAAAAGCGTTCGACTTTTTTATAAAATTAGATGCCTAGAGGTATTTTGTTCTCTATTTTTAAATCCCTTTAAAAAAATTATATTAATTTGATCTTGAGCTGATTGATAGAGGTGTTCTATGCATCTTGGGTCCTATACTCTTTTTAATATGTCTAACCTAAAATCAGTATCACTGTTATTGTCAAATGCGAAAGTCATTGTTCTATAAGAAAGAGTTTTTTTTTTATATTACGGACAGAAATAATGTTTGGATTATGCAAAATACTGTAGTGAGTTAAACAAGAATGTCATCCACAGACTGTGCTATTACTATTTCAGGAAAATACACCACAGTTCATGCAATTACATCATTTTATTTTGCAAGTTCCAGATTAAGATATGGGTGAGTTTTTTTGGGGTTCCTCACATTAATTCCTATATATAATTCACACCCTGTGTTCTGTAAAGGTTTGGTTAGGGTTATAAATTTTACTGTTGTCGTTATTGTACATAACTAAATCATTCATTACATGTCATCGAAGCTCATGCAGAATGGATATATCGTTAGTAAAGGAATTACACGCGTAGTTGCGTTTAAGAAGCTGTGGTTAGTAATGGAGCGACGATAGGAATAATGACAATTATTACCTCATAATTATAGAAGTAATATTAAAATTAAAAGTAGAATGAGTGATTCTGAAAATGAAATACTTTTAATCTCCCATGCTGTAAACAACTATATTGCTTAAAGTCCACAGAAACGAAGATATTGAATGGACCCGATGAATATTGAAAGATACTAGCTTAGAGAGTTACCTCATCTTTATTACAAGTTAAAAACACCAAAACATAAATTATGGAGTATGCGAGAATGAAGGTGGAAACCTTTGATTATATTTTGTTGACTCTTTGAATTGGTGAGCAGATGGTGCGATTGTCATACTAGACCAATTTTAACAGCCACTTCATCTCTGAGTTTGTAATATGTCTATTACGGTGATTATTTTTATCCCATAAAGGAGGCATAACAAGAATTTATATTTTTGGTGCCATAAAGGAGGCTTAGCAAAAATTTCCCTTACCAAAAGTTCTGCATCCATCCCAGCAAGTGCAGAGAAAATGACATTCGATTCTCGATGCTCTAATCCAGGGGTCTCCAAACTTTCCAGCCTTAGGGCCATACTGATTACTCCAGTAAGTTCCGAGGGCCAAAACCATATTATCATTGTTGCCGGTGGTAAAAAGTGAAATAGTCCACTGATGAAAAAAAGCCCGAAAAAGTACGCAACGTTTAAAAAAGGCTGTAAAACGGCAACACTGCATATTATTAATTTTCCTGTCATTATCTATAATTTCTAGATTAGTCGTAGAGTACGAGCCATGAGGAGTAACGTGACACGATATCTGGTGGACACAAGCGGAAATAGGTAGTACCTTATATCGCTAACAGATGGCGCTAATAGCACGTACAGAATAATCTCGTTGGTTCGAGAAAGTTCTGGTGTCTTCCACTCACTTCTAGATGGCAGTAACTGGAATATATAAGAATGCTAGTGGCGCAACCACAAGTCAGTTCCTATGACACTGTTGTGAAATAAAATAGTGCGTACCTCCTTAAAACGTGTTTGTGCGTGTTTAAGTTTAAGACATCTTTGTAACAGTATTTTGATTTGAATTGTTGCTTTTGTGTGTGATTTAGTAGTATGGAAAAGAAGCGAAAAATTGATAGTGAATGCAGAAAATTCAAAGATCAGTGGAACATTCAGTATTTCGTAATTGAGTCCAGTAAGAAGGCGCTATGTTTGATTTGCAATGAAAGCATAGCCGTTCTCAAAGAATATAACATTAAACGTCATTATGAAACAAAACATTTTCAAAATTACTCAAAATATACAGGAAGTTTGCGGACAGAAAAATTCGAAGCTATGAAGCGCGGATTGAAATCGCAGCAATCTTCATTTACAAAACTCAAAACTGAACAAGAGGCTGCAACGCGTGCCAGCTTTCGTGTGGCTCTTGAAACTGCAAAACGTGGAAAACCATTCACCGATGGAGAAATGATCAAAGAATGCATAATTGCAGTAGCCGAAGAAATGTGCCCTGAAAAGGTAAATTTATTAAAAAGTGTCAGTATGTCAGCAAACACTGTGGGTCGAAGGGTAGAAAACATCGCTGAAAATATATCCTCTCAACTGTTCGACAAAAATGGACATGTTGGGTGGTTTTCTTTGGCCTTGGATGAGTCAACGGATGTGTCAGATACTGCTCAGGTGTTGATTTATATTCGAGGAGTAGATAAAAGCTATGAAGTGCATGAAGAACTTCTTGATATGAATAGTATTCATGGCACAACTACTGGTATAGATATTTTTAAAGGAGTTGAAATGGCCATTAATCAAAAGAACCTTCGATGGAAAAACTTGAAATGTATTACAACTGATGGAGGCAAAAACATGAGTGGGAAAGATAAAGGAGTGGTCGCTCTTGTGTCAAAGGCTGTAGAAAATGACGGTGGTTTAAAACCATTAGTCTTACATTGTATCATTCATCAACAGTCTTTGTGCGGAAAATGTTTGGATATGTCTGAAGTTCTGAAACCAGTCATATCAACTGTTAATTTTATCAGATCTTTTGGGCTGAATCACCGACAATTCCGACAATTTATTGAAGAGATTGGAGAAAATGCCTTACCTTATCATACTGCCGTACGTTGGCTTAGTTGTGGGAAAGTCCTTCAGCACTTTTTTGAACTTCGAGCAGTGATCGAAATTTTTTTGAATGAAAAGCATCGCCCTCTTACTGAATTACAAAACAACGCATGGCTGTGGAAGTTAGCATTCTATGTTGATTTGACAAAACATGTGAACGAACTGAATTTGAGATTGCAAGGAGAAAACCAGCATCTTCCTGATTTATACACTAATATCAAATCATTCCGGAAGAAATTGATACTGTTTCAATCACAACTACGAAGTAAATGTTTTTCACATTTTAAAACATGTGAAATATTCAGCCACACTACTGAGACTGAGTTTCCTATCGATTTTGCAATCGAAACTTTAATAAATTTTGATACTCGTTTCTCGGACTTTGATGCCATTGCGAATCAAATTAAGATATTTTAGAATCCTTTTGATACTGACATTGAAACCCTAGCCCCGGAACTTCAAATGGAAATAATTGATCTACAGTGCAGTGATATAATTAAGAACAAATATCAAAACTCATCTTTGTTGGAATTTTATAAGAGTCTTCCACTGACAATTTGATAATTTGCATAAATTTGCTCGTGACTGTTTTCTGTTTTTGGTGCTACTTATTTGTGTGAGAAGACCTTCTCCAAAATGAAGTACACAAAAAATGTTTACAGATCTAAATTAACTGATGAGCATCTTAAATCTCTTTTAATAATTGGTACAAGTAAAATTAGTCCACAACTACAAACTGTTGTCAGTGGAAAATCTCAATTACACAAATCTCATTAGTATTTCATATGTCACTATGCTTGTTATAAGTTATGTTTTTATTTAAAATGTATAAAATGTTAGTTGGATTCATTTCAATAATTTGATAGTTATTATATACTGAAGTAAAATTTTCTGCATATTATACATGTCTTTACTCATTACAATTCTGTGTTTCTTTATCCAACTTATCACAAAAACAATAACAATAAGCCTACAACAATGTTATGAGTAGTTTGCCCATGACCATATCAATGTAGATGTCACATTAATAATTATTCAACATAAAATTAGAATACTTGAGTAAACTAAATTTAATTTGCTATAAAAAATATGTTCTCTAAAAGGAGTTTTCAAGTATGCTAGCTGTCCGCGGGCCGGACAAAATCTGTCCGCGGGCCGGATGTAGCCCTCGGGCCGTAGTTTGGAGACCCCTGCTCTAATCGTTACGTGTATCTACACCCAGCTCCATTATAAATACTTCCCTACAAATTTGGATCAGTTAGCTTACAATACTAAATATGTAAATTTACATTAACTATAACGTAAGTGTATATTATTTTAAGAGTACCAACAATTGAAGTTCGCCGTTTAGAGCTCCCTCCGTAATCCTTCGAACTTACCTGAGCGAACCAATGCTCTCTCCTCGTCAATTCATATTTTTTAATGGCAGACTTATTCTAAAGTGTAAAGAAACATTTCTTTATGTTTACAAAAGTCGATATCTTCTTTGCAAAATGTTATTTAAATTTTAAAACCATATTCATTAGTATTTAGGTATGTATTTATTATATTGACAATAATAACTATATGAAGAAAACAACCAAATTCTTAAACTAATTCAAGACTACTATCTAATAAAGGAAAAAGAAAATTGAACTCTTGATATAGGTGATTGATTAATAATTCTTGGAACTTTACTTCTCTAGCATATCGTATTGCATCAGCTGCATGCAATCTGATTACTATAAGATGGATGAATCACGTAATATAGAACATTCTTCCAAGATATCTACACTTAGGGAATTTACTATCATGAAAGTGTCTTGTACCTTGTTACACATTAATATTGTATGTATATATTCATTTTATTTCTTATTAAAAACTTAAAAATATACATTTTCTTATTTATCTGCCTATTAGTAAGATTGGGGGGCTTACGCAGAGGTGCCATCTAACTGCTGTGAGGTAAGACGTAAGGGGGTGCCGCCATATGCTCTAATGCAAATTCTGGACTTTAGAAGGTTTCTTCAAGCAATAGTACCGCTTTCATTTATGAAATATTAAAACCATATTTAAAACACAAATAAATAAAGGTTCAATGCATGTTCGACTGGAATTAGTTTTTAATAAGAAGTTTCTAAAACTGTGTTATGATGTATTAAATTTTGCCAATTTCGAAGTTGAAATGCAGGAGTAAATAATTTTAATTATAAGACAATACTCCCAACAAAACCTTAAGTAATGCTTTGTATTCAATTTAATGCAAAAAATAATAAGAAAAACAAAAATTTCTGCTGTTTGTTTTATTTGAACGAATACCTTACAACGGTAGAATTTGCATTAGCGCATATAGCGCCACCCCATTACGTCCTACCTCACAGCAATTAGTCTGCGTAACCCCCTTAATGCTTGGGCATATTGTTTTTGAGTTTCTTAATTTTTAAAATTAAGTTCATGACAACATGTATATTTAATTATGTGCAGTTTCCACGTACCAAACTAATTCCGTATTATGAATTAATACGCTTGGGATACGTATGCATAATACGTAGAGACTAGAGGTGGAGGTACCTTCATTATATTCTAATCTCGGCGTCATAATCGCAGCTTTGCAGACGTATTAAGTGCGTCAATGCGATATGTAAAACGACGCCATAGCTATGTCTCCAATACTATAAGATTGGAATTCTAAGAATTTCTGATAAGGCTCTCTTTGATTATGAAATACGGCGTTGTGTCGTATATAATACATATACACACATACATACCTACCTACATCTATTATTGTGACATACACTTTTCGGCTTCTCTCTGAATTTAATTGTAAAATAGTAAGTCTTCTAGTTAAGAAAAATATCCATATATATTTATTAGTCCTAAGTGTTAACAAATTTCAAAGAAAAAATATTTTAGAAATGTAAAAATAAATGTTGTTTATATCCAAAGTAAGTGGCAAAACGGAAGAAAACAGAGAATAAATGATTAATAATTTTTATTCGCCATCTGATGCAGGGTCAATTGATGTAAAACGTATAAAATCCAACATTTGTAATAGTGTTGGGCAATACTGATAGTTCAGACTATCGATAAAAACTATCAGTACATACTATTAATATTTGCTGTTAACTATTGTATATAGAATTATTCAGAATATTATTTATAATAACTGTCTTTGAAAAGCAAAATGTATTTCCTAATTACATATAAGACACAAGAATGTTAGTATATGTGTTTGTAATAATTAAATGTATTACAAAATATAAAATACAGTATAATACAAAATCTAAATATTAATAATATGTATTTATATTATCTGTCCTATGCTTCTTTGTCCAAGTTAAATTTTATACGTTCGAATAAAGTCGCTGATGGCATACTGAATAGTAGAAAGACGTGGACTTTGAGACGCATTTGAATTTATTTACAAACTGTCAAAACTAAATAACATAACATAACTCTATAAAATATTGTTGATGGTAATGGGTTAATATTCTGAATTGAAAACTTATAGTAATAGGCGCTTTCCTTTTGACATAAATCTCAGATAATATCAGCTCACTTTATCTGAGATTATGTTTTGACGCGTTCATTTTGTAACCAGCTGACTGAGATGAAGTGAGATTTTTACCGATTCTGAGGTTGGTCAGAACCTTCCTCACTACTGAGATTTAAATATCACTTGGTGGTGGTGGTAACAAATGCATTTAATAGTAGGCGAAAATAGGGTTATGTTATTTGATTACCTACACGGAAAAGTATGTACGAAATTCAGCGAACTAAAAATGTGTAGATTATGAATGATAAAGGTATTAGAATCAGACGACTCGCAGAAATAGGTAGCATCACTTAACTCCTATAATTTTGCTACCTACTTAGGTTTTTGAAACAATTATAACACGGCATTAAATAACTTATAAACACAATCTGAAATTTGGACATGCCAGGCATTCTAATTGCTTCGGTTGCTTGATATATACATATGATATAACATTAAAAATTAATTTTTTTCTGTGACGGGAAAAAAGTTGACATTTTATCCTTCTTGACAGGTAATAAAATGTCACTTTATCAACCCGGGAAAAAAGTGAGTACTTTTTTTCCGGGGAAAAAAGTGCTCCCTTTTTGCCCGCTTAAATTGACAGATATTTGATTATTTTACAGGTTTCCATTAGCAACGCAGGTGTAATGTCACTTGAAATGTCACATCGATTGATTTTCTGACTTCAACATATAGTATTTACGTGTCAATATTAAATCGCCGTTTTTCCCATCACAGAAAAAAATAGTGTATTATACACGGGAAAAATTAGATTTTAGCTCTCGCTTCGCGTCGGGAGATAAACCTTACCTCGAGCTAAAATCTAATACCGCGCGATCATTTAAATTCTAAATTAGAGCAGGCTGTGAAATTTAAATTAATGGTGGAATTCTGTAACTTCTCGGAAGCTCCGGCTATCGTAGGCCCTGGCAACGAAGTGACGTTGCGATGACGATTTCAGAATTTTTAGAGTTAGTGACGTAGAAGTGTCAATTTACGATTTTTTGCACATAACCTTTATGTTTAACATGTAAACAAACATCATCTCGTAAACATATACCAAAATCTTTCAATTTAAAATTTTAACTAATAAGAAAATTGTTTGAAATATAATATAGCGATTGCTTTTTTGCATTGCATTTTTTTTAAAGAAAATGCACGGAACATTTTGTAATGCCAAGACATAGTATAACCATATGTTTATACTGCTAGCAAGATAGCACGAAACACTTTGGAAAATTTCAACAAGAACTGCTATCATTAGGAGAGTTTCAAAGGACGTAGTATCGCACTAGTGTATAGTGAATTTGCAGATAAATGTCTTTTCAGGCACATTTATGGATGATGAAATGTGATTTTTTTATAAAGCCAACAAGAACAGATATCCCTATCAAGTGGACATTGTTTTTCTTACAAGAGTACCTAAACACAAAAAAATACATAAACCTAGCAGACAATATCCACAGAACATAAAGCATGTGAAATGTGCACAAACTAATTGTTTGAAAAAGTCTATTATGGTATCGTGTTCACAATAACTTCACAATTTAAAGTTGACTTTTTCATAAGATTTTCTAATAATAAAACTACATCAAATTGAGAGGATGTTTAACTTTATATTATGTTGAAGAAGATAAGAGGAAATTTACCTGTTTAGTCAATGAATTTCTTTATTTGTAAGTCAAACCGCAAAGATTTTATCAATATGTAACTATATTGAACGATTAATGTTTTAGGCTCCAAAAAGGTAACATTAAGTTTTAATAGCATAGGCCAAAGTACATAAATGGTTGAAGGATATAGATGATTTTGTATTTAGAAAATCGACCAATCCTGTGCTGTATTGTTGTACTTGGTACACCAAATCATTCGATATTATTGCAGGATTTTGTTGTCGAGCCTCTGAAATTATAGTAATTGAAAGTTCTCTTTATTTGCAGTTTTTACAGAAGAGTAATATTCATTAGGCTGAAATTTGCACTTTGTCAACTCAAAAGAATGTAAAAAATTATTGTTTAATAAATTTACCAGCAAGTATTATAAAACAATAGAAGACATTTGACTCGTATAATTATACTAATATTGGATATGAATTATATGTTTACTATAAAATCTTAACAATAAAGATCAAAAAGAAAAATAATAATACTGAACTAGAAATGTGAACTTTGAATAATAGGTACTCAAATAGAAATTGTTTGTATAAATATTGAAAAATAAAACACATTTTATTGTCAAATATATTTTTTTTTATTAACCTTACCATAATAGTGCTGAAATTTAAAAAAATTACAGTATGTGAATATAAAAAATATATATACAAAAGGAGGGTGTTCTTCATCGGCTAAAGGTGGAGCAAGTATATCAACATGTGTGCCATCAATTACACCTACATCTCGTGCACCCCATTTTTCATAAAAACTAAACAGAACAATAATTTTTAGAACGTTTAGAAAAGATATGATTGCCCTTGGTAAATATATGAACTGGGTGCTATCAATTAAACAAAATACATCTCCGGTCTCCCATTTTTTATCATAAAAACAAAATAAGGAATTATTTTTAGAATATTTTGATACAACATAATTACCCTTACTTAACACGATTCTTCGATTCACAATCACTGGGAAATTTTATCCATTCAGGGAATAAATTGTTTGATATTACAAGACAGGCCTGATGAACTATTCGACTTACTGAATTCTGACTGAGAGAAACAAGGCTATTAATACCAACACTATTCTGATAGCTGCCTGATGCTATGAAATTTAATGTTGTTAAGACCTGTAACAAATATATAATGTGCACTATAAAGTTAATATGCATTTCAAGTGATGTTTATGATAATAACCTTCAAATGTAATGGTATATTTGTTTGTTATATGTCCATCCAATAACTAGATCAGGTTTTGAACAGTGCCCTTATTCAGTCTAAACATTTGTTTAAAATGCCTGTTTGGTATTTCAAAAGGATATCCGTGATTTCTTAAACGTTTTCGGAATATACGCATATAATTTCTAAAATAAAGAAAATAGAGAATATTATGTATACTATATATATTTTATATTATCGATTACCTACCTGTTGTGATCTTCATCTAATCATAATGCTATAAAGCCATTCATATTTGCAAATATAAAACAATAATAAATATAACGAATAAACAAACAGGAACAATAATAGATATAACAAATAAACAAACAGGAACAATAATAATTATAACAAATAAAGTAACAGAAACTATAAATATAACAACAGGAATAGTATATTAACAATAATTATATAATAATAATATAACCACAATATAACCAACAAAATCTTTACTCACGAACGTTTTGACATTTCTACGTCACTAACTGTAAAAATTCTGAAATCGTCATCGCAACGTCACTTCGTTGCCAGGGCCTACGATAATCGGAGCTTCCGAGAAAGTTACAGAATTCCACCATTATGTTGGTATATAAGTACTAATTTACAATTTGAATTGTCAAAGTGACGTTTCATAATGTTAATTAATCAATAATTGACATTCTGGACAACCTAATAAAAAAAATCCCGCCTGCTGAAATTTAGAATTTAAATGATCGCGTGGTACTTTTTTCCCTTGTATAATAAATAACTATTACGGTTGTAATGACAAGACAAGTTTAAAATCTCACTTGTCAATATCTTTTAACCCAGTGAGAGAATCTCACTTCAAGTGAGCAGAGACACTCACATCACTTTAGCTCAGCTCAGATCTCTAGTAAAAGGAAAGCGCCTAATATACAGGCTGTCCCAGATAGTGTGCTCACCATTGGGATCTCGTGAACGGTAAGAGATAGAGAGTTGGTTAAATGAGACAAAATGTACGTGACACCTGGGTTTATTTTTTTAAGCAAAAAAGCTTTTAAAAAAATGAACGATACGTGCGCTATAGGGGAAAAACTAAAAATCGGCAATTTTAATTTCGTCGTTTAACTTATTTCATGTAAAAGATACCGAAATACTATTTTGACATTATGAAGGTACTTTTTTACGCAGAATTCAAATTTGGTATTGCAACCTCTGAAGCTTTTATACGTTTCGAGATTTTTATACAAACTTTCTTATTTTAAATACAAATCGTAGGCGGCTTTGACTGTATCAAAAAGAGCATAATTTGCTGATTTCAATGATGTATAACACTTTGGGTTTATTTGTAGAAATAACAAAGTTATAATGATATTTGTGCAATTTTTGGTATCCTTATGAATGCATAGGCTATACATCAGAGGCAGCATTGAATTATTAAGACAATAAGTAGTATCTGTCAAATTTATTTACAAGCAAGTTACGTATCGGTTATTTAGTCTGCTATTTTGTTCGTTTATTTAAAAATCACCGCATTTGTTGTTTTGGTTCGTTTTATTACTTGTTTATTGTTGTTCACGTTATGGAGAAATTTAATAATGAAGAGAAATATGATATGCTTCAAAGTTACATATTGGCTCACAAAAATTCAAGGAATGCAGCTAATCATTATTTGGAGTTGTACCCAGATCGACGGCAACCACACGAAACTTTATTTCGAAGATTAGAAGTAAATCTAAAAACATACGGTGCCTTTAGTAAACCGAAAAGAAATAGAAAAAGATTAGATGAGGAAACCCAAGTTATTGTATTAAATCAGGTGCGTGAAAATCCAAAAGTTTCCACAAGAGAAATAGAAAACAACACCGGAATCCCTAGAACATCAGCCCATAGAATATTAAAAAAGCATCGATATCATCCTTACAAAGTCCACATTAGCCAAGGACTCCAACCAGGAGACGCAGAGAGGCGGACTCGTTTCTGTCATTGGTACATTAATCAGAATAACAACAATGTTACATTTCTGTTTAATGTGTTGTGGTCAGATGAATCTCGATTTACGAACAATGGGTTATTTAACAGAAATAATATTCACTATTGGGGGACAGAAAATCCCCATGCTCTACATGAAGCTCGACATCAAGAACGTTTTGGGTTCAATGTGTGGTGCGGTATTATCGGCAGAAGAATAGTTGGACCTATTATCTTCAATAACAATTTAACGAGTGAACGCTATTTGAACTTACTTCAAGGTGAAATAGAAGATCTTCTAGACGATATTTCGCTTAATCTAACTGCGAATATGTATTTCCAACAGGATGGGACACCAGCACATAATGCTCACATTATTACGAATTACCTAAATAATAGATTTGGTAATCGGTGGATTGGTAATCGAGGACCCATTTCATGGCCTGCACGTTCCCCAGACTTAACCGCAATGGATTTTTTCCTTTGGGGTTACATAAAAAATAAGGTGTATAAAACACAATTTAATAATGTGGAGGAACTGCAAGCATGTGTTTTAAGAGAGTTTCATCGGATAAATGGACGTATTTTAGAAAAAGTGATTAATTCCACACTAAGAAGAGCTCAGTTATGTATCAATAACAATGGAGGACTTTTTGAGCATTTAATGTAATTTATCTATTTACTAGTAGTAAATAAATAGTTAGGTATGTGAAGTTAGTGTTTTATTTACTTTTCAGTCATTTTTGTATTTTGTTTCCAGGAATAGGTAAGTATAAAACAAAAAAATATGCTAATTATTCTTGTAACTTTGTTATTTCTACAAATAAACCCAAAGTGTTATACATCATTAAAATCAGCAAATTATGCTCTTTTTGATACAGTCAAAGCCGCCTACGATTTGTATTTAAAATAAGAAAGTTTGTATAAAAATCTCGAAACGTATAAAAGCTTCAGAGGTTGCAATACCAAATTTGAATTCTGCGTAAAAAAGTACCTTCATAATGTCAAAATAGTATTTCGGTATCTTTTACATGAAATAAGTTAAACGACGAAATTAAAATTGCCGATTTTTAGTTTTTCCCCTATAGCGCACGTATCGTTCATTTTTTTAAAAGTTTTTTTATTTAAAAAAGTAAACCCAGGTATCACGTACATTTTGTCTCATTTAACCAACTCTCTATCTCTTACCGTTTACGAGATCCCAATGGTGAGCACACTATCTGGGACAGCCTGTATACCGTGATATCATCAAATTTCTAGGACGAAGATGGCATTGAAATAGAGAACATATGTCTTGAACTCAAGCCATATTATCACACTCGTAACACAACGTTAACTTTTGAAACTTATTTTGACAGTGCTACCATGACAGCAATAACTATGTCATTTGATTTAAAGTTACAATAACACAACAAGCTCAGCTGGTTGGTATTCAAGATTTTATTAATAAAAAAACGGCGAAATTAAAGCAAGTGTTGAAATTGTTGTCCATTATTTTCAATTCCCGAGTTTATATGCCTTCTCATGCTGTTAAACGCATTTTGTAGCAATGCGGACGTTATTAATGCACATTTTTCAGTAATTCTTTGCTGCAGATCTTGCAAATTAGCAACAGGAGTTTTAAATATCTAATTCTATTCTATTCTTTAGGTCAGGAAATACGAAAAAGTCCATAATTGTCAAATAAGGTGATCATGGTGGAAATTCAACTTCCGTATCGTCAAACAACTTACGAAGAAAAGCAATATTTTCTCGTGTTGTGTGTGCCGTTGCACCTTCTAGCTGGAAGTAACCATATTGTAATTCATCTTCGTGCAGCTGTTCAATAAATTCATTCAAAATGTGTCTATATCTCACAGCATTAATTGTAAAATTTAAAAAATAGAGGTCCAACAATTCTGCAGCGAGAAACTGCTAGTCAAGCACCAAGTTTCGCAGAATACAGAAAGAGTATTTTGGGAATTGACATACTTCGAAAGAAGAAACCACGCTTCATCAGAGAAAAATGTCAAATTTAGCAGGTTATTATCTTGCATTAAATTATTTGCAAACCACTGGCAGTAAGTAAGCTTGATGTGATTGCATCTTATACGAATGCATGTGTAAGTTTTTCTTTACAGTTTTCTGGCATGTTCTTTAAAAAAGTCCAATCTCTTGAGAAAGACGTTTCAAAGGTTTTGTGGTTTTATTTTCCATACGTTGGCCAACATTATTTATAACTTCTTCCGACCGAACAGTTGGCCTACCAGTACATGATTTATGGCCTGCAGAACCAATCTCGAAAAACACCAATACAATTGAAAAGGCAATTATACAAATTTTTGGGAATTACACCTAACTCTGGGAAGTGCTCTCTGAAATCATCCAAACATGGACGCTCCCTGGCTGTGCATCCAATTTCCGCACTCCAGTTGGAAAATAGGCTTCAATCATGTACGTTTTTTTGCACTATATTGTAACCATATTTGAATTTATTCAAACTCAATGTCCAAACTTCCTTTCAGCAGTTATAACACATTAATTGATGATAGTCAATGTCACTGTAAATTAATTTTCAAAACTGTTAAGTTATAATACCTGGATAAGTTCAGACAACCACTCTACATCAACTACATAGAGTGGTGGATCATATATATCACTACTAAATTTAACATTAAAGATTGTACAGGTGCTATTTTTCTGGATTTTGCGAAGGCTTTTGACAGGGTTTGGCATGATGAACTTTTATTTAAATTAAAATCAGCAGGGATTAGTTCTTCAATGATTCACTCCTTCCTGAAGGACAGTGATTTTTCTGTCGGGGTGGGTCAAGTGTTATCTACTAGAAGAACAATTTTGGCTGGAGTTCCCCAAGGAGCAGTATTATCACCAACTTAATACACTGTTTTTACCTATGATATTCTAAGGACATCGGACACTCACTTGGCCCTCTTTGCCGATGTAACTTTGATATATGCTAGCGCCAGAGCACCTTGATTTGGGGCTAGGCGCATCCAGGTAGCTGCGGATCAAATGGAGATTTGGTTGTCCACGTGGAGAGTGGAAGTAAATCCAAGGAAGAGTGCAACTATAATGTTTTTTAACGGATAGACCACGTGAACATCTACAAGAAATAGTGATGTTCGGATCGCCAATTCCCTGGCGAACCTCCACCACATATCTGGGTGTTATTCTGTAATGCAAAATTATCTGGAAAGAACACATAAATGACATAAGTAGTCGTATAATTGCTTCAATCGTGCAGTTATATGGTTTTTTACACAAATCAAGTAAATTAAATTTAGCATGGAAAACTACAAAGTAGCAATCCGTCCTCGCATGACTTATGCTACACCGTTCTGGGGACATGCTGCTAATTGGTACATGTCTCACATCATGACCGTGCGTGTTCGTTGTTAGAAGGGTGGTGACAGCCATTGGTTCTCTATTTCAGTTGTTACAAGTTAAACATTAGACTTGTAAAAACTGAAATAGAGAGGCATCTGTGGGAAATAATTATGTAAAATAAGAAGTGGTTTCTTGTCAGCGAAGTTGTAGAGGGCATTTGACCGACATCACAGTAAGCTCTGGAATTTTCCTAAAATTTTTCTATTAATCAGAAGATATGTCGTATCGTATGGACCATCCTCTTTATCCAATTCTATACAATTAGAACAAAATTTCCTTGGTGATTTGGACTTTTTTCTTGAATAAAGTTTTTAACAAAGACCTCTGCCGTAGTAGCACAAATCTTATCAAAACTAGAAATGAAACCGAAAATATTGACTCTGGAAAAAAGAACTTATCGTTTTAAACATACATTATGCGTTAGTACAAACGGGTGTTTTCTGTAATTGACTTACGCACTGAGATTTAGAAATTTTCGTGTTATTAAATCGGCAACATGAAAACGTCTTCCGTCATTTCTTCTACCGCCAGACTGATCCCTAAATACATAATTTATAAAGTAAATATTCTTCTTATTTCCAACTCCTAATATTGCAAATATGACGAAATAGCACTGTACTATCGAATTTATATTCTTGGGACAGAAAAATTAGACTCGATACAAAAAGGAATCAACTCAAAGTTGTTTAGTTTATGTCGATAATTTTCAAAATGACTGCTCATAAACCCCTTTATGGGTCTAGTGGCTTCAATTCCTATAAGGACTGGATCTTATATGTAAGCTGGCATACCAAGTTCTTTCCGCAAAATCTTACATAAAGTGAACAGACGTAGTTCCAATTACTGTACACGATGGCGAATAATCTCATTTGGGCCCTCCACAATACTACGCTCAACTTCTACGGTGCGCACTATACGACGTCTCTGTGGATGCGTATTTTCTATTAGAGTATGCGTGGTGCGAAAACGAATCCAGGACGATTATGTGAACCTTGAATGGACGTCACGCACGGTATGTTTAGCGAACTGAACCAATGTTTTCGAAATAAATTAGCATAATTTGCAAGTGTTGTTCCGACGTAAGCCTCTTCATGGTGAGATGGCAAACCAAACTGGTCACAAATCAGCTGTCAGCTATCAAATTGGCTGTCGCTGGAAAAAGTATTGCCAATTTGAAAAACAAGCCTCAAAAAAATCATTCGATGCAATGGAATCTTTTGACAGAATACGTAATGTTACAATACAAAATAGTACTACTTACAAAGCCATACCTCGTATAATCTGTCTACTAATCTCTATAACAAGAGAATATTTTTATGATCTCACTTCTTCATTATTATGGAAAAATTCAAAGTTAGAAAAAAACATTACAACAAAATGAAATTAGGAAAAGTACATTCTCATTAGATATTCATATGTATTTTTTTTACAAAACATATATTTTTTAAATATCACTTAAGCATTGTGACGTAATCAGAGCGTGGATGACACCACACTAAATGACACTAGTTTTAATTTATACTTTGTACGTAGTATGAGTTATGTGTAACATATAGGTACCTATGGAAAGACGCTAGTTATTTCAGAATTTCTAAAGCAAATTGGCCTTTAATTTAAATATTTTGGCAGACGAACGTTGTTAAAGTATTTATCTTAGAATATTAAAGACAAATAAATATTTAGTATGAGTATTTTTGTTCAGTGTATATATCCAACAATACACGATTTATCTTTCGTGATTTTTAGTTTATTTGTGATAACTACACAATTATTTAATAACGAAAGACCAATTCCTATAGTATTCTACTACTAGTTCGTATTCTGATTAATGCTCTTCTATTTATACAGAGTAGAATGTTCAGAATAACTAACATGTGTTAAATAATTATGGAAAAACGTTTTAAGAGTAATTTTAGAAAATGTAAAGCACCTTATGCCTTAAAGACAAACTACAAAGCAGTCGTCATAAGTTATTCTATTCCATATTATTTAGTACTTTTTATTTTTAAATTTATTTTCACGTAATGAAATCTGTATGTGGAGTAAACAAAGATGAATAAGGCAGTTTTTCTTACAGAAATTATATATTAATAAAACCCGTTTATAAATATTAATCATTCTATTGCCAACCTAACAATAACAGTATACAGTTTGTCTCGTGTTCTGTGACACAAGAGAATATTAGACTGACCTATCGATCATAATACCTGAAAAAAAATACTTGCTTAATTCACTGTACCACCTACATATATTGTATTGTCTGAGGTTTACATGAGTGTTTGGAGAGAAACTATATAGAAAATTCAAATATTGTAATGCCTTACAAAATTGTTTTACGGTCATTCTGAGAACTTCTCGTTACACCATCGTAGCAGTTCTAGTAGTAGTAATAGTTTTAGCAACCCGAATGCATCAATAAATAAAATTAGCATCAACTTTGGAATGTTGCAACATTTTACCTGTCAAGTAATATAACCTACAAAAGACATTCCAGGATTGTCATAACTAATAACCTTTTGACGTTTGCTTAGTTGTCATCCAGCCAACTAATTTGTTAACGATGCTTGCCTACTAAACAGAATTACCAAATATTTAATAAAATAAAAGTAATATTTACGAATCTTTTTTGTATTGAATTTGTAAATGGCTTTTATGTGGTAGTATTAGTATAATAGCTATATGGCCTTAAATATTAATTAGTTTCATTCCTTTGTTCCCATCGATGTCAAATTGCAGTGGTCTTAAATTGTCGTCAGTAGTTCGCACTTTGGCCGTGTCGTTTGCTAAAAATATATATATATATATATATATATATATATATATACATGTTTGTAAATAATTTTGTTTGGGTAAAACGTTTCCAAACCTAAATCTTTTACTTGTTTAGTAAACCCAGAAATACTGCTACCACACCTGCAGATTTTTTTGAGCGTAACTAACCCATACTGATATCATATTATTTCTGTTATTTAGATTTTCTGCTGCTAATATGCTAGTGATTTATAGAATTCTATTTATTTAATCATGGACTGCGTGATTAAAAGGAGAAACATAATAAGTTGCACTGCACGGTACGTTTGCAACAACTTAGAATAAGCTGTACGCGTGCGTTTCACTGTCTCTCTTTTACTCCCTCTTATTATTCTTGAAGGTATTAGCGACGTAAAAGACCGTCAACGGTTCGAAAAAACACGCATTGGTGACGCGTCAAGCCGTAAACTTCGTACCTATGAAATGAAATTCTCTTCGCAGGTGAACATATCATATGTAGACTATCGTAAAAGAAAATCTCGTGTGCTTACCGGAAGTAATAGGTATACAACTTACTCCTCATTCACCGACGGAAGCTTGCAAGAAATTACTAACTGTGTCCGTAGGCACCGTATTACAGCATTTCTCAACAAATTGTTGGATCATTTGCAGCAAACTATAATGCATTGCTGCAAAATTGAAAATTCTCTCCTAAATTTTCTAATAAACTAGCTTTGGATAATGAACATTTTGCGATTTACATATTATTTAGCGACACTCTTAAATATGTAAGATTTTGATCTAGTGCTTTAGAAACTAAAACGTTTTCGCATGCAAATCTTCCATAAAAATAGATTAAACAACGTAAAATATACAAGGAAACATCTGTGTCATGTATTAGAAACTTGTGAATGGGATTTTCTCATTAGAACATGGAGTTTATTGATTTTTCACATTCAGAATGACTAGGATTTTCCTATTTTATTTTTGGGCTGGTGTATTTAATGTATTACTCAGATGATTTTTCAGAAAACATAAAATAAATAAATGAAAGTCATTCATGTGACATCCTATTAGTATGATTAATCATTTGCTAGGTTCACTCTTCTCAGTACATTCATGATAATTGAAAAACAACATTTGAGTATTTCATTTATTTCCCCGTTTTATTTTTGTTTCGTTAACCGTAATTTTTTGTTTTGATTTTTATATTTTATCATTTTGAACTGATTAAACAATTACGAATTAACAGGAATCGAAAATGGTAATGTTCCTAAAACAAAGCCTTCGTTTTAATTCACGTAGTTCTTGGAAGACCGAGAGAAAATGTTCCCATAATTTTCGTATTTATGTTGAAGTCGTCTGACGCGACATATCGCCACCGCGCCACACCAACATCGCCACCACCCGTTTATTAATTAATTTCTAGGAAAAGTATGGTGAGTAAAGCATGTCCCCTCGCCCACATTGCGTTTTCTTCGTATGCCCCTCCTTTTATTTCTTGTTTTATTGTTTGTTGCAAATGTTAATGCGCTTTTTCCAAACCGCATCAGGATTATTTTCCAATTTTTAAAGACCGATGGACAGGCAAACGCGCACGCCTTTCAAAGAGTGGCTGTACTTTGCCCACCACACCGCACCGTCTAGCCATAAAATATTGAATCGGAATGCAAAGTTTTATGAGATGCACCAAAGATTTTCGCAGACATTTTAGACGAGAACGGAGAGTTCATCTCCCTACTGGTGCGAGTGAATAGACACGCGTCTCGGCAGTTAAGTTAGGTTAAGGACCCAGACGGTCCCGACTTACACCAAACAATAGTCGTTTCGCCAACTTTCGTAGGTGATCGTGCTGTACGTCGACCTTATTGGTCGGGCGTACCGGTTTTCCCACTGTTGCCGTTGCTAGCCTGCTGATTCTATTCTGCCTGTTGAAGTTGGTCAGTTTATGTGAGAGAGTCTTGTGGGTAGGTTCGGTTTTAATTTTTTGCTTAGTTTGCCAGTGTACTCGATCGTGGAGTGAAAGTTTGATGTATATTATAACATTTATATATTTTTCTAAAATTGTAGTGAATCGGTTATTTTCAATATTTTCGTGTATTTATAGAATTAAAAAAAAACAGAATAAGAATTGTTCTTTTATATGGATTTATTAATTTAAAATATAATAGTGATCTTGTTAGACTTGAAATGGATTCGTTCTTCTTTTGTGCTCGTCTTGATTGGTATTAAACGACTTCTTTGTCGGATTCAATTAGTATTTTAAAATGTGATTAAATTCGGCGAACGATTTCCGGCTTTTTTTTACGTTCTCGTGACATGAATTTCTAGGAGGCGCGGGTGACGTGTCCCCATGTTCTGGAGTTTTCTGTGTGTCTCCGGACTTTTTTCATTATTCGAATTTAGTTATTGTCATCGTCTCGACAGTGAAATATTTCCGGTGGACAACCGGCAGGCAATACAAGAGCGTGTGCGCTGCTTATCCTGTTGTCTCGAAAAGCCGGTGTCCTAACTATTTCAAGGTTTCGGCGTATGAATGACGTCATCAGCCTTGTTCTCCATTCCTAAATTCGACAGAATTCACTAATTTATTTACTGATCCTTGAGGTCGGCCGGACATAAAACCTTCGCACGTATAACACGGTGGGATTTTACAGAATAATAAAGTTATCTTTTTTTTTTAGTAATATAATCAAACAATATTTAGGTAATTTAAACACTTAATATATAAACTTACGAAAATCATTTTAAAATCCACGTGCTTCATTACGACCACCATAATAAAAAAAAAACTGTTCATTGCCGGTACTATAACCTATCGCAACCAACCACGGGTTTTCTTTTCACAGAATCGGATACATGAAGGGAAGGGAACACCATTTTTATCGATCACGAGGTATGTACATTTATCTTTGTTTTTACATCATATTTTTACAGTGAATTAGTTGGATTCGTAATGAATCATCATTAAAACAGGAAATGCAATTCTTGCCTGCTGCGATTCGTGCTACTTCGGTGCTTGGCTTTATTTTTCTATCGGTAAGTCAGGTACCTGAAGTAGCGCGCGTTGCGGTCGGTAATGCGACTGACTGCATCCGTCCATGAAGTTCCCGGCGAGCTACGCCCTCTGTCACATGTCTATTGTACTTCATCAGGTGCTCTGGTGTTTAGTTTCCCGACACCTGTTGGAGTGCACTAATTATGTGGCCGTACCCAGCAAATTATATTCAAAAACTATGTACTTTTATGTCTTGTATTTTCTACATCTTAATATTTCAAATTAATTTGTATGGGTTCTTCATCAAAATGTTATGTAGGACAACAGTTTTAGTTTTGTAACTCTGCAATTTGGATAATTTTAGTACAGACGATTAATTTGTGTTTTTGAAGATTATATTTAAAATTTGCAAATATAAAAGACAATGTTTGTCTAACTTGTATAAAGAGAGGATTTGCTTTTATTTTAAAATTCCTTCTATTCTTTATTTTTTTACTTTTTTTTTCTATGAGAGAAATAAGATATATAAATTTAATGCTACATTAATATAAGAAATTTAATTTCGTAAGATATGTATATTACGCCAGTTATTTTTTTATATACATTACAATATTTTGATAAATGCAACAGGAGCACAAGCTAAGTATTGTTAGTCTTCCGGTATAATACAAGTACCGGAGTAACAATAATGAAACGTGAGAGAGGTTATTGCAGCCCGAAATCCAAGAATTAGGAAGCTGTCGTCATTTTAGATAATGTGGATAGTTGCGAAATGGTAAAAATTTGTAAATAATGTAATAATTTAACCAAAGCTCATATAATTAAATTCGTAAGTAGGTACTTAATGGATGTACATTAATAATTTTACAGATAAGCGATTGGAATTTGCCATTTTACAATTTGCTCATCTTATTTGATGTTATTTTCCCATAAACACAGTTGTGGGGTTTATGGCGATCATGATGAAAATTATAAACAGAAACTTTATTAACCATATTTCAATATGTATGTGTACATTCAGTGATCTGCAATAAAATGGGTATAACAAGTGTCTGTAGTTGACTTAATGGTCAACCATTTGCATTTTAATTAATTTTACGTTTTATAATTTCTGGCCTTGCTTGAATTCAATTAAGTTTTTTCAACGATTTTCAAAATTATCGACGTCAATATAATATATGAATTTAAAATTACAGGTTATCAATGCCATTTCATCATTCTGTTTTGGTTGCTTGATCATATGATAATAAAATGACTATATTTTGTAATATAAGTATCTTGGCACGAGTGTGGAGGTAGAAAAAACGCAGGAAGACGTTTCCAAGATATGATTAGACTTCAGTCAAATCAGTAAAGCGGTTTACTTCAGTGAAGAAGTCAAATTATACTAATATCCCATAAACTCCCTAAGTTTACATAGATTTCTTAAGAATACATTGCTTTTTTTGCCATTATATCACAATTTATTAACATTTTAGTACAGATTTATTAAGAGTATGGAAATATTATCAAATTTCGGACCGAAAGTAACATTTATTTCTATGGAAAACCAATTTTTTTTTGCAAATGTCTCCCAAATTAATTACGCATTCTGTACAGATTTTTTTACTATTATTAAAGTATTTAGTCACAATACAGTAACAATACACCCTCAGCAGCACATTTTGATATTCGTTTACCAAGAAAACTTATAATAAAGGACATTATTTTATTATTTCATTATGTAACTAAAAGAAATTGTAAATATAGTTATATAGTATTACTGAGTTTATTTATATGGAAATCACCTATAATGTTTCCACAACTATCAGCAACACACTTATAATATTGTAAACGATTATAAGACTGCAACACGATATACATTCTTTTCCAACTGCACATCAAAAACCCAAACCGTTTAAAAACTAATAATATAGTAGATGAATGTAAAAAATATCTGTTAATATAATACGTATCTATATCTACACAAATAAATCGCTAAAACATGGAATGTAATAAAATCAATTATTTTTAGAGACATTTCAATTAAGGGTTATATCCCAATAATGTAAAACGTACACGAACTGGCGATACAGCGTTGACAGAACTACAGACATATATTTTACTGTGCCGATAGAAACACGATTTTGTAGGGAGTACACTAGGTATGGCAAAATACTGGTGACCAACATTAGCGAGAGACAGTTTATTAAAATTTTAACAAGATAAAAAGAAAACGTTGACATTTGCCTTTAAGTTGTTATCATTATGGATCGGAAGTTAGGTTTTTACATGACCTCAGTTCCAGGGACGCATCAACGACATCATTTATAGAGAAACAAGTACTTACCAAGTAAACAGTAAATAAAACGTACTCACTGTTCATACTGGAGTTTAAATAAAAAGAAATCACTATAATATATTATTTGTTCCACATGCTCAGGTGTTAATAATGGTCTGACACCGTAAATTTATACATTAAAAACGACCGTTAAACATCTACCATTACAATAGGGCATATTTAAAGTACATTCAGTTTTTTAGTGCCGGCATATTTATTACCGGTTCGGAAAAATTTACTTTTTTTCCAGTAAATAAATCAACAATTCGTAGTACAGTACGAATTCCTGGATTATTTAGTGATGCTGCTTGTATCCATTTGCTTCAGCGTGTGACAACAGGTTCTAGTGGTAGTGACAGAAGTATCATTTTATCTGCATTCAGGTAGCATTTTCTGACTTCCTCTGATACTCGCTGAAGAGCATGTGGGAAACATGTAATATGCATCATACTACTGTATGTTGTAAGAGTCGACCAACCGCCTTCATATATGCAGGTGCAGCTGTTACAAATAATAACACTTTTTCTTTATTTCAGTCCATAGCGATTTCAGACACGAAGTTACGTTATGTGATGTGGATTCTGCATTAGTTCTTTCACATCTGTTAGATGCAATTAGATGTGTGTGACACTGCCGTCCATCATCCCAACCAATACATTTGTAATATTGCGTCCTTTAGCATCGGTGGTTTAACCAACTAACACACAAACATGTTTATCGTTTTGTCATTGACAATTGAAGTCGTAATTTCATCGTATATCGGAGACAAATAATATTTTCTCAAGTTGGATTCCTTGGGCACACGCAAATCACTATATTTACCGTTAACACAATTTGAAAGAAATGAGTAACTCGGGATGGTTCCCCAAATTCCATGGAATGTTAGACGCTACAAGCACACTAAGTAGATCTGAATTACTTTCTGTCGTTCATTGCCGTGCCAACAATATGTGCTTTGTGTGTACCCGATGACACATGTTCTACTTACTACGCAGGCAAATCTCTTATTCGCCTTTCAACAGATCTTCGAATTACATTATTCATTTAAGACCTGGCCTGACTTCCCATCCTTAGTAATCAGTGATCATATATTAAAAGTGTCAATTATTAAACTATTTTTGGATAATCCTTAAACAAAATAAGAAACTGACAGTTTATTATTCACATTTCTAATTTGAAAATATTTAAAAGATATAAAAAAAAACATTTCCCAAATTTAAATAATAAAATATTTAATGCTATATATGTAAATACATACGCTTTATTGTATACATATTTTATTTATATGATAGTTTTCAGTATATGAAATAAAACACGCAAAAAAGGATAGTTTATTCCTGTTTTATTATTCCTATTTCCAATTTCAAAATATTTGAATTACTGAAAAGGAAAATATATTGTAAAATATATTTAAAAGCTTCTATATAAATGCTTTCTACGTATTCTTCTGTCAATCTATAATTTAATAAGAATTCATATTTTTATTCAGAAGTTACTTTTACATATAGCAACAGTACACACAAAATGTAAAGTTTCTTGCTGTTTCGTTATGCAAACAAGTAAAGAGATCTTATATATTTAGCAAAACAATACGCGCTTGTCCACAATTTAAACAATAAGTCCCATCGTTTATTTTCCATCTTTCTTAGCTTCTTATTCTATAAAGTCAATCCATTGTTATTAGGCGGCTTTTTAGCCAGGATAATTAATTTTTAAAGCTAGAATTACTGTCAGTATTCCGTGCACCTGCTGGGTAGGTCAGCAAATATATTTTACTATCTTACGGTTACAGCATTTAAGCAAATTTGGTATTCCACAATGTGAATGAATTTCCATATCGAGCTAGGCGTGTATAATATACATAAAATAACTTTTACATACCTTCAAGGAAGTTCTGAAATATTTTTTACTCAGTATTGTAAGTTAGGAAATTTCCTGTATTCGGTATAAATACACTGCTCAAGAATTGAAGTGGATATTGGAATGATTTCTAAAATTTTAATATGTAAATGATGCTACAGATGTATGTACAGTTTGCATAGTTTGTTTATTATGACACAATGATATCAAGTTCACAACCACAACGATGATAAAAGTAACTAAAAGCATAAAATTTCTCAAATTTCCCAAAAAGAACTAAAGTAATAAATAGGGAGCGGAATCGAGCGAGTCATGACTCATTGCCCATGGGCGCGCTATTGAAATGTTGTATTTTTAAAGAGGTTTTAATTTTATTTATATAATTGAATAACAAGTGGCTGGTGATTATAAAATACAAAATACCCTACTATTTGTTCATTTTCTCTTCTGTAAGACTTGTTCTCTTTGAATTAAGTACATCCTTGTAGATAGAAAACGTCTTTTCTACATCGCAACTGGTTATATTTACGTAATGGAAATATTCTTTTATTTCAGCGTATTTAGCATACACAATTGCCGCAATGTTATTAAACCTGGATTTCTATTAAAAACTGCGTCTAAGTCACTTGGAATTATTAATAGCCACATCTAATGTGGTTAATCCATTTTTACTTTCTTATACGTAGTATAAGGAAGTAATGTGAAATTTTCGACTTCGAGATTTTTGCAGATATCCACGTTTGAAGTCCCCTGATACCGAAAAAGATGTTTTTAAAAAATGTCTGTGTGTCTCTATGTGACCACGATAACCGCTGTAGATATCAATTCCAAATTTTGTATTTACGTGTCTAATCTCCCTCTTGAGATCTGAGTAGTTTTTCAGTAAAATCGGTAGACCGGAAGTAGCAGTTTACTTCAGTGAAAAAATTAAATTTTGCCAATATTTCGTCAACTACTAAATTTAAACAAATTTATAAAGAATACATATGTACTTGAAATTAAAATTGAGAACAATTTTATTTAAAAAGTTTTTCGAAGCTGCTACCGGAAGTAGGTCTTTTTATTTTGAGATTCGATTTTCAAAATATGTCATTAGTTTAGGCAAATTTCCAAAGTGTTCCTGAAGGAATAACAACTGATTTTTTAAATTTGGGATTTGTGTTAGTTCCTTGCACTCAGAAATACTTCGAGTATCGTCATTTAAACATGAAACGAAATTTTGTAAACTCGAAATTCTCTGCATGAAACTATTTCTGTGTATGTTTTAGCAAAGCTAAGTGACGATATTTTACAGACTTTGCAATAAATTTCGGAATCACTGACAATTAATTTTTATCTCAAAAAAAGTAACATAAACAACGTTCTAGATCTAAATAAATGATAACTAAAAATGTACGCGTATGTTATTGAAACATACATATTATATTGCGAAATATAAGGTAAATATAATAGATTTTAAAAACTCGTCACCCTTGTACCTACGCCGATGAAGAAAGGATTTTATTCATAAAATTCCTTATTTTATGGCAGTTTTTTCTCTGATTCTCGGGCGTAAACAGATGTTGCAGTTCGCCCTATGAATTAGTGCTATTCAGATATAATCTAAACAACACGCAGTCGTTTACATTATTTCTTTTCACGGTTGTGGCTCCGTGGTAGTTTAGCTCGCTCGATTCCGCTCCCTAGTAATAAACTAGCAATTGTAAATTAACTGTTCTGTCAACTATTGAAAACTAATTTTAGTATCCTGCTGCACAACCTCTGCCTCGCTTTAGTGCCCTTACTCTAGTAGGCATACTTATTAAATTATCGATGAAAGGCTGAGGTATGTTACGCAAAATATGACGCAAAGCAGTGGCTAGTTGTTCTAATGTCTGGGGCGCCTGTGCGAGTAGGTTGACTTGTCTCGACATCTCTGCCCAGACATGTTCGATCCAGTTCATGTCTGGTGAATAGGCTGGCCAATCCATTATCTCAATACCATGGAGTTCTATCCGTTGTCATTAATGCGTTCATTAATACCAATAAGTCAGTGCGCCCACCCAGACACAAACAGATCCTCCGCCGAAGGTCGTTGGGAAAAGACAACGGACTCCAGCGTACCAGATTCCAGTCAGTGTGTTTAATCGCCTAATGATTTCTGCGTGCGCGCTGCTCCCTCGTCAGCCGGGAAAATGTAGCACATTTTCTTGCTCATAAATTAGGTGCATGCAGCCTTCTTCTAGTTTGTCCAGAAATTGAGTCTTGTCGGAAAAAGCTGTTAATCCTTGAAACCGTGTATGTCGGGTTTCTTCTTGCAGTGAGTATCATTAAACGGTCTTCAGCTTGAGTTGTAGGCCGTTCTCGCCCTCCATCATGCGTGTATGCTGTAGACCCAGTAGATATGTACCTATTGCATGCGCGATGTATGACACTTTGTGAAACATTTAATCGTTCGGCGACTTTTTGCTGTGATAAGCTTGCATTTACCCAACATGAGCACGTATAGAGGAAACGCGTTACATTCAATTGTACGTGATACTAGATCCATGATGTCTCGTCTTGTTTATTTATGTTGCCGGGCATAGATAAAATATATAATATACTCTTATATAGATAGCCAATATCACCAATAAGAGACGACTTGAAATAGTAATTGTTTTTGTCAACAGCAGCATTGTGTGCAAGAGCGGCAATTTTGACATATGTAGGTGCCTTTAAATTGTTTTAGTTTTATAATTGATATGTTTTTATTTTATGATTAAAGGAGCTACAGGAGTACAGGTTAATAAGTCTATTTTTTAGAAATACATTTATTTTACATTTAAAATAGAATTATTGTCAAAGTATAGTTAATGACAGAACATAATATGCGCACAATGCTTACATATGTTAGTATACAAATTACAATATAAGAGATCAAAAAAGAATATAGTGTGTAAATATTTGATCGAATATGGTCATTGCATGAGTATTTTTTATGAAAATTGAAAAGCTAATAAGAAAATTTAGCATGGAAAAACTGAAAATAATATGCTTACCTCAGGTTTCTTGGAAGAAAAATGCAGAATTGCATTTTTCTGGTAATTATTACTCGCAGTTACAATACACTTCCCCATTTTCGCAAATTACAAGCTGTTCAAATATTGACGCTGCACGAAGCTCCAAAATAAAATTATCATATAAACAAAACACTTCGGCATGTTGCCGGGTTATTTTTATTTGTCAGTCACATTTGATATAACCAAAGAAAAAATGTATTCACAATACAATAACTATAACGTAATATATTTAGTAATTGAAATGCACTAAGACTGTCTTTCTCAATTTATTTATTATATTGATTTAGATTGAAAAACCATAAATGTTTCATAAAGTATCCATAATAAAATTTAAAATAACCAATACTTACGCTATTCTCATTAAATTTAACAGATCATTACAGAAACGTTTGTAAAAAGCTTCGACTGTTTACAGAAACCTTTCGGCATTATATTCAAAGGACGCAAATAGATAATAAACAGAATGTACAGTTCTAAGGACTGTTTTTACACAATTTATGTCAAAGCAAAAATAAACACGAAATTATAATTTAATGTTTAAGCATTGTGAATTGTTTTACTTATACGTTACACACAAATTTAGAAAAATTACAAAATCAAAATTTGTTAGCGAAACTTCGTATTTGGAGGATTTTAGTCATTAACAACTTTTTAAATATTGTTTTGCCCTATCTTCATCTTGAAACACAAAAATCATTCCTACAAAGACATTAATGGTAATGGCCTCTACGACTGGCAAGTTTTATATTAAGTCCGTTATTAATAAACAATTTATTTAGGTGTCTTTAAATAAAGTGAAACAGATAGTATATGAGAAAGTATATAATAATAAAACATTTTCCTAGATATATTTTTAAAATCACTAATCCCAATATAATAACCATGTTTTTCGTGTTATTAATCGCTATATCTCAAGGCCAGGTGATCATATGAGGGGGCATTTTTGTATTATCTGCCACCAAGCCATGAAGAAAACAATTGACGATCGCAAAGTTTTGCTGTGTCAAGTTGCTGTTACATAATTAAATTCTTGACTAGGGAGGGAAAAAGACCGAAGAATATTTACTGATTATTAATATGTACGGGGAAAATGCGCCATCAAATTTGACTGTAAAATATTTGTTCAAACAATTTCGATGAGGTAGGAAATCAATTGCGGATGACCCAAGATCCGAAAGGCATGTGAAGGAAGAACCAATGATAGATAACATCAATAATGCAAGTTTTGGTCTTATCAAATGGAAGAATAAGAATTTCAGTGATTGTAGATGAAGATGGATTAGCGGACGTTATAGTATTACACACGTTGCAGACAGAGTAGAAATGAATAAGGTTTCAGCACGACGACGAGCTTCTTTTGAAAATTATAACAGGTAACAAAGCGTCGGTGTACCACTGAGATCAACAGTCAGAACAAGAATTCATAAAGTGGGTCCATGAGGGATATCCACCGCCGAAACAGATGAGAACGCAGAATTCATCAGGAGAGCTGATGGTGACGATGTTTGTTTTGTGGAAGAAATCTTATTAATTGAATACACGAAAAATGCTCTACAATATCAAGAGAAGTCTGTAAGGAAACAATTACAAAGTTAAAATCTACCATACAGCAACTGTAATCTAAAGGTTATCCTGTTTCATAACAATTGCAGAGTTCACAAACTGTCCGTCAAATAATCGACCATTAAGGATCTCTTGTGCTAAATCCCTCCATGATCCGGCGATGGCAAAACAGAAATTTTTTAGGTACATGGAATCTATCTGTGCCGGCTTAAGGGTATTAAGAAAATAAAGGAATTAATATTAATTTATAATTTTAACGTTCAATTCAGCGATAATATCTCCTGCAATTAATAATAATAATAATAATAAATGTCTTTATTATGTATAAAGAAATATACAAGCGAAAATAGCAAAATAACGATTAGGTAAATACATAATCGCAAGGCGAACCCCAGTATAAACTGTTTACTTGACCTTGATGATAAATATGAGCAATATGCAACAAAAATAAAATCCTGCTTAAAACTAACTTAGCCTAAAGTTCGATGATGAGCACCATGAACTAAAATAAATAGTGTAATAATAAATAATAACACATAAAAGTCACTTGCAAGTGAACGTCCATATCGATAACCAGCAAGCAGCGTGCATCAACCCATTACCGCAATAGAAGGTGTGACTTGAGTCTAGATTTAAACTTGGATGCTGTGAGGGACTTAAACTCAGTTGGTAGGGGATTGTAATTACAGTATACCTGATACGTAAAAGATCGTTCATATAGGGAAGTCTTATGGGGCGTGGGAGAGATCAATCCGCGAAATCTGGTGGTCACACTGTGTACATCTGACCTAAATCTAATCCTATTATAAAGATATGGCGGAGACCTATGCAGAAGCACACCATGATAGAAACACAATGCCTGCAACCTCCTACGTCCCGCCATGCACAACCAGCCCGCATCACTCAACTTGTGAGAGATGTGATCAAATTTTCGTATATTGTAAATGTATCGTAGACAAGCATTTTGTATTTTTTGAATTCTGGAGCTGGTAAAGGAATCCAAGGACCCATGATACAGGGTTGAACAGTAAGGAAAATGCGACAAAACAAAAGCCTCACACAACATTTTCTTCACTGTTTCATTAAGAGTACGCCTGTAAGGGTATAGTCTCTTCAAATTAATATAAGCAGAGGTAATATATTTGGATATCTGATCCTTATATCTGAATGTGTTGTCAATGTAGAGACCAAGGCTCCTCACCCTATTCACAACCGGTAAATGTATATTATCAATAACAATCTCTAAAGTTCTGCCAATGTTGAAGCACGTTTTTTTTAGGACCGAAAAGGACGACCTGCGATTTCTCCGGGTTTATATGAAGGCTGTGATTGACAGAAGCATCAAATAGATTTGAAAGATCGGTGTTAATTCTGTGCATAGCAGCTTGCCATTCAGATGGGGGAAAGGAGTAATAAAGCTGAGTATCATCAGCATACATATGTGATTTACAGTGCTCTATACACAGTAATAATTTTGAGGTGTATATAGTGAATAGAATTGGCCCAAGAACCGAACCCTGGGGTACACCTTGCACTAAGGCAAGAGGAGCAGAGCAATTGCCTTTTAATCTTACCACCTGCATACGACCATATAGATAATTTGTCATTAGAGTGAGAGCGCTACCATTAAAGCCAATGGATTTCAAAATACAAAGAAGAGTGCCATGATTAACTGTATCGAATGCCTTGCTGTAATCAAGTAAGACCAGGCAGGATACAAGGTTTTTATCAGAAGCCGTAATCAGGTCATCAGTCATAGACAACAGAGCCGTTTCGCAGCTATACCCCGGCCTGAATCCCGACTGAGTAGAGGGCAAAATGTTCTCTCTTGCAACAAAAACAGCTATATGTGCAGCGAGGACCTTCTCTAGGATCTTGGACATTACAGGCAGCAGGCTAATGGGTCTAAGGTCTTTCATTTGTTTAGGTTCTGTGGACTTAGGTACTGGAGAAACCAATGCCTGCCGCCAGCAATCCGGGAACACCGAGTCAACTATACATGAATTAATTATGTGCGTGATGAAAGGCAATATATAGGGACAACATACTTTCAACATTGTGATATTGATGCCATCAGCCCCATATGACGCAGATCTCATTGATGATATGATGCTGTATATTTGGGACGCATCAACAGGCTCGAAGTGAAAGTCCAGCCCAGTGTGATGTTTTTCATATAAATCTTTAATGTGATCCGCGTCACCGGCCGGCTTAACAGAATAAATTAGCGAGCAAAATGAATTCTTGTTTTTCACATAGCGTAAGTTGACATTTCGTATTTTTATTATTTCTAATCAAATATTGATAATACGAGCCTGTAGGGCGTTTCTCACATCGACTACTTTTATTGCATACCACCTGCCGTGTTCAATCAACCTATGGCAGCTTGCATTCGCACTATATCTTGAAACGGACTATAAACCTGTTGTAAATAAGTTTCGAAGTTATTGTTATTATACCTCTATTTCAGTTAAATATTTTTTCATTTAGATGCAAACTTGCATTTTGTCAAGAAAGCTTTATTTATTCCACAACAAGAATAATTGTTTAACATCTCTTTTGACATTTTTATAGTACTCAACCATTCTAGAGAGCGCAGTATATATTAGTGATGTTGGTTTCAGTTACTTTTCAGTACTTGTAACTATTCGTTACTTTCGAATCCAATATCCGTTACATTTGATTCGTTACCGATTACTCGTTCAAATGTGCGGTGCGGGAATTTGTATAGTTAATATATGGTACAAAGAAAATGTTCACTTTATAGTAATTTTAATATACAGTGTGTTCATTTCAAAACTTCCCACCCTAAATTTCTGGAAATCTTGAAATCTATGAGAAATTCCCTGAAACACGTAAGAAGTATTATCACGGAGGCCATTTTTTGATGCAAAAATTGACTCACCCACTTTAGCCCCCTGCCCCCGGAAGCTACTATGTTTTGAAATTTGAAACAGTAAATTTTTTAAAATTGATTGATTCGTTCTGAAAATTTTTATAAAAATCTGTTGGCTTGGGTTGTTTTATATTTCTAGCTAGTCAATCTATTTTAGGAGCATCTGAACAAAATCCAATATTAAAAACTTTTATAAATTTCTTAAAAACATGGAAAATAAATAATCTTATGGTTCTTTAGCTTTTTAGTTATGTTTAATACAGAATACTTTTCTTTATTTTTGTAGTTACTTATTAAACAAAATTGCATGTTTTAGGAACGTTTTTATACCGATTTTGCGTTCAGTGATTAAATTTTTGTAACAGCACGGTAAAATAATGTTTAACCGAAAGTTATTTAAATAAAATAAGAATAATGGTTTACCATTTGCAAGAAAAGGTTGAAATTGTATTAATTTATGGAGCCGAAAATCAATGTGCTTGACGAACTGCCACAACATTTAACGAAAGGCATGCCATCTCATAGATATGTCCTAAATCTTATTGATAATTTTACTCAGACTGGCAGTGCAAATGTAAAACATAATTAGGCGAGAGTTTTAAATGAAGGCGGTCAATTGGAAATGTTGGATCATTTCGGCATAAATCCTAATACATCATTACGTTAGATTTCTGCGACAACTGGTACTTCCTTGGGTTTGGTTCATAAAAATTGAAAATATGTAACAACAACCCTCATCTGTCTGTAGAGGGGCACACCCAATATCCTGAAAAAATTAAAGTATGAGCAGACATCTCTTGGGACCAAGTGACCGGTCCGCTTTTTTTCAATGGAAATCTAAATCTTGATATGTTGCAAAGTACTATCAATCCGCCAATTATTGATGCTATCAAAAAACAACTGGATAAAGATCGAATTTACCCGTCCGCCTCAAAATTTAGAAGAACTTCGTCAGAGAATTAACGCAAGCTACCATTGAATTCAAAGAGATGTTTTTGAAAATGTACGCCGGCTTTTTGAACATCGGCTATACCATTGTTTGGCGATCAACGAACAACATTTTGAAAAATTATTGGATTAAATTTTTCTCAAAAAAAATATTGAAATTCTTAAATAACTGAAAACAAAAGACCTTTAAAATAACGTATTTCTGGATCCCCGTTTCAATTCAAGATTTTTATGGGGGTAGCTCCCGGGGACGGGGGGTTAAAATGGGTGAGTCAATTTTTGCATCAAGAAATGGCCCCCACGATAATGCTTCTTAGGTGTTTCAGAGAATTTCATAGATTTCCATATTTCCAGAAATGTGGCGTAGGAAGGTTGTGAAATGAACGTTACGTTAAATAAATAAAATAAAATTCGTTAAAAGAATTTTTTATTTAGGATGGGGGAGATATTCTATCATAAAACCATAAAAATCTCCACCTCCGATATTAAATAACACAAATAAATGTAGAATGTAGCAGGTACATGACACAAAATTTATTTTACGTAATGCAATAAGTTCAAAGAAAAGTTTTATAATGAAATCGATCTACGCAAATACAAGTAATACTAATAATTGGTTAAATTCAAATATTTTGTATAAAGTTATTTACTCTAAATTATATTTTTTAATAAAATATTTCAGGCAAGAATGTTTTCTAAAAGGTATATATTATGAGAGTAACTGTTTGAAGAAATAACGATTATTTGAAACCAGTATTAGTTACTTCGTATCTTATCGAGTAACGGATAGTTACATTTGCAACACCACTACTATATATCAGGACTTGTGAAAGATCGTGCGAATTGAAACGGCCCTAAATGCGTAATATATGGAATTAAGTTGGCCGGGATTGTCCTTAATTTTTTTGGTGTAATCGATTCAAAGATATTTCGTTTGGGAGAGCTTCGGTGAGTTTTTTTTTTATTGTATGAACGGATTTTTTAGATGCAGATGCATTAAATAATTTATCAGTTTTTTGAATTTGGATGCGATTGTCAAAGATTTCATGCAATAATTTTGTTATTTTGTTTTTCTCTTATGCACTGTTGCATTGTTACATTACTTTATATCATATAATCATACGTACGTGCAGCTATAACATTGCCAGTATAATGAAATATTATTAATAACCTGTAATTTCGAATTCATATTATGTTAAACTTGATAGTTTATGTCGATAATATTTAAAATCAGTGCTGGAACAGTGGTGAAAATTGTAAAACGTAAATATCGCCTAAAATGTAGCCAGCAGCGTAAATAAATTACAGAAACATTATACCCCTCACGATGTTGCATCATCATATTTGTAATTTGTTTAGAAATTTATGTGCTAAATTATGTCGATATGTTTTCACATTTAGACCCGGTTTGTCCATGTCCTATCAAAATACTCTGTTAACTAATCACTGATTAACTTTATATGGCATTTTTCAAAACGAAGCAATACAGGGCTGTGCCACAGAATTATATAAGGTAAATAGAAGAACATTCATATACTTTAGAAGTGGTCTTAATTGGATCTGCGCAGGCCATTTCTGGGCATGCGCTTTGTGAAAGGACAGGGCAGTACACGGGAAATTGAAACCCAAAAGCAGGGTTGGTTTCAGTAGAAAAACTTTTATTAACGAAAATACTACTGATTTGAAAATAATATCAGTTTGGACAATTTCTTCCTAATCAGTTCACCCCTCTCCTTTTCAGTTTGTTTCTTGGCTATATGGTGTAGCCTAATTTTGGTATACGATAAAACTGCAGCTTTTATCAGTCTCATGATATGGTTCTCCTCCAAAACAGAATAGTCAAGACAATGCTCTGACAAACATTTAAAATATTTGCCTTCCCCAAAAATTGTCATTGCCAAACTGTGGGAAAATTTATCATAAAAATTCTCCTCATTGGGCATTTTCTGATCAGTTACAATAAGCACCCGCTTAATGCTTTTCTCCACTATCAGCAAGACTTTCAGCAAATCATCAGACGGTTTAATTAAGCCTCCACGATCTCGCTGCCTTAACAAATGCAACGCACTGTCCATCTCCGATGAGGTAGATACAACAGTATGCAGACTTAAGATGCATTCTGGGCATTTAATTTTGCGCTTCACCATGCTGACCACATACCCAGAGATATACCCAACAACATTTTGGGTTACTATTGATAAATCTGGTAAATTGGGAATTGCATATTCATGGTCTGCAATTTCCATATCTGACCAATAAAGTTCATATTTTTTTATAAATTGTACATCATCTATAGTTACATTAGTAACTTTTGTTCTGGAGGTAGAAGGAACCGCAGCCAGCAAGTGTGTCCGGTCCTGTATGGTACAGTTTCCCTCAATTGCACGAAGGTCATGGCGCACTAGTAATCTTCTGTAAGTATTAAAGAACTGCAGCGCGGTTGGGTTGTTGTTCCAACCATTTCTAGCCCTAAAAATAACAGTTAGCAATAACCTTGTGAAATGAATGTGAATGTAACAGTGTACCTTATACTACAAAAGAATAATTCCAAGTGATCCTGACTGAACTTGTATGTCAACAAATATGACAAGAGTGCATTGTCAGAATCAACATAGGTCTCATACATGGCCAAAAGAGACTTAATTGTTATTACAAAGCCCCTAATTGTCGTCTTCTTGGGAGTAGTATATAAAAACGTTTGGTCCACAGTTTTGAGATTTGTTAAATATTCTATGGAATTCAAGAGTATTGGGTGCCAATAATTTTTATTTGACGCCCTTAGAGGTGTATGACACCCCTTGCCAAAAGGATTCCTTGAATTTAATAAATCGAACAAATTATTTATTGTGCGTAGAAATCTGATTGTTCCATCTGCAGTTTGAAAATCGGCATGCCCAATATTTTTTAAAAATTCCATTGCCTCTGCAACGCTATTGCTGAATGTTTGGGTGGCCAACTTAACCTACAAAAATTTATAAAAATGTACTGTATATAAGTTATTCTTAAGATCAAATGTTACAAACCTTCATTTTCTGTCGCTGCCATTCAATGTGCGCTTTTGACAGTTTGTTCGCAAAACGCAACCCTTCTGCCTCTTGTAATTCAAACAATTTTCGCACTAAATTCCATTTAATTTCTCGTCCTTCATAATCAATTATTGTTCCTAACGTGGCCCAACAATTCCGCAATAATTTTACCATGTGGCAAGCGTCCAAAATTATATATACAGGAGCATTATTTACAGGATGGTCAAAATAAGTGTTTAATTCAGATATTTTTGCCACTTTAGCACCTAGTGCTTCCATCATTGCAAAATTGGCAGTTGGACCGTCAGATGTGATGGACAATATTGTAACGTCAATTTCAGACAATTTCACCAATGCTTGTCTTATTATGTTGGCTTTGGCTGCTCCTGTCAAGGACTTTATGAAAAAGTACCCTATTGGTAGCTTCCAGTGCCCATTAACACCAACTACCATTATGACTAATGCTTCAGTAGCACATTCTAATGAATCGTCCTCAATGCCAGTGGACATGTCAACGTATCCCCAAGCTTTACCACCCACAAAATCAACCTGTTTTTTTATAGACATTTCGTCAAGCATTAAGCTGCACACTGTTTGCTTGTTATGTCCTTTATTCTCCACTACCTGGTTTTTCAATAACTCAAATGAAGTTTGGGAGAAACCAGGTAAACATTCAATGTTTGTCATCCATGATCTTATAGTTGAAAGAGATGGTAGGGCTAATTTGAATGTGCTTCTCACATACTCATATGCTTTTGTAGAATAAAAATTAAGTGTCATGGCGAAGCTTCGTAGTTCTGGAGGAAAACTTTTTCTTGCAATTTTCCCTCTTCGGGAATTGTCAAACAGTCTTGACATTAGGGCAAGAGGAACTCCAGAACACGATCTGTTTATGATGGCATGTGCTTCATCATTAATGAGATTTTTATTTCTCAAATGTTGCACTACTTGCTTCAGAGACTTCACTCTTTCACTCAGCCGTTTAATTTTTTGTTTTGATGTCTTCAACTTTGATCTCAAAGCAGATTGTGCATCTTTGTTTGCGGATAAAGCAATCTTCATCTTTCTAGGGCTCCAGCTGTAAATTCAAAAGTCTATAAAATGTACACAGAGGAAAAAGGAATTCCTTACTAATAAGCATGATCTAATCTAAGGAGACGTCGTTTCTTTTTTGCTGATCCTAGCAAACCAACAGAATCACTGGAAGATGTTTGGATCGCACTCGCCTTTCTCTTCCCTTTGGGAGCAGATACATCTGAATCATCAGTGGAAGTCATACTGACAAGAGATACACTACAAATATCAAATTATGAATTTTTAAAATAATATTTGACAGAGACATATTACTGAGTAATAATCGTCAATTAGAAGATCATGTTTATAAAAAAAACAATTAGTTCAAATTAGGTCATTGGTTTATCCTTTACAAGATTATTATTAATGTACAATGTACACACTTCGAGAAGTGATTATAACTTACGTGTCAGCTGTCTCTTCAGAAATGTCTATGCATTCCTCAATCAATGGTAAAGCACTCCTGCAATTAGAAGAACTAAAATTAAACATTATGAATCATATGTTTAATAGTTACATATCAGAGGTATTTGATGGGCCTGCTTCTGATTGTCCGACCGAGGTGGATTGAAGAGGACGAGAATCTTCATACCTATAAGTAACAATTAGCAAAGTCTGCATAATTCTTCAACAACACTTACCGCACTTCCAGACGACTTCGACAAGAAACTAGAGAAGAAATTTTTCCTGGTCTCAATTGCAACGATGGTATAGCATTCTTTCTTAACGCTTGATTTGGCAAAAAATAATCAGGAGAAAAGTGAAGTGAACAAATCACATTATGTACACTCATCGGATCATCTACACTTCGTCCTAGAGCATTCAGCCATGACTCACGTCGAGCAGCAGTGAGTCTGTAAGCAGTGAAATCCATAAATAAAATGTCAGATTTACTTGAAGGTATTAATTTTGCACGTTTATGTTATATTATTTGAAACTTGTTCTCCACTTTCATTTAAATGTACAGTTTTATACTCACCGAAATAATCTTAATCCTGCGGTCCCCTCTATGGATTTACAAAATGGCACAAAACACTTTTTAGGCATTTTAATTTATCTCTGATCAGGCTCTGAACGATAAACTCCAGACTCCAGCAGAGTTGTTGTGTATTGTTGTCTGTCAAAAAACCAAAACACTAACACATCCAATGCGCATGCGTACAAATGGACAATGGCGCTTTCCTTGTTAGCACTGTTTTTCCGCGCGCATCTGTTATGTATTAGACGTCTATTTACTGTATATAATGGTCTGTGGGCTGTGCCAAGTTGGTAACGTATATGTATGCTGGTGTAGTTGATCTAAATTACATATTGCAGCCGTAGTTTTGCTCTAATAATATTGTCGCTGTTTTCATTTTTAATTTGGTCTTTTTTCCCTATTTTATTTTTTTATGATTATATATAATTATGTATTATGACTATTTTGTTTTAGTAAATAAAGAAGAACATTCTAGGTCATTCTGAAGTTTGAAGTTACCTACATTACTGTTGTATCATTATGGAAGATACACATACAATATTAGTTTCAATAAGTAAAGGCTTATAACAAATGTGGAAATGTGTATGAATTTCATGGCTTTTCAAAGTATTAAAGCTGTCGACCGTATGATAGTTTTATTTTTACAATAAGCTTCATTAAATTTATATTCACTAGCTTTGATTTTAATCATTGTAAACTTGTATCCTCTTGTATTGATCAATTTCTTTAACTATATTCTTTTTTCATTTCACTCCACGGTTCCTGAAGATTGTTTGATGATTTTCAAGGACAATTAAGGAACATCAATGAAACAAACATTACTTAATCGAATAGGAAGATAGAAAAAGAAGGGGTCCGGATGGAATGGAAAATCAACAAGAGATGCGATGACTACCACACCGAAAATCATATAGAACGTTATACTGCGAGATCTAATATATGTATTTTTAAAAATATGTTCAACAGACATTTAGATATTTTTGATATCGTTGTTGCCAACCTCTACCCCTCTTTCTACATTTTCATTTTATTCACTAGTTGATCTATTCAAAATAGTCTCATTAAATGGAATAACATGCTGTTCTATAGTATAACAATTCTGAATTGATTTAATATTAAATTTAATATTTTTACGATTTATTGGAACTCCTTCATTAGGATAAATAGGATCTTTCGACAGGCAATCACTGGTTTTTTGCCAGATTGAAAGTGTGACACTTGAATATTATTCTTTAAATAACAGAAATAATCAAAACAATTTTCTTGCACTTGTATGCAGTAAAACATGCCGGGGCCTATTTTGCCCATACAGTTACTTTTGGAAGTCTTCACTTTTGCATTTTAGACCTTATTTTTTTTTTGTTCTGGCTGTCGCTCGCTTTCTATTCTTTAAGCTAAGGGATTATTCCTACCACAATTACTAGCACCAAACATGGTTTTAATCGATACTAACCTGTAAGTGCTGTGACTATCTGAGGCAAGACGATAACAATGAGCATTACAGTACCCCCGCTCAACCCCAAAAACAGTAATTCTAACTCGGAAATATAGTATGGAGACGTTGATTAAATATGCAAATTAATATGTTACTAGGGAAAAACCAAATATTCTTGTATGCTTGAAAAAAAATGTAGAGAAAAGGAATTTCAAAGACCAAATCGTTACGTTGACAGCTTATATAAATCACATATTATTTAATCTCTGATATGAACAACTTTCTAAAATTAAAATTCTGAAAAAGAACAATCACAAAACTGAATATTTTTTCATATGCCGTGAACATTAACGCAGCTGTTAAAACGGTTTGATATAATTTTGCTTCCAAACCACTAAATAATGCCCAGAATCCTTTTCTTTTCAACAAGACGTATAATAGACCCAAAGTATTCGCTTTGCTTTTACCATGTTGCTGACGTGACTGTGCCAATTGTACAGGATAAGTTATTACTGTTGCTACGGCTTTAGCAATAGCACCCATTATGAAAAACGATGTAGCAGTTCTTGCAGAGACATGCCGCTTTAATGCTTCATAAACGGTAAATTGTATTGCGGGGTTGGATACCAAAATTAATGATGATCCTACTCCCGACCACAGAGTGCTTAATCCTTCAGATTTGAATAAATATATCAATCCATCTAGCATTCCCGTATATTCTTGGTTACCTGCCTAAAGATAAAAATTTATTTTTAATAATACGGTATATTTGACTATTGGTGAATCGTTTTAGAAACCGACACGCCCAAAGTGCGAACTACAGTAACTAGACGATTTAAGACCACTAAAAATAGACACAAAAAATAAAGTTCTTAAGTATTCCTTTCCCATACATATATTTTATTAAATACTTGGCTATTGTGTTTGGATGAGAACAATAACAAAGGTCAAAAGTTAAATGTCAAAAAGTGTAGGCGTGTTGCTATAATGACATCTCAAAGTTAACGCTATTTTTATTTAATGTCGCATGTCGGTTTTTACACATTTCCAACTGTAATTCAGAATCCTTCACATGTAATTCAAATTAACTAGTTTTATTTTCAGAATGCGTTAAGAGTAAATCATATTAGTAAGTTTGTTTTGAGAATATGTCAATTGTAGTTGAGAATAATAAATTTAATTTCAGAAATTATCAATTGTAATAATTCAGAGAAGGATTATTTTTGTTTATATACACACAAGTTGTAAAAAAACAAAAACATAATAGTATATTATGCAATGAGCATTTAATGATAGCTATTAAGACACGAGTAAGAAAATTACAATACGAGGCGAAGCCGAGTATTGTAATGAATACGAGTGTCTTAATAGCCATTAAATGCGAGTTGCATACACTATTTTTTCTACGACCACATAATAAAACATTATTTTTTGACCATTCCATTTCATAAATTGAGCGTAAAATTTTCCCTACATTTTTGCGATTTTAGCTGGTAATAAATTGTTCGTGGCTACTAAGGCTTGTTCCATAATTTCTGGTGGAGTCAGATATTACATTTGACTGTCATTATCCCTCATTTTTACCGTTTATATTTTCAAAAAAGCACAAGTGTTAATTACTTACTTGTTAATTGCAGAGAACTGTCACATTTCATTAATCTTTATATCTGTCAGATATGCAGTCGCCATATTGAATATTGGAATGTCGCATTCCTATTGGATATGAACTTTATCGTAATGAAAAATCTGTATTCCTATTGGATATAAACTTGTATCTTAATGAAAATCTGTATCGTAATGGACATCATTAAAGTACAGGTTCAGCATATCTAATAATACAATTAAAGTATGGGAGTAGAAAAACATAATTATAATAATTGTATGGTTTATATAGGTATGTGTGCAGTTGCGGCCAATAAATATTGGGCACTTATTTGACATTTAATGACTTTTACTTGAAACCTTCTTCAAGTAAGGTAACAGTTTTAGCTTTCTCTACTGAGGATAAATGAGAAGGCATGACTTTTCTCGAAATGACAGATTAATAATATAAGATGACAATGTTTACAATCCAAAAAATTGGTGTCCGATATTTATTGGCCGCAACCGTACATAGAAAGTTATTGACCAACAGCCATACCTTCCAAAGTCAAAGCAGCAGCATGAAATGCAGTAGAGTTCTGAATGGTAGGAGCCCAATTTCCACCAACTGTCGTTGTTTTGGCTTGGTCAATTATTTGTTTCAGATACTTTTGGAATTCTAAGTGTTGATTCAACATTCCCTTTTTTTATATTTGACCATATAGTTTCAACAGAATTCAGCATGGGTGATGAATAAGGAGATAATTTTAGTGAAGTTGCTCTTTCATTATTATTTATATATATATATGTTTTATTTATAACTCTTGCGAAAATTGAATGACATGGGGCATAATCACAAACAATTACTAAGTCTGTTAGTTGATTACATGTCTTGCCATTGCTGCAAAATTGTAGTTAACCAATTATTAGCCAATTCTGTTGTAAAAGAATCTCGGCGACGCTCCATAGAAATGATTCCAATTGCAGAAATCGCTCCTATAAGATGCACGTTCGGACATCTCGATGCAGGAAGGAGTATTACCAACTTGCGAAAGACCGCGCGTTCTATGGCAAAATAGATTAAAGTTTGTGTCATCTATCCAAATTATTTGTTTTCCTGCTTGAATGTATTGGTTTAGGATCCGTAATATTGTGAGCGGTTTTCCTTATTCTCATTCAACAAGTAACTTCCCACAGTAGACATAGACACATCTTCATGAAATTCTCTTAATACTTTGTTTTGAATTTGTTTCAGCATTACTATACAACCTCTTTCTAACCATGAAATAATTTGATCAATTTGGTTTACAGTTATCAACCTAGGTTTTTTATCACCATTTAGTAAAATTTCTTGTCCACCCGAACGAACCCATTGAATCTTCTTTATTAGAACATACAAAGTTGTTGTTTTAAGGTCTTCAGTTCCAGTCTACGAGAAAAGAATAGAACAGGAGAGATAATAAAGTGGTTGGGTAATAGGTATTATTTAGACGGAAGTTACCACTTTAAGGCAGGTCAGTTATTGGTCAAATTGACTTCTTTGGTGCTTTTATAATGGTGAATGGTGTGGCTTGTTGCCGTTCTAAAACAACAAAAAAGAAGAATCTCACTTTTTCTCTTCATCGGTAAAGTTAATTTCAAATTGGCATTCAACATAGGCAATAATAAGTTAAAAAGTATGTATTTGATTATGTGTTCAGTGGCGTAACATACATATCCTAGGCATGTTTTTTTCTAATGTTTTCTTTAATACAGTTAGAATAAATGTTACTATATTAAAAAGAATAGAAGGATTGAAAAAATAATGCACTCATGATATTTCTTTAATTATTATTGGACTAAGAATCTATTTTGAATGATTATCGAGAATGTACGAAGTGTACATATACCCTATACAAAATATTTAGGCACGCCTATGCATTGCGGCGGCCATATTGAGTTACCACTTTGGATAAATATTATTTTTAACAAGACTCTCTCCTGTTCGATTCTTTCCTCGTAGGTTCCAGTTAATACTTCTCTGCATATAGAACAAGTGATTTCTTCATTTGCAGCTGTAGTTAGCAAATTATAGCACTTTGTATGAAGCAAATGCATACAAGGCAATAATAATCTTTTTAGACTATTCTTTGTCATCGCTATCCGATAAACACCACAATTGTCTTTAAAATTCATAATTTGCACCAAGTTTAAGGTATGCGCGAAATACAATGCAAAGAGTTCGTAGTAACTATGATAACTGGTATTGTCTATGTAAATAAAGAAATTCTGAACGTTTATAATTTTATAAGCCTACTTGATAAATTTACTAATCTGATTTACAATTGACGCTTTCTAAAACTAAACTATCTACCGTGGATTACATCTGACGGATTCCGAATTCAACTTTACGGTTTCTTTATTACAGCTGGAAATGGTGTAGTTGCTACAACGATTCTAGTTATGGATATTTTTAAAATAGAACCTTTAGTCTGCTGATCACAACCCACATGGGTGTTGTTATTAGAACGTTTATTATTCCAGCCAATGTTCCTAATTTTAAATCGGTAGTGGTTGATTTTTCGGTTAATGATTTTAGTCCATGGAATCCGTAAAAATAAATAAAATTTGATGTTCCCAACCCTATTAATACAGGTTTTAATCCACGATATAAAGCTTCTCTAAAAAATAGTATAAATCTATAATCAAACAACAAATTATATCAAATGCAATAAATAGATGTCAGTGGATATTGCAAACAATGGTAATCACTCAACTGACATTTTGCAACATTAGTAGTGTTTTACTGTCTGTCCAACTTTTCCTTACCATTCTCAATTTGAATGTTATACGTATGAATGAAATCGGTACTTCATAGTCAAATTGCATACTGAACTAGTAAGAAAAACGCGCGAACTTTTTTAGCGTTAATTTGAATTTATCCATAAAATGTCACAATTAATAGTTTGATTAACCTCAATAAAATGTTCTAGAGTTGTCCGGAATAAGTGACTACTACTTAAAACATGGCCACCTGTATAGCTATATAGGCTTATATAGTACTACAAATCTTTATGCCATTGCAGTCTACCTAGATAAAAAGCGGTATCGTGCCGTTTTAAAAGAAGTATTAGTTATTGAATATGGTGTTCCTCTTATTTTGGTCGTAAAAGAAATCTCTATTAAGGTATAATTTTATCATCCTACTGTAGTTTTAGATAAAACACGTTTATTTACGACGCCCAAGTAAACCACAACCAATTGAATTAATACGCACGTTTGTAGAAGAAAATTATTACATAAAGTCCATCAAAAAGTACATTATAGGAACGTTTTGAGCATGGCTACTGGCGGCCATATTGATCGCAATTTGACAGCATTTTGAACAACTCTATTTCAATATTATGCTACACTAATACACTAAATATACTCAGTGACATTAGAAGTGTTACATCTAGAAGGAATAATTTGTTAAACTTTATTTTTTGTCACCAGAATGGCTACATTTAAAGCATGCTATGGTAACAATGTGAACTGTTTATCTCTGATAATTTTTGCGACAACAGAATTTTATCTCTTATTTTTTTTTTAAGAAACCTGTTTATGCGAGCTGACTAGTAGAGAAATGTTTAGTTATTGCGCTGCCGTCTACTAGTCTTAAGCGTAACAAAATGCCTCGAGTTCGAAGACGTCAAAATTATCACTATGTTAGTGACTTTGACAAGGGTAGAATTGTTGCCTGTCGAGATGTTAGTTTGTCATATCGCGAAATTGGCCGCCGCCGCGCCGTGTTAATTGCACTGCAATGACGGTAAAGCGTGTGTGGGCAGAAGAAGGTAGAGGAACACGAAGAAGAGACCAACTGGTCAACTAAGGGCGTACTACAGAGCGTCAGGATAGGCGCTACAGACAACTAGCTTTACGAGACCGTTTTACTACTACGCGTCAAATCGCTGACCAATGGTTTGGAGAAGAAGGGTAGACCTGTGACTATGCGTTCACTATATCGCCGCATTCGAGCATTTGGACACTTTTTCGTACCGTCGACGATTAGTGCTTCCTTTGACTGTGGGCCACTGTCGTCAACGTTGAACTGCTGGGGTGCGTTCAGAAATGTTGGATAGGATACTGGCATGGTCGGGTTATATTTTATGACGTCATCCACTTGGTAAACTTGGAGCGCTTTACAATTCTGAACGCCGTAGAGTGAGTCGAGTTAGTTTGTGGCAAAAGTCAAAGGTCAAAGCTAAGCATTGCAGAGTTAAAGGTTATGTATGAAGAAATAAAGTTATCAAAGAAATAATTCGAAAATTAAAACTAATTAGAACAATGGATCATAATCGAAAAATTTTTTTGGATCAAATTAAAATTGTCCAAAAACAAACTGATGACCATATGAAACACACATATGACCATATGATATGAAATGACATGAAATTCTAGCCTTAAAAAACACTCAGAACCGCGATTTAAATACCCCGACCCGAATGCCCATGAATCGCCTGCTATTAACCATCACAAATAGGTGGGTGATAGAAGGAACACTCCGAGTGTCGCACCAATCATTTCTGAACGGCAATGACGTCATAATTTTGGGACATCTTTTTGTTTCTGAACGGCAAGTGTGAAATTGGAGTGACACTCGGATAACATTCTTTCCTTTTCTGAACGCACCCCTGCAAAGAACGGCAGCATTGGGAGCCAGAATGGCATGATGTAGTCTTCAGGGACGAATCGCGAGTTTGTCTAGGTATGCACGATGACCATAGAAGGGTAAGACGTCGGCGTGGAGAGCTACGTGATACTGGATTTGCTGTTGAGAGGCATGCATACAGGATTGTTGGAGTAATGGTTTGGGGGGGGGGATTATTGCTTATGGTAGCCGATCACAACTTCTCGTTATTCGAGGCAGTATGACAGCTGCGCGTTATGTTGATGACGTCCTACAAACCACTTTACTACCTTATAATAATAATAATAATTCGACTTTATTATTTAATATATACATAGAGACACTGTACTGAACTAGGCGAAGTTTAGCTATAGCTACTCTTACACTTAACCTAGCCAGCACAGTATATTCAGAATAAGTACAACGTAATTATACAAATACAAATACACAAGATACACGCAATTAGAATAATCAAAATATAATAAGGCAGATAAATATACAAAAATAATGAAGAAAAAAGTAATTTTAAACGAAAGTATGAATACAAAGAAAGAAAAATACAAAGTGATGCATGAATTGTAATATAAACAAGAGAAAATTGGAAAACTAAAAAAAAAAAACTAATTACTTCAACAGAGCTTGCCTAATGCAGGATCTAAATTTATTTTTCGTAGGCATAACAAAATATTTCTGAGATTCATTGTACAATTTCACAGCAATGTATGAAAATGATCTCCGAAACATGGCTGTCCTGTGGCGAGGCAAGGTGAGAGTATGCCTGTGCCTAACATTTATACTGTGCATGCTTCCGCGAAATAGTAATTTACCATACAAATAACTAGGTTTGCCCGCGATAAGTAGACCCCTAACAAAGATCAGAAACCGCAGATTTATTGTGTTCTCCACCCTGAGCCAACCCATCTCAGATAATTTGTGGCTGACATGATCGTATCTCCTAAGACCAGCCACAAACCTACAACAAGTATTCTGAACCAGCTATACCCTGTATTTTAACCGTGCACTCAAACACGGATAATACACCAAGTCACAGTACGAGAAGACAGACATAACCAGGGACTCACATAGAAGCTTTTTCAGTTTAGTGCTCAGAATGTGTGTGCTGGCATACAAGGCTCGCAGGCGCAAGTACGATCTCCTGCATCAACATGCTGACATGGTCAGAAAATCCTAAGCCACAATTGTACACTTAGCAAGGGACAATGCAGCTCCATTAATATTAATATTGAATTGCATTTCAATCAGGTGTCTTTTACGTTTGGAACAGAAGAGCAGCACAGCTGATTTAGCTGAATTAAGTTGCAGATTATGCTGCCTAGAATAATTACTTGTAGAGCAAAGATCGCTGTTCATTTGTGTAGCTGCCAAATGAGTATCATCAGGATTAAAGCAGCGGATGACCAGAGTATCATCAGCATACCCCTGTATGTTTGAGTACCGTGGCAAATCGAACATATCGCTTGTATAGATAATGAAAAGAAGAGGTCCAAGAATAGACCCCTGTGGTATACCGGAAATGACGCAAGCAGAGTCGGATACAGAATTATTTATCATGACTCTTTGACGACGATTGCAGAGATAGGAACCAAAGAAAGACAATGCAACATCATCCAAACCGTAATATCGCAGCTTGGCACACATGAGCTCATGATCGATTGTGTCGAACGCTTTAGAAAAATCCAGAGCGACCACTGCAGCTGCCATATCCCCATCCAAGGCCCTAAAGACATTGTCCGTCAAATTAAGTAATGCAGCTGCAGTACTATACCCCCTCCGAAAGCCCGATTGATTATCTGGAATTATACTTTTATCCAAAAAATACTGGTACATTTGGTTATAAACTGCTCGCTCCAAGACTTTAGAAAATATTGGTAACAGACTTAATGGACGAAGATCACTCGCTGTCTCGGGATTACCCACCTTTGGCATGGGGTGAATAAGAGCCTCACGCCAAGCCTCAGGAAAATAACCAGTCTCGAGACAACAGTTGACTATATGTGTGAGGTAGGAGATCACATGGGGAACGCACATGTTAATCATTTCCAAAGAAATGTCATCACAACCAGCAGCGCTAGATTTTATTGATTTGATAATACAAGAAATGTCGTGAGGGCTAACCAGGGAAAATTTAAACGACAAACCACTCCGATACTTACTGGACAAAAAATACTTAATCATGTCGTCACAATCAGTAGACTTCCTATAAACAGATGCAAAGTAACTATTAAGTAAATTAGCATTGTTCAAATGAAGAAGGATTTCGGATTTAGCCCTAGTTTTAATTTTCAATGAGTAAAGAGAGTTCCACAATTGACGCGGGCGGCCTGCGGCATGGAGGAAATTCAGGTAAGCCTTCCTCCCTCGCCGCACAGCAGCCAAAGCAAAGTTACTCAGATCTTTATAGTTCTTCCAGTGAGCATCTGTCCTACTAATTTTATATGCTGTGAAGGCTTTATCTCGTTCCCTCATAATCATTTTTAAAGAGTCTGTCAACCAAGGTGCTGGTGGCCTGGTTACACGAACGCTACGGGTTGGAGCATGAATATCAAATAGGTATAGCAGGTTCTGGGTAAGATACTCAACTTTATGGTCTATATTGTTCATTTGGTACATCCTATGCTAGTCTAGGCCCAGTAAATGTTCATGAAACAAGTTCTGATCGAAGGACTTGCAACTTCTAAATGAAACGAATTTTGGTTTAAAAGTCTCCCGCAAGATATTCAATATGCAATAGCCCAGACTGTGATCAGATATGTAATCAGTGTTCAAGACATCCGAACACGAAATAACACTGACGTCACTAACGAAAATGGGATCAAGTAGATTCGAAGTAGTGCGGGTAACTCTAGTAGGCTTATCCAGAATCTGCGTGAAGCCGTAAGAATTTAAACATCTGGATATTTTATTATTAGTTTGGAAAAAATCTACGTTTAAGTCGCCAAAAACAAATACATAGTCACACACTGGCACGAGATATGAGAGCATGTCGTCCAGAACAGCAACGCAATCATAAACTCTAGACTCAGGGGTTCGATAAAGCGTGCTAATAGCAAAAAAATGTTTTCCAAGCCTTACCTTAATACACAAGTGTTCCGCAATATTGGGGCCCACCAATATATCATCAAGGCAAACAATTTCACTGATAATAGTACTCCTAACATAAACAGCAAGATGGCCGTCCACACGTCCTTTTTCAGCAAGACAAGGGACGTCCCCATATTGCCCGTCGAACTATCGACTTCCTCCAAGAAGCCGGCATTAATGTTTTGCCGTGGCCACCTCCTTTACCGGATACCCCATCGAACATGTGTGGGATATCATGAGGAGGAGACTGTCCATTTTGCACCTACCTCCACAGACTCTGACTCTTCCAAATGTTATCGTTTCATTTATGATGTAAAACTATTGCATTGCCAAAAAATAAAGTTGACAAATTATTCCTTCTAGGTGTAACACTTCTAATGTCAATGAGTATACATAACACATAAAAATCGCCATATCTCAGAAACAGTTGAAAATCGGCAAATACAAGTAGATGTCAGTTTAATCCTCTTTTCAAGGGCTATCATAAAATGTAAAAAAATGCATAGCATTCCATTTAAAAAAAAAACATGTATTGTGTTGGTTCATCGTTGTCGGCCACTCTGTATAAATGAAAATGATTATCTACAATTTTTGTATTAAAAATTATTCGCTATCTACATTATTAGATACCAATAATGAACTTTACCGCTACGCTGGGACACCCGGTATAGATTCGTATTGCTAATCATGTTCAAAAATATTCCAAACATTCTTTTGTAGATTTGTTACCACTTAAGTACAACACTATTGGTTTCAAATAGTGCAATTACTTATTATAGAAATATTGCCTTATTGTCTTGAATATGTTCCGTTACATGAATCAAATTGACATTTCATACAACAAATTTAAAATTTGGTAGATCCTTGATTAATGTTGATTATCGTATTATTTCCGCAGTATGACTGATCCTAGTTAAATGAAACAAGTTAAAATTGTTTAAATATCGTCTATCTTTTTTTAACTACTATAGAGCTGTAGTGGATCGCATTTCGATACTTAATGGGACGGGAGCTTTTGCTCTAAATTTAGGCGAAGTAGTGGTAGCAACAATAGAGAAAGAGAAGTTACTAGATTTTAAACAAGATAAAACGGATAAATTGATATTTTCCTTTAATAATGTGATCATACATTAGAGTTAGAAGTTATTATTAGAATTAGAATTACAATAAGCGCCATTTCAAATTAATGAATCAATTTAAATAATATTTGAAAATATTTAAAAGAATATATTAACCTTCAAAAATGATTAAGAAATATCCTACACATTAAAACTCACATACACGCTATACTATATGTAAACTAACAATATTAATAAAAGTAGAAATAGCTATAAAAAATTAAATAATCGTATAAAACTTTACATGCCGTTATGTTTTGATGGTTTAGACATACTGACTTCAGCTGACTACATTTCGGATAATCAGTTCTCATTTTCTGAAGTGCCTATACTTGCGTTTTAGCTCAGACTATTTTGGTAAGAACTGAATGACCATACAAAAATTTTTTCGGTGAAAAACTGTATAATTTCTATTAGTACACGCCGTAACTTCTAGAATATATTATAGTAAATGCAACACATTAAATGAAACGGATGAATGTTTGTAGTATCAGAAAAATTTAAACAGAAAAACAAGTCGTAAAATATACAAAGTGAATATCTTATCAGTCAAATGTCAATAACAGTAATAAGGCGTTAACTTGGCTTGGTATAATCCAATCATATTACATATTTTTAGCAAGTGATTTTAAAGGTGCTCTGCGATTACCAAATAGTTTATAATGGTTTCGACAGATGGCGCCAGGTAGAGGATGGAACTTTTAGGTTAGTAGCGACAGCGAGATTCAGTTGGCAAGTCAATAGCAATGCATTGCGACTTTGAAATGCTTTTTATTGGCAACAATCCGTGTGAACAGCCTTGTAAATTCAAGAGCGAATTCAAGTAATGTATGGGAACACATTTATTGCGTACCTATCTAAGTGTGTAGGAACGGTGCCAAAAATTTAGGAAAGTAAAAGAAGAGAGGAAGAACAGTAACCTACGAGCAAGTGCATGGCGTAGTGCATCAATAGTCAACAATACTGCACGTGTGGAAGACAACATTAGGAAAAATCGTCGAATAACAATCAGCAATTTCAGACAATATGATGTGGAGGTAGGATCTGTCCATATTATCCTACACACAAACTCGGACACAATAAACTTTGTGCTTCCCAATATTTTACCTGAGGACGAAAAATGTTGGCGAATGAGATTGTCAGTGCAGCACCTCACTGAAAATTACTGGTAATGAAACTTGGCGTCATTATTTTGAGTCATGCAATAGACTCCGTTTCAAAATTCACTATTCAAGACTTTATGAGCGTATTGCTGCTATTATAAAACGTACCAGGTGGGAAATTAGAGTCGCCTAATAGTCGAACTTCTCCACTGCGGATATATTACCAAAACGTGCGTGGGTTAGGTTCAAAAATTGCTGAGTATACCATTCCAGCATCTTTTTCGATTGTGACTTTGATTTTTTTTTGTCTGAAATCTGGCTCACGCCAGATAACCGTTTTAATTCGGGCACAAAAAAACAAGACCCTCTGAAAGAATTAATTCTTCAATCAGCAGCCACAAGAACTCTGTGAGGGTATGTATGGGTTGGTGAAACAATGAGTTGTGGGCTTTAATTGCGGTGATAATTTTTTGTAAATATATGTGTCCATAATAAATTGACTACAGTGGCGGCTGGTGAGTACGTTTTGGTGAAGCAATTACAGAGACAAGACTGATTCGTTTATTATCGGTGATATGCTCTGCATATGGGAGTATATCACCGATAATAAACGAATCAGTCTTGTCTGTGTAACTGCTTCACCTATACACTATTTTTTAAGGAAGAAAAACTACACACATAGTTGTATTTTTACTCTTTTACCAACTTGTAGGCAGGTACATATTTTCAATCATATTTAATTTATTAAATTGTGATCCATATATTTTGTTATATCTGGGTCCCTTAGACCAATTTTGTATCGAGAATTTAAGTGTTCAAAAACTTCTTTGGTGGTAATATTTCCAATAATAATCAAGGTTGCACGAAAATACTATTTGTGGGCGTCGATCTCGGCGACGCTTAATGAAAGCTCTTTAATTTCATTTAAACCTTTGAAGTTTCCCGATATATGTTACCTTTCACCTTAGTGATGAAGACCTTCTCAAATGTACATGGTTTATTTTCTCAGCTGTTTGCCGAGTAACAAAGCAACTATAAGTCTAATAGTTTTCAGAATTCCAAAATTAAAAAAAAATGCTGAATAAACAGAGTAAGTAAATACTACAGAAACCACAAAAATTTGGTGGAATGTGATGGATCCTTATGATTTCGAAAGTGATGACCGCTGAATAATAAAAACTAGTCCAGAATATGAAATTATAGTAGCAAATTTAAAATACAAAAACTGTTTTAATCAGAAATTTTCAATTTCACACAACCTATTCTTGACACTAAACAAGTGGACTTACTTTGTTTGGAAAGTATTGCCCCATGTTGCCAAATGTTTTATTCGATGACTAATAAGCCAATTATTAAGTCTTACATCTGATAACTTAAAAATTAAAAATGTTAATACTCAAGTGTACCTGTTTCATGATTAATAAATAGCTTTAATTGCAATGACAAATTAGTATTTTGCACATGCATCAATCAGTGAAAAACTGCGCCGGCCTCATAACTTACGTAATTGTAAGGATATTACAATATTTCGAAAATATGCAAACGCACATTCTTGGGGAAGACCTCGAAATGATTTCTCATATATCAAAAATTTGGTTCATAAACTGACTTTTAACAGTTTTGTATAACCGACTAATTTAAAAATATTACATCTTAATTTAAAGCAGATACGGCACTTTGTATATACATAAAATAAGACGACAACAAAGGAATATTGTGCAAAACGTGAGGGGAATCTATTAAATTTGACTTCATTTTGAAAATAATAAACTATAAAAGTCAATGAGCGAAAAAAAAAATGAGTTTCCATATCACTAGTCAAAAGGTTGAAAATAGGAAAAAAGGACTAATATTAATTAATTTACTTACATTCGCTCGTATTTTAAAATTTTAACGAGTATTTGAAACGTATTAAGATTCTTATCATTATCTGATACTGAAATTCAAACGGAATATTATTGTTTGTTCCTCTATTAAAAATTTAAATATTAACTTACGTTGTAATCGAAATTTTATTGTATCTAACGGATAAAAGACTGTCATTGCAAAGACACTGCCCTAAAATTAGTGTTTTGTAAATAAAAATTAAAAATCTTTCCATTTTCTGTATCACCAAAGATCCTGCAATAGCATGCAATAGAGTGTCATAACTCAAAATTCCGCTGTTAACCATTATAAATGCTTTGCTGAGAAACAAACTTCACACAACTTTGTAACAATTACTGTGATTTAACTTTCACAATCTATTTATTAGATTGCCCAGTTGATATGATTATACTTATCTATTGATATATTGATAAATTTCATTCCACGTATTTTCATTGTTTTTGTCAGATAACCAACACAAAATTTAAACAGTAGAACCAGTGTAAGGTGTAGATTTCCGCAGTTATTGTTTAATTGTAGATTTCGGTTTCCGGGTTGGAAACGTTTCAAGTTAGGCGTAAATGCTGGACCTTTCGCGCACTATTGCAAGAGACATCTTCAGGGCTGTAAGCAGCGATGTAGGACGACTCAAGAGTGTAGCCAGAGTGTAGCCAGGGGAGGGGGGAGGCAGCCCCGTGAAAGCCCAAAAAAGTTCGTAGTTTCTAGTTGAAAATAAAGTATATGCGACCATATACAGTGCGTTCGTAAATCCTTAAAATGAAATTCAAATTAACCGCCCAAAATTTTTAAATTTAAGTTGGTAAAAAATTAATTGCCCTATCTTTATATCATTTGGCTTATGTCTATTGTGTTCATTTTCTGATAAACTATACTGTGATTTTTTATTCGTTGTTCCCGTTTCTTCTTGTTATATTGCGTAATTTAAGAATCTGTAGAGCTATAATTTTATTGTAATTCGACAAGGTAAAATAAATAAGGTAATGTATACATCATCATGTTTCAACAACATTATACGTTTACTTTTCTGTTTTAAAATGATGTTAGCTTCTGAGGAAGATGCCTTCATTTTAATGGCCCACTATCGCAGTGGAACTCAAAATGCAAATGTATCTTGGTCATACAACTTGGAGTCTTATGTTGATCAATTTAGACAGCAGTTTCCCGATATAGATTTTAATCGTTATAATTTTGTGAATCATAAAAACAATATTATTAAGCGATTTCAAGAAAAAAATTGCATTTGTAAGGGGAAGACTTCTGGAAGACCAACAGAATTAACACAACCAGTAATGGATGATATTGAGCAATGTATGACAATTAGTCCAAAAAATCATTAAGAAAACTATCAGGACCTGTATTTTTTTATGAAACTGTTACAGCAGAAAGATAGAGGTGCAATATTTTAGAAGAATGTTTAACACAAGCTCATGATGATGAATTAAATAATGGTTACTTCCAACAAGATAATGCACCAGCACACACAGCAAGAGAAACAATAACATATCTTCAGGAATTTTATAATAGTAGGCTCATTAGTCAAGGCCTATGGCGTCCGAGATCCCCTGATCTTGCACCGCTTAATTTTTATTTGTTTGGTCGACCAAAAAATAATGCTTTTAAGTAAAGGCTCCATAATTTGGAAAACTTTAAGAAGCAATTGGACATGAAATCCAACAAATTACGGTAGAAGAACTATAAAGAGTGTTTGAAAATATGAAAAGAAGAATTAACATATGCATAGAAGAAGTGGGACAACACTTTCAACATTTAATATGAATGTTCTATTTTTTATTGTGAATATTCTAATTATTATACTTGTGTTACTGTCTCATTTTTTAATAAACTTTTTATGTAATTTACTCGCTTTTTAATCCAAACAAATATTTTACAGAGTATAATCATATTTAGTTTTTTTTTTTTGGAAGGTACCAATTTGTATATTTGGCTGCCTATGGTTCTCATCTCAATCATTTACGAATGGAGTGTATGTATTTACTTCGACCCCTAATATGTCAAGAGGCTACTCTCTTGGGTCCAGTCGTTGTAGCTTGAAGAATTTTTGGTAACATAACAGGTGAGCAGTGAGATTCCGCACACTCGACACGGCACCAAATATAAACTTTTAGTGATTGTCAGAAACATTCTATTGATCCGAGATTCTACTATAGTAAAATCGCTTTAGTAACCTACATACGCCAACAAACATGATGGAAAATTTTACCTGTCAAATATAACCTATAATACAAGTTTCATGAGACATGATTTTTGCGCACGAGTTCACGTTTAGAAAACTAGCCGCAAGGCGAGTTTTCTAAGGAACAAGTGTCCGAAATCTTTTATGAGACGTGTATTTTATACTATTTTTTTTTTGTATTTCGTGTATGGTTTAAAAAAACTTAAAAATAAGAGATATGTTTTACAAGACATTTAGTTTTTCTGAAGATGGTTTTTAATTAGTACCTAGTTTAAATATTTGAATATCGGCGATGTTGAGAAGAAAATTTCAATAGTAGTATTAGAAATTTGACCGTCCAACTATGTTTAACGAATTATATCGTTCATCTAATTACATTTGGATGCTGGGGATAAAGTGGTGGGGGTTTTCCTTGACCTTACAAAGACGTTCGATACTGTGGGCTGCGGAACCCTCTTGGAGAGGCTGCATAATACAGGCATTTCAGGAACTGTGAACGATTTATCCAAATCATACCGGCCGAACACAGAAGGTCAAAGCTTGATGTTTCTGAATATTGGCTAGACGAATTTCATGATCTTCGGATTGACACAAAGTACCCTTCCCGAGTTCTAGTTTTTAATAGAGCATTACTGTGGAAAGAATATAAGCACATGTTACTGTACTCAGAAAATAGAAAGGAAACCATTTTTGAGATGTTTGGGAATTTTGATTGACAAAACTTTAACGTGGAAATTTCAAATAAAGTATACTACAACTTAAAAAATTAATTTATATATTTTATCAACCTACCTTTAAGGATATTGAAAATGCCTTCTTTCTCGCTGGTGGAATCTAAACTTAATTATGGTATAGTAATATGGGAGAATGCTGGCAAGACCATTGTTCCGGCGCTGTGTGTTGCGCAAAAGTGCATACTAAACGACGCGGCGACGCGACGGTGGATCAGATATAAACAGTAATTTTGCTCTTTTATTGTCAGGCGGAGAATTTTTCACCTTACGGTAGATGAGAATTTGTAGTGGCAAGGAATCGTAATCTTTAGTTCGTACTTTGGCTGTCTCGGTTGCCAAAAGAAATCAACTACATATAATATAAACAAATTATTTATTTTATTGCGTTCACTCTACATATGTATGTGCCGTATATCCATATCTAACAGCTTGTCTGGTAATAGATTAGCTGTCTATGCTAGTATATATTTTGTGAATTTTACAGATATAAAACGGTATCGAATTGTTTTAGAAAAAATGCAAATATGGGTCGATTACCCAAACAGACGATACACGTCATAAAGAATAGTTTCGGTCCAAGTAACATTAAAGTACAATAATACCTACTAATCCTAATATTATTCTAGCTTACGGTAACGTTTTATGTTACCAGAACTGTACGCCGTTGCAACATATAAAATGGTAACATCTTATTCTGTCAAATGTCATACTGTCATAGTTGTTTACATTTTTCAGTCACTTCATTATCATACGTATTTCTTCCATTTTTACTATATTTATACGCCGATTTCATTTTTAACAATCAGTTGTTTTCACAACTAAATCATGCCTAAAACGTTAGGTAAGCAAGCGAAAGAAATAATTCTCTCTTTAATCGGGTATAAAAAGAACACGATAATAATGCGCCATTGCTACCCCTAACAGCAGTTCGAGAGGTAATATTTTCTGTTATTTATAGTTTATACAGTAAACGTTTTAATAATAATATTTTTCATTTAGAGAGTAGCAAGTGCTTTAAATATTCACATTGCAACTGGAAATAAAATATCATCTACCATCTAGCCCAAAGCGAAAACGGCCTAGAAGTAAGCCTGTTGTAAATGTTGATGACTACTCAGTGTGCAATAAGAAATACAGTATATGACATGTATAGAAACAGTAAGTTCTTAAGGATTTACGTTTATAAAATTAATATTTGAGTTTTTTACAGAACAACATATCACGCTTCATTCACTGAATATTACTCTTACAGAAAAGGAACTCTTTTCTGGTGGCAAGTCATCTTTACGGACAGTATTACACAATATTGGTTTTAATTACAAGAAGGATGATCCTAAACGAGCTTTAATGGAACTACCACAAATTGTATTAAAACGTGTTACATTCTTGCAACAATATGTTCGTATGAAACATGAAAATGTTCGCCAGTTTGTGTTCCTTGATGAAACCTGGGTTTTCCAAGATGGAACAATTCGTAAATCTTGGCAAAATGAATCTATAGAAACCACAAAAGCCTCAAAAGTAGGTGTAAAAAGGTACATTATATTTCTAAGAATAACATTCTTATTTTATGTATATTTATTATATTATCTTGTTTTAGATATATTGTATTACATGCAGGTAGTTCTAATGGATTTATTCCTGGAGCAGACCTAATATTTCCGACAAATAGTCAGTATTTAGATTATCACGGTGATATGAACAGAGACAACTTTTTATACTGGTTTGAACACCAACTTCTTATAAGTTTAAAAGAGCCGTCCATAATTGTTTTGGATAATGCCAGTTACCACAGTACTGTTAAAAATAAAAGTCCAACATCATCTGCCACTAAAAATGAAATTCAGACATGGCTCACCAATAATAACATTGACTATGACGGAGCTGCTTTAAAAATACAATTACTGGATTTAGTTAAACGGTTAGTACATATATATTTAATTATTTTATTCAATAATTTCATTTATATCTTTACGTAAAGGCATAAACCACCAACTATATATGAAACCGATGATTTAGCAGAGAAGTATGGACACGTAGTTCTTCGACTTCCACCCTACCATTGTATATTTAACCCCATAGAACTAGCGTGGGGAATAACAAAAACATACTATAACAATCACATTGGAAAATATGGTAGAAAAGTGGACGAATGCATAAAACTGTGGAAAGAGGCATAACACAAGTAACCCCAGACATTTGGGCAAATAGCGTTAACCACTGTGAAACTGAAATTCAAAAATGGTGGGATAGAGAAGTAGGTTTTGAGAGACAAGATATATTACCTTTTATAATTAATGTAAATGATTCCGATTCAGAAGACAGTGTTAAAGGATGAAGAAAACTAGCATTTCAACTTAATATTATTTTCCTTTTATCATATGCTTATCGCAATGTTACGAGTTTTTTAATCACTAATATGTATAATATGTAATATATAGATTTTGTGTATATTGTTTTTGTGAATGTAGTCTAAAATAAATAAACTCACATGTATTTAGAATTCGTTTATATTTTTTGTAGACATAGTCGAATAATTTAAAACATATTAATAGTAAATTAATAATCGACGAAGGAGATACATGTTGAAACTCCACGATATATATATAATAAAACACAAGTGTATAGTTTCAAAATTATTGTAATGTTTAACGCACTACATATGTTTCGCCACACTGTGGCTTCATCAGGTGGATGAAAATACGTAGTGCGTTAAACATTACAATAATTTTGAAACTATACACTTGTGTTTTATTATATATACATATTAATAGTATTTGCTAATATTTTAAAATGTCAACCTAGTCCTAACCACAGATTATTTTCAAAGTACAGCTTGCTCAAAGCAACGTTATTTGTCAACACTGTTATGACATCACAGTGACGTTTCATATGACGTGTATGCCTGTTTGGGTAATTGACCTATATGTATGATATGCCCAGAATGTGAAAACAGAGACATTGCAAGAGGATATAAAGACAAAATTATTAGTATTAGTAATTGGGTATGTGGTAGCTGCTGGTTTCAAAAGAAAAAACAAGCTGCTTTGGTAATCCATTTTCCACTGATGACGTCACAACTGATTGTATCTCATCGTTTTTATTTAATGCTGGAAATTGTAGGCTTACAATAGTTTCAGATGATACAAATATGTTGTATCATCTTATTATTTGTATGTACATAATTATGAAACAAGAACAAATTGTGAAGGTAATGAAAAGGGAATGGTACAAACTAATTCTTATTCTTATGTATCTTTATGTAGGTACAATTTTCATGCATACATACTTGATGAAGTCTCTGTGTTAGCATATCAAGTGCTATCTAATGTTGTGTAGTGTGTTATATAGCAACACTCTTACTGTTGTGTTAAAAGAAAGAAAACAGGTGATGAAACGTTAATTTACGACATCCAAGTAAACCACAATCAAATGAACTACATATGTAATATTGACATTATTTTAGAATAGAAATACATAGTATGGTTACAGGCGGAAATCTTGATGTCAAATTGATAACTATTATTTATATAACAGTTCCGAAATGGCTTTTCTCTATTGCGGTGTTATAAATTAGGTTAACTTTACCACACCCGACTTGGTTGTATAAAGTCTTACTTTATCGAACGCTAATTTTTTTTTTTTGGGGGTTTAGTAACAAACAATATGAAACCAAATCATATGCGTCGCTTTCCTACCCGACATGCGCAAATAATTTAAAATGATGTTAAATTTGAGATTTTGCAAAATTTAATCTGCCAAGTAATATAACCCATAAAAGCCATTTCAGGACTGTCATAATAATATAAATTTGACAGCAATGCTTGCCTACTACACAGAATAGCCATATACTAAATAAAAAATGGATGTATAGAAAAGTAACATTTAGTAACTTTATTTATAGTATTCAATTTATAACTGCCTTTCCCGTATTCCACTATCCGGAGCTATATATCCTGATATATTAATTAATTAGTTTAATTCTATTGTTCTGAAACTGTTCCGATCAATTTCAATTTGTTGTGTGCTTTGAATAGTTATAAAATAATCTACAGTAAATGATCTCTTTCCGTATATGTTTATCACCGCATTAATAACTATGACAACTGGATGTTATTTAATTGATAAGTTAAGACGGGCGTTTACCAACAAATAGAAACTTATGCAACTTATATTACTCGCGGGACGGGTAGACGGAAGGGGGTGTGAGTAAGTGGAGCTACACGACACCGGTTTCCATCACAGTGCTTCGGTTTTATTCATTCAGATTAAGGAATACTATAGATGGAAAACATAATGTATAAAGAATGAGTACTTACGGAACTGTATATGTTGTTGATGTTTTATAATAAGCCAATTTTCGCTTGCCCATAACTATTATATTATTATACACTCGAATATTATAGGTATATATGACATTTAAATGCCAGTGACAGTTTGTAAGTAAACTGTCACTCGCATTTAAGTCTGCAATAGCCGACCGATTCCGATAGATTTTCGTCTTCGCTAGGACCGGTAGAGATACCGTAAAGTGGGGATAGACGATGCGAAAAACCTCGTGTGAAATGTGTGTAACAATGTTTACTGTTTAATGTTTTTTATCTTCAAAAATAATTACATAATTTTTTTTTATATCGTACATCAAATGTGCAGCTGGCGCGTAGAGGTCGTTTTTTACCAACCTTAGTTAGTAGACATTAATCAAATTCATGCATTTTTGTGGTTATTTCTAAAACACATAACTTTTTTAAGAAAATAAATTAGTACAAAAACTGACCTTGACATTATAAATGTATGCCTTTTGCATCACTAACCCAAATTTGAGATTCTAAAATTACAAAATAAGTTTAAAAAACGCGAAACGGCGATGCCTTAGTTTTCGATAGGTAAACGCCCCTCTTAATGCAATTAATCTAAGGGGACCAGACGTCCCGACGTCCCGCTTTTGGCGGGACTGTCCCTATTTTTAACTGTTTGTTCCGTTTTAAAAAAGTCCCGTTTTTTGGAAAGAATACACACGGCAAGCTAGGTAACGGCGGGAGAACGGGAAGAGACTACATATACGGTTTTCGGCGGTCATATGGCTGTTTCGCCAGGATATGAATTTTATAGGAATTATTTTTGTTAATTTTATAATGTTAGACTTTAATAATAACAAATAATTGTTTGGAACCGATTATCTAGAACTGCTTATATCAAGTTCGCATTATTGATCAGTTGTTAGAATTCGACTATCATTGTTTGGACTTAATGAACAACGGCATTTTTTGGCATTGTCAACGAGGAAAACATTTGAAATATAATTTATCAAATTCTTGTGAAAAATTTTATGACCTTTTAAACAACGACAGCAATCTACTAAAAAATCACTCAAAAGAAAAATATGCCATAGAATAAAATAATGCTATACATAATCTTTTTCATGTATTATATCTGTAAATTTTACTTATGTTGAAATTAAAAAAATATATATTACAATACTATTTTTGCGTTCTATGAAAATTTTTGTTGCTCCATATAGACTATACATGGGCGAGATAGTGGAATACAGTATAGTTTCACTCAGACTACACCGACTCGTGTTTTGTCGGCTCTCGGGCACTGGATTACCTACCGGTTTCCCCGAGAGCCGACAAAACACGAGTCGGTCTAGTCTGAGTAAAACTGAACCGTATTCCCCTATCTCGCCCATGTATAATAAAGACCAAATTTTTTATCAATGGTGACCCGCTTTACCAATGTTAAAATCTGGTCACCTTAAATTAATCTTACATTGAAAAAATTATATTAAAATAAATGGTCAATTTCAATGAAAATTTAATTTACCACTGACTTATTATAAATATATAATATGAAGACAATGTGAAGTTCATTGACCATTGTATAGCATTTTTAGGAAATTGTATTTAGTACTATTTAGTGTCATTTTACTTTGCTTGCCCCTGTATGTCTAAAAAGTCTCTGAAAATTAGAAATTAAAATTATGTAACTATAAAATATGTTAAAAGTAGATAAATTTCTAACACGTTTCATTTACTCTCTTTGTCAGCTGATATTAATTTTCATTTAATGTGAAAGAAAATACCGCTGTATATGCAAATTCAAGAGAGACAGGTTATCAACAAGATCAGGTTATGTTTTGAAAACTGAATCCGTCGTATTTGTGTGAAGAGTTTTGTAAATAATATGCACATGCTATATCAGTAATTTCCTATCAAAGATATCACAAGATATGAAAATAGGAAAGAACTTCCAATTACAAATAAATATCTGACGTTTTTGCTTATTGTGATCCGGAAAATGAACGTAATTACTCTGTAATACCTGTCAAGTGAATTCATTCCATTGTACCTATTTAAATATATAAATTATATCTGTTTATACTAGACGAGGATGTGGGTAATAGTATATATTATACTAGGATTATGTTTACATGTCAGGTAAAAATAATTTATATGTCTAGATTGACCTAATTATAATTTCATTCACTTTTATGCCCTTATTTAAAATGACTTATTGCAAAATAACGTTTAGAATTTATTTTCTTTGTTTCTATTTATTATATCATTTGCAATATTTTAGAAATATCAGCATGGAAATTTATGTGGATAATGATTGGGATTATATATTATTTGTCCAACACTGGCCTGTTACAATATGTATGAAGTGGATGGACCATAGTCCAAAGAATAATTGCACATTTCCAATTAACAATTTGCAATGGACTATACATGGTTCATGGCCTACTAAAATTGGAACTGACGGACCTCAATTCTGCAACAACTCGTGGTCCTTCAATGAAACTGAAATCGAAGAAATTAAACCAGAATTGGAGGAGTATTGGACTAACATTGAAGCTAACACCAAGCCGCTCTCATTTTGGAAAAATGAATGGCGCAAACATGGAACCTGTGCATTGTCTCTCGAACCATTAGATAATGAGTTTTACTATTTTAATCAAGCAGTAGAGTGGGCAAGGAATTATTCAATAGGTGATATCTTAGCCCAAAATAATATTCATCCTGATGGTAGTGGATATTCTATACAGCAAATACATGATGCAATAAAATCCACATTAGGAGTAAATCCGGTGATTGAATGTGAAGTTCATGGAAAACCAAAGATGTCACTATTGAGCGAAATCCGATTATGCTTCGATAAATCTTTGAAACTAATTGATTGTGATATTGATAAGATGCATTATCTCTTTTTAGATGAATATCTGTATGATTTGGAAGATGGGCAGATATTGACAGATTGCAGTTTAAAAAGGCCTATAATGTATTTTCCTGGGGTACCACACTATGAGGTGAATTGTAGAGATAAAGAGTTAGAAGTACGTCAAACATATATTGCACGAATGGGTCGTTTGTATCAGTTTCTGCAATTTCTAATATGGTTAACACTTTAATATAAATAGAATATTATCTGCTTAAGAATAAAATAGTAGCACAATTTTGATAGTAATAATTTTTGAGAAGGTATGTATTGTAAATTAAAGATTAATATTATTTATATATGGAAAAAATTAATTGATAACATACTGATATTTTATATATATGTCTTGTAAGTAATTTCTATTAATCTGATACGTAAGTAATCAATCTCTAACTGCTTCTATAGAATATTGTTTTTTGAAATGTCTTGGATTTTAATGTATCAATTTAATTTATTCTATAAACTTTAAATTACTAAGTCAAAATGTTGGGCACATGCTTTAATAATTTCTTAACTTTGAATAGTGTTGTGGTAAACTTTCTTCAGAAATATATAAATGAGTATGTTTTCAGGAATGTGTCTTTCTCTTCTTTTTAGGTTTGTATTGCAAATAAAATTTCCCAACATTGTGTTGAGGAATTGTAATTACTGATATCAGTATGTTGTCATTTCAAATCTTTCAACTATCATATTTGCTTAAGTTTATTAAGACTAAGTTGCTTTCTTAGCTGGAAGAAAAATCACAAGTTTAAATTCATGAAATTGTTTTCTTGAATGTAATGAGAAATGTTAAGGAAGAATATATTATTTCAAATGTCCATTATGTTAGTAAATATACTGTATTAAAATTGTATACTTATACTATAAATAAGAGCAAGTAATTGATACCAAACTATGTTTATGCAGTTTTATAGAATGAAAATCAAAAGTAGAGTGACAATATAGATATAATAATTAATAAGAAAATAAGTAATTTAAAGAATCTATAATTATATAAATATTGTTATTATAATCAAAGATATATTTATTCTTCGTGATAATAATATTACAAACCAAATGTGTCGTCTAACATACCATATTCTATAAAACAATTTCCTGAATGTTGTAGAAGCATTTTACGACACTATTTTACATATTTTAATGTTTGTAATAAGCAAATAGGAATATACAATGTCTTCCTAAATTATGCTAAAAGGGCAGTATTTATTTATGTATGTTTGATAGTTTATAAGAATTTTAATCACAATTAGATGGTTCACGTTTTGTAATTGTGGGCATAGAACATCTTCAGAACCTACTTCATTGCTATTAATACTTGATTTTATTATTTGTAAGCATTATTTATCATGCTTTTTAGATAATCTTCATGAAATTTTTATTACCAATTTGTTAAATCACAGATGTAGTCATAACAGTTATATCAGCTGTTCGAAATATTCTCCCACGAATGGTCTGGTGGTAAAATAAGTGGAAAAAGTGTTCTTTAGTTAAATGTTATTGGTGCTCCTTTCTGATTGATACACCCTCTGGTTTAGATTTTTGAACCATAAATATTGTGTTAAGGCCGTTTGACACTTATGTAAATTTCATACAAAATTAGGAATTAAATTTACATCATAATTTACATGTAAATTTAAAGCAGTATCATACAGAAACTTTTGATAATAAATTTAATTACAAATTTACATGTGAATTCAATAGAAATGCCTGTTTGCCACACAGCAACTTTTTGCATAAAATTTGCTAACAAATTTATAATAAAACATGCGCACTAGATACTAAATATTATGATTTGAGGTTATGGTTATGTTGGTTTGTTTGCTTTTTAAATCAATATTGGACACTATTGGATTTGTTATGGACGCAGTAGACGAAAGTTTATTACGTCTAACTACTACTATAATAATCGCAACAACCGTAGTTGTACCGGCCCGTGGTAAATAACGTAAAAAAGTCATGGACTGGAAATTTTCTGAGACTTACAAGTGTACAATTTAACGATTTATTTAGTTTGATTGAAAAAAAAATACAAAACAAGAAACCTTTATGAGGGAAATGAAGTAGTTAAGTGCGTGGGATCGTGCATGTCAATTTTTATAGCCTTTGGTTTTCACCGCATTTAAACAAAGATGCTTTTGATATTCATTAATTAATGCTCGTACTTGATCGTTTGACCAAGACTTTTTTATATACTGTTGATAATCAAGAATCAAGATACCGACAATAAGTACAATAACCAGCAATAACTAGAACAAACGTGATATCGCAGTGTATTGCAGTGATATTCAATTGACCTGCTCATGTCGATGCGCGCGCAGATTTACTAGAAACACTCACCCAGAAAATAGAACATGTTCTAAATAATTTACATGTGAATTAACAACCAAATCTACAAGCTAAAATTTATGTATGCCACGATATGTATTTATTATAAAATTTGCGTGTGAATTAAGTTGTGAATTTTATTTAAAATTTACGTAAGTGTCAAACGGCCTTTAAGCAATTTACTATTATATTATGAGGATTGTGGAATTATTCAACCCCAATAAAATTTAGATTCAGGTAGTATCAACAGATGGCGTCCTTATTGTTTTGGTGAGCAATGCACATGTTCAGTGTAGAACATTGTTTCTCTACTTTTAGTATGTCTGCTTGTTTGCGAACTACACCTACTAATGCTATTCTAGTTGTGTGTAATTTGCTACTAAGGTTATATAAAAGGTAATTAAGTTAAAGATAATTAACCTGCAGTTTACCTCACTCTCATGTAGATAAATAGAACAATCAATGTATACAGGAGCTTACCCTAAACTGAAAATAGAAATGTGACTGAAGTAAAGAAATTATTTAATCTCAAATTTAAGTAACCTAACTGAACAAACTCAGTTGGATACTTAAAGTTGAGTTTAAATAATTTCTTTACTTCAGTCACATTTCTATTTTCAGTTTAGAGTGAACTCATGCATAAATTGATTGTTCTATTTGTCTATATGAGAGTGAGATAAACTGCAAATTTAAGTAACCTAACTTTTAAGTAACAAACTATACACATCTTGTTTGCGATAAGGTAAGTTCTGATCTGGGTCAGTGTTCAGTAAAATAACCCAGTTTATTTATGTCAAGCTGAACAAGAATGTGTAGAACTTACCTTGCCTCTAGTAAACTTATTTAATCCATTCAGCAAATAAAGCACAACTTTTATTTATGGGTGCCACACTTTGCAAGCAAGCAAATAGAATTTTGATTTGGATTTTTTTAGTTTTGGCAAAGTTTTTTTTATGTTATATAGGAAGACTTTACAAGTTTATAACAATAGAAGTACTTTATTGAAATTGCGTTCCTTTTATTAAAAATAAGTCATTATTCTTTGTAAATACCTACTTGTGTTATGAAAATGTACTTTCACTTTTCAGTAAGATAGAATATGTAAGTAGACCATATTCATAGTGATTTTCTGCTATGGAATTATTGACGGTTCTTAATATAATGATGGTAACATATCATTGTTAAGTTCTAAACTTCCTTTTTTGCTGCAAAGTATTAAATAGTGTAAATTATATAATTCCAGTACTTATTTATTTGGTCATGAAGTAATGCCAGTTATAAAATGTTGGTTTACAGAAACTAGGAAATAACTAATTTCGTAGCCCCGCGAGGTACAGTGATCTGTGATCACCATATAATCACAGGCGATAAACATATTACAATCATTTACTTAGATTACATTATGCCATAAATATTTAGTTTATTAAAAGCAATTTTTTGTATTTTTTTAAATATGAAAGTCAGGAGCTCAGTTTCATTATCTGGTCATCACATTATGAATACCTGAGTTCCTCTAATATTGCCTTTTCTCTTTTCCGTTAAACACAAAATGATATAATAAAATTTTACATCTGTTTATATAATGTGCCAAAAAAAGAGTTTAAATAGTTTATGTACTTTGTTAATTGAATGTCCTGATATATATGCCATATAGGTATTAAAAAGAATTGTAAGCAATACATAGTAAACGTCCATAATAATTGTTGAAAACTTAGTATTATTAACGGATTGCATCAAGGATATACAAAACATTAAAATGGTTAACTGGTAATGAACATCTTTAGGTTATAATGATTAGATTATTCAAATATAATGGAAATGTTTCTTGGAAAGTAAAATTCTAGTGTAATGCAGGCAGGCAAAATATATGATTCCATTTAGTTATTAACTTTATGTACCATCATAATGTCAAAGGCATTTTTTATAAATTATTCTCTATAGTACAGAGTAATAAACAAATGGTGTAATATCGCTTTCACTGAATCTGCTAAACCATCCTCCAATGATTTCCCTCTATGAATGCAATTCCTGCTTTTGCAAATTATAGCGCCAATACGAGTGTAATGTAAACTAATATTATAGGTTCAGAATCGGTAGTAAACATGTTGCGAACGTAACATGTTATGCCACAGAATAAGTTACCGAGCGATGTTTCACTCACTATTTTTTATGCTCACTGTAAACACATTTGCGCAGTGTGATAGTTAAATTTGAACACTGTTCTGTATAATTATTTATTCTGTTCTAATGCTGAATCATCATTCACTTTTTGATTATACAATTGTTGAAATTTAGAGAATGATCTAAAAATATTGTCATAATTTCGTGCACACTTTTGTTAGCAGCACATATCAATATTGATGTCAAATTTGTTATGAAAACTGACAGCATATCAACCGGGCGTTAAGTGGCCCTCACACGATCAATATATATTGTCAATAGCTGAGGATTGACAATATTATTGAACGCGTGAGTAGAAAGATTGACAGATTGTTAATATGTAAAATATTGATGGGCTGGTTTGATGAGATCCAAAATATTTGCAAGATTTGCAATCTTACTTCAGTTGGTATTGAATGTGCTACCGTTAACAAGTGAGTAAGCTTGTGTATAGCGATAGCAGAAAACTTCAAACATTCAAATGATCTACCGGTTGCTAAAAATCGAGTTAATGACAATCTCTCTTCAACTGAAACTGCCTTTCTCATCATTGTATTTTTTTTTAATAACTGGACCCAGTAGATTCAACAACTCTACGTAACAAGCTTTAGTCATGCAAAATTAATTTTGGAAATCTTTTGGGATAAACACTCACACATTCTCTTTTTCTCTCTCTCGCAAAACTAAATAGATTGTCAGTAAATATTGATAGTGTGAGGCAAGTAAAATTTAACAATATTTATTGACCGTATTGACAATATACAGGGTCGAGCAAAAAGAGCGGAACACCGAATTTATGGCTTAACTAGCCCTTTTTCGAAAATTTAACCTAAATTAAAGTTTTTGTATACTTTATGTATTATTTATTGGTGTTTGCAGATTTTCCGTTTTTGTCACATTTTTGAAGATATGATGTCACCGGATAGTATTTTAAATGAATCACCCTGTATTTATATTTTTTTTTGAGTAGATATTTTTTTCCTGAATTCACTAATACCAGGTTTAGTGGGTCTCTGACTTATGGTTTCATAAGAAAAAAATAAAATGTAATGGCACCTAAATATTTATTTAATAAAAAACGAACGACAATAACTAAAGATTCTATTCATTAACGTCCATTAACTTTAACAAATGATTATGAAATTCATTTCTCGCTTAAAGGTGACATGAACTTTTAATGCAGCATTAACTTTTTTTAGAATCTTTAGTTATTGTCGTTCGTTTTTTATTAAATAAATATTTAGGTGCCATTACATTTTATTTTTTTCTTATGAAACCATAAGTCAGAGACCCACTAAACCTGGTATTAGTAAATTCAGGAAAAAAATATCTACTCAAAAAAAAATATAAATACAGGGTGATTCATTTAAAATACTATCCGGTGACATCATATCTCCAAAAATGTGACAAAAACGGAAAATCTGCAAACACCAATAAATAATACATAAAGTATACAAAAACTTTAATTTAGGTTAAATTTTCGAAAAAGTGCTAGTTAAGCCATAAATTCGGTGTTCCGCTCTTTTTGCCCGACCCTGTATATTGATCGTGTAAGGGCCGCTTTACACATATATGTAATTTGACGTTCAAATTCACTAATTCATAGATAGATCCGCAAAATGTGTATATTAAATAATGGAAAATGTAAAAGATACAAATTTGCCCGATTGTTTTGTTTAAGAAATTTAATAATTGTAGGATGTTGTATAATTCTTATTACTAAGATCAATAAGACACTTGCATACCTTAGATAACGAGGTTTGTTACTATAATTTAATTAGTATTATAATATGTTACGCAGCTGTGATAAATTGAATGACCTTTTAAGAAAATATAAAATAATACTGTGTATATAATTGTTGAACATTACAATTTATTTATATATAGTAATGTTTATATTCAGTTGCCAAGCATTAATCACGAAAGTAGACTATATCGATGCTAAGAAAAGAATGACAAAATAATAATGCAAATAAATTTTCAGAAAGCTTCTATACCAAATTCATTAATGTCATATGTGTCAAAAATTGTATATTTCGTCATTTCTCACTTTCAAATAAGATGATCACAATAAGATATGAATAATGATTTATATGTTAGAGTTGCTAAACGAAGTAGTCTATTATTATGAAGGAGAGTATGTTAAAAAATATGGAACATGGAGGGAATTAAAAAAGGTGTATTAATGAGCCAAAGCGAATTATCATTGTTGCTACAGATCAGTGCAGTACATCTCTGTTTTTATAGATTTTAGCAAACTTGATAAGTTGTGCTTATATTTTCTTAATAAATGTTGACTTTGAGATATTAGTTAGCTTTGATCTAAATACACACAAAACTTCTGAATTTCTTTGGACAGCATTTGGGAAGATCATACCTACTAATTTTTTTAGCAAAGGTAGGCCATTCTGATGAACTCTACCCCGTTTTCTTTTGATGACATCTGTAGTTAACCTAAATTTCTTGAAAACTAGTTTGTCTCCGATTTTCATTTGTTCTCTAACTTGTTTTCAGGATAGTAAATAATTTATTTCATCATAGTACTCAGGTTTATCCTCCTGTAATTCTCTGAATCAACTTTATATCTTCTATTAGATATTATTATGGCGACACTGTTCTGCCACTTAGTTGGTACAATTGAATTTTTGAGTAATTTTCTCAGTTCGTTTGCTATTTGCTCAGTTTCGTACTTAAATAATTCATTAGGGGTATTATCTACTCCTTATATGACACAACTCTTTATTATTGTATAGTAAAATTGTATTTTATATTACATGTACTTTTGTTGTAGTTCGTGATGTTTGTAATGCCAAGCGGAATTTTTCGATAATAATAATAATTATTAAAAATACGCCATCGGTAACTTCGTTTTTCTTTAGTTAGTTTTATTATAAGTGATGCATGAGTTCTTGTAGTATGTTTGAATATGGTATATGTGGAGGAAATGTAAATTCTGGTTTCACAGCTAACATCAATATTATCTTTTTAAACTCGAACTAGTTTAAGCTTAGTACTTATAGGTAAAATGAATCTATAAGTATTTTCAGTACAAATACCATTGTCATTGCAAAGGCCTGACAGAAGAACTATTATCTGTCTGTTTGCCTTATTACAGTGTCTTGTATCAATAACTCATGTACTTGACACCTCTTGCTCCTTTCTTTAAGGTAATATTTTGTGTATCATTCGTAGCAAATAATAATTATTTTAACTTCTGAGTTTTTTCTTTACTAAGTTTAATTTTCGTAACATATTATTAGTCTTTGGCTATTCAGTTAATTATCGAATTTGGAGGCAGATGTAACGATAATAAAAGATCTGGTTCATTACAAACTTGTTTTATGCAAATATAATATACAGTCTGTGAGCAATGTTGTTTTCTTTAACATTAATTGAAAAAGTGTTTGAAAGTAATGCAATTTTAAAAACATAGCTACTTATTTTTTCACGACACTGGTAATATTATAATTACCATCAGATTATGCTTTGACATTGAATATAAACATAGATAATTGCTGTAGATAATGTTTTCATCTCTTAAAATATAGTTGGTCTTGCCGTATTAATTGTATGTATGTGTATATGTAAATGTAAAAGTAAAATTTAACTTATCTCAATTCATTCAATAAAATATATTTATTTAGAAAGTACAAAAAAAAAATAATACTCTTAATGACTAAATGATTGTTTGTGTTTTAATAGATTTGGTTCAGATTGCCATTGGTAAGATTCCTAATAATTTGGTAGGTATTTTGGTCTAAAACTGGTTGCAAAAAATAAAGTCTATAAGATCATATGTGATTTTCCTGCGTTATTATTCTATCTCGACGATTTCAAAAAAAGGTTAAATATGCACATCTCTGTTGCAGTAATTAAGTCATACATTCGTCTTATATGAGAAATAGTAATTTCTAATTGTACTATATATCTATTGGCTTTGGTCCTCGTGCAGAAGTAGTAGTAAAATGACAGTTTATCTAAAAGTTGTCTCATCCAAGCAATTTCGTGAAAAAAAAAGAGGATTATATGCTAGACGCTGACATTCTACTAACCTTATTAGTTTCAAGATTAATAGAATGACATTTTGGCCAAAGATGTCTTATTCAGACATTTTCGTGAAAAGAATGAGACGCGGCTTACCATCATCATAACGTACAGACAAACACAAAAATATAATTCTATTTGGTCGTGACACAAATATAATTTGACAGTACGGTACACGTGACAAATGATGTCTGCCTACACAGTAAACTCGTAAAAGACAGGAAAGGTGGCAATAGTTAGATAAGATTCAATTAACTTTGTACTTGTATACCCTTGTATTGCTATCTGTCAATATATTACAAAACCAATCTCAAATCATTTTGACGTTGCGAATACCTCTTCTTAAAATGTTTCTATACGAATTTCCTGTTTTGCTAGCTATGATATATTTACCTATTATTACCAAGAAGTAACCAAGGACAACTAATTTTCATCCATTTTTCGTTTTTTATTGCTGTATTTCACATCAGTTTATGTACCTAATGTCACGATACACTTATACCGGTATGCTCACTTTACCTGTCAATGACGTCACTGCGGAGCAAGTCAGATTGACAGTTCTCATATGGGCAACATTTCGACGCAGTTTGAAGTTGTTTTGTCATTTTTTTAAAATAATGCTCTATTTAATATGCCAGGTTGTGCTGTATACGGGTGCCGTAATTACAATCGAAAAAATAGAGATAGCCACATTAAATATTACAGGTTTCCCAAAGAAAACAGGGTACGAAATTTGTGGTTAATTGCGTGTAAAAGGCAGGATTTAATAAATTTGGAAAATGGTAATTCCAGAAGTCTGATTTTATCATTATTCATAATTAAAAAACTAAAACGTGTCAGGATGTATCTGTTCCATTCATTTTGAGCCATCATGTTTTCATACATCGTTCCAACAAGAATTACAATTCTCCCAAAAATCATACAAAGATTTAAATTCAGATGCAGTTCCCACATTTCTTCCAGATTCAAAGAAAAGACAACTTGAAGCAACAAACATTAGTTAAAAATTCTTAAAAGTCAAAAAATAGATGGCATTTACAATACATATACAGATGCTCTGAGCACTTTACGATTCAGCAGTAATTTGTGTGGAACATCGACATAGACTGACTTTGAAACTTTAAAGTGTCCGATGCTTACTGATCACCTATGAAAGTGAATGATTTGATTCAATACTTTTTCCAAGACTGTCACATTAAGAGCAACACATTTGTACATCTGCAAACATTCATAAAGTATTATGAGGCATTCTATACATCGATGACACCATAGGTAGTTTTCTTGCTTATGAAGAATTTCTAAATTATTGTAACTATTTCAGGATGCTTTTCATTAATATATAGCAAAGGTATAATGATAATAGTATTTGGATTTCAATCTGATACAAAATTGTATAGCTTTTTCTTTAATAGTGTTAAAAACATTTACTCAAACTGAATTGAAATAAACTTCTTAAACTATCAAGGTTGTTCTTTTATATTAGCAAGCATAATTAGAATTTCTATCTTTCTTAAGAAACATAGGTATATACATTTTTTTTTATAAACATTTGTATTCTGTTCAAATGCACAGTGTTTTTATCAAACACAAAAACAACCTAATAATATCTTTTCGAATAAAAATTTTGCAAGGCAGGATAAAGATGAAATAAAAGTTTAGTTTGGTAATTTTATTTTAACTTGATATTATTAGGTATAATACAAAGTCCCTTAAAATTATGAAATACTTGACCACTGTTATTGTTTAATCTAGAATCAAGATTAATTTATGGCTTAAAGACGGTGGAGTCAGTTTTATTTCAGTGGGTAATTTATAATTATTAAAAACATACTTGTAAAATATGTATATTAAATATAACAAATTCCAGCCAAGTTGTATTTGCTTCATTCAAATGTTGGTTTATCTTCTCTTCAATTGCTCAAGACTCTTCTATTAAAAGTGATGTAGCTGTACCTTACCAATATCAAATACTTCAGATCTATGCGATTCACTAAGTAAGATTTAATTGTGTGCTAAAGAAAATATAAGCTTCAAAATACATGTTAAATAAATATCCGTATTTACATTTTGGCAATGATTTTATTCACTAAATGAAACACTTATCAATACCTCAATTGCAATTTCCAGTTTATATTTACACAGATCATTAATGCATAACTCTAGCATCTCGATAGCACAGTATTAAAATGAAGTCACAGAATAAATTGTTTTGCATTGTGTATATTCCATTTTTCAAATTTATAAAATCCTGCCTTTTACACGCAATTAACCACACATTTCGTACCGTCTCTTCCGTGGGAAGTCTGTAATATTTAATCTGACTGTCTCTACTTTTCGATTGTGCTTACGACAACCGTATACAGCACAACCTGGCATATTAAATAAATGTTATTTAAAAGAAAACCGATAAAATAACTTAAAACTGTGTCAAAATGCAGCAGATATGAGAACTGTCAATCTGACTTGCTCCGCAGTGACGTCATTGACAGCTAAAGTGAGCATACCGGTATAAGTGTATCGTGCCTAATGTTGGTATATAAAATAATTAAAAATAATGAACATGTCTATTAAAACAAACTTTTGACTTTACAAAAAACCAACACTGTGTTAATATGTGTACTTACTGATTGAATTATTTTATAACATTAGTGGTAATTTTATATTTTGTTTGTTATTCTTTGGTTCTCTATTATAATACAAATAATAACTAATAGTAATGTACTAAGCATTGAATGAAGTTAGTCATGATAAGTGATATTGAACTATCTGTAAACTGAAGAAATTAAATATCTGACTTCATTTGAAACTTAATACACTATTAATGACAGAATTGATTTGTAATTGTCGAGTTGTTAATGTACATGTTAAAACTTGGGATAAATAAAAATCATCAAAACACTCTAAATATCTTATAAATATCTTTTTATTGTTTCTTTTCATTCGTTCCATGCAACACATGTTTCAACAGAATATTTTAAAATGCTAATTATTAATAGTATTTGTTTTATGAGGCAAATATCTTAATAATTGTATCCAGAATAAACGTTAACAAGTCGTCAGCAGTACAATTTATGTATTAAAAAATTAATAAAAAATAAAATAAATCTCACCCTATATAATTAGTCTTTAAGCTTTAGTAACGATTAGAACGGCAGAGGGCGCCAAGCCTGCAAATAATAACAATTATTATTTACTAATCCCTCTCAATAAAAGAACAAAAACATTTTTCTAAAATACAAATATCTGGAACAGTATTAGTAGTGTTAACACAATTTTAATCACATCTGTGGATGTCAGACGTCTTCTCTCGGGAGTAATTTGCAAAGCGTGGATATATAATTAATTTTCAAAAAAGTTCAATTCTATGTTATTCTTAGACATTTTAATAAGTTAACTCAACTGATATGTTGGAGATACGAAGTGTTCTCACCATTCAAATCGCCATAAACGTTAAGAAATATTACGTTAAATAAAGAGAAAATATACCTCACGTTCAGACCTACTATTCTAAACAAAAAAAAAATGGAATGAATCTAGTTTTTTAGTGATTGACGATAATTTGAAATCACGCCATAGAAAATTGTTGCAGATTGATCACAATTAAAATCCGTTTCTATTAGCTTGTTCTACAGTGGAAATCTTATATAAGTCGATCGACATGTCTTATTTAGATTTTTACGTAGTTTTGTTACACGTAAGCGCGTTTATGGACTGATTTGTGCTACGTATTCGCACAGGCCCATTTTAAAAAACTGTGGAATGTACATATCTTAGGAAGGGTTTGGCTTTTTCACCGTTATGGCTCAAATTTATCTATAATATTTGAAGAACATTTACTACCACAACTCTTAAATTATTAAAATAAATAGTATTAACATGATATACAAATAGCAGATGTACACGATGAGATAATATCAATAGCTTTCAATCAAGAAGAAAGACTGAGGGGATTGTTCAGCTACAGCCTTGACTGTACCTATTACTATTTGTTTTTTTTTAAAAAAAAACAAGTTTTAACTTTATTTTTCAGGAATGCTTAAATTAGGGTAAAGTCTAGTGTACAGATACAATTGATTTTGATTGAACAGTTTTACTATGGAAATTATTTGTCGACTAGAACATAAATGTACATAATAAAATATGTACCTACAAATTAAACTTTCCAGGTTACATTTGGAATCATATCCCATACATTTTACAAGACTATGAATTGATATGAATATACAGGCTGTCCCAGAAATAAAAAGACGGAGTAGCAGAAATCGGAAGCTAGATTGTGTAAAAACGTACCCTCAAAATATCAAGTCTTTATTCATGCGCAGACGGCAGAAAAAAAATAATAAAGAATTCAATTGGCCTTACGTCGACCCTGCACTAAATATCCACCTGCGTCACTTTCACAATCGGTGCTTTTCAGTACCACCATATTACTTGTGTTAAAAAAAAGGAGGAGGAATAGATACTTCATAATAAATATCAAACCATTAATTACTTTAATTTTAAACCTGCTAGAAAAATATGATTTATTGAATATTCTAATAATCAGCTGTTTCCAACTACGAACACATTAAAGAGCAACAACCTTCCTATTTTAAAAATAAAAACAATCTTTTATTGCCTGCAAGAAAGTAGGTCACACATCTGGGTCAATAACCGACTACATAGTGTCGTTATTTAGCCACATCCAGCAAAAAATATGTTTTTACGATTTAACGTCTTTTTCCCGTTTTATACAAATAAAAGCGTATTTTTCTCTATGAATGCGTCTTCGTTTCTATTTACAAATGAACATTCTTACGTGAATTATAAACATACATTCTGTGCAAGGTCTGCAATGTAATTTTTTTTATCTAAAAAACAACATAGAAAATTAAAATTTTAATTTCTTCGTTATTGCGGTATATTTGGGCCTGTTTCTGTTCGGACTTTACATATCTGCTTGTCCGTCTTTTTATTTCTGGGACACCTGTATATCATAATTATTGAGTAGTAAAAGATAAGAATGAAGAGCCCTTCTCCTTTCTAACAGTAAAAATGTAAACTATCAAAGTCACAAAACAGTAGGCACAAATTACAAAAATATCTCACCTAACAGATCTAGAGGTTTGTCTAAATCCTCAGCTCCAAAGACATGTCTAGGAAAAGGTGTCATTAATGTAAAAGGTCCAGGATCATCTGTCCGATTTATTTGGACATACAATCTAACAGCTGCCAGTGGTTCTTTTGATCCAAAAGTATGTGTTAAGGTGCTACCATTTGTCAACCTAATTTGTAATTTCACTTCAGTGTAATTTTGTGATAGTGAAGGTTTTGAAGTTAATGTCGCAGGTACACTATCTACTTTCTCAACTGGAGGCAAACCTCCTCCGAATTTAAGTCTCCTAGCAATTTTGTCCTGTTCAATTTGCTCTCTGACTCGTTCCTTTGCCATTCGTACCTCTTCTTTTTCTTTTCTACGCAGCTCTATCAGTTTTTTCGTTTCTAATTCCTCATGACGTTTCTTAGCTTCCAAAATCTCTTTACCAGACTTAATGCGATTTAATTCCCTTTCTTTTTCATCTTCTTTCTCCTTAGCTTCGCGCTCTAAGCGACGTTGTTTAAGTTTGGCCTCTATTCTAGCTAGTTGCTCTTTCTTTTCATCTTCAGTAAGTGGCTTTTTTTCTTCCATAGATTCACTGAAATTTTCATGACCTAAAATGTATAACTGTTTCATTCTGACACATTTAGTGATAAGCTAATATTTCATCATTATTTTTATTATAAATTATATTAAACATAATAATTATACCTGTCTTAGTTGCGTGAACTTCCACATCAGTATTATTTTTAAATAATTTCCCACAATCATCACATTTAATAGATTTTGGTGATTGAGGGGCCTCTATTGTTTCTCCATTGTTTTCCTGAGGTGTATCCTTTTCAGGTGGTTCAGACACATTTGAATCGGAAGTTTCTGGTCCTGGTTCTGCTACCGGTTCTTCATCATTCGACAGTATCCAATCCATTGCAATTTGCACATCATCTGTACCAGTTGTTGCAACAGCTTGTTCTCTATCAACAAGAACACAAAATAGGTTATAGAAGCAAATGGCAAGGATCATAGGAATACTTACGCTCTACTTTTACTAAACCCCATTTCAATTAACGTGGCGATTACTTCAGACATTTTAGCAGTTTCTTAAGTATATTATTACTAAATAATTTGGGGAGTCCCGGCAAAGATGAATATGATTGAAGATAAAATATGAATTCTAAAAATAGAAGTGTCACAGATAAGATACGGTGTTCATCACTAGAAAGTATCGTATACTTTTCAAGCTCTAGAAATTATGGAATTACGAATTATTAGTTAGTTTATATATCCAAATATTGAACTAAAAATTGCAATTACTCATTCACATTAAGTAAATATTGATGGCGTTCCGCAACTAACAATGAAACCAAAATCTTTCCAGAATCAAAGTGACACTTTTATGCAATGATCGTATCCAAAGTTTACAGTATCTTTTTCTCTTACGTCCATACAATTTTATTGTATTTTAGAATAAACCTAACGTGATATATATAGTAAATATACTAATTAATTAATTTCTCATAAATTATGTAAGAGAATTTGAAGAAATCCAATTGCCTACATCTTTAAATTGCGTAACGGACCCTTCTAAACAGCTGTTGAGATGTCAAAAGGCAAAATGTGTCATTTTTCAAGAAAGGTGTAAATAGAATGTCTTGTCAAGTTAAATTGACTGCAAATCTAGTGGACATATCAAAAATCAAAGACAGTTTATTTTTTTCAGACAAATCAAAAAGTTAGATGGAATTTTGATTGACTTTGATTAAATATTTATTTTCTAATGTTAATAATATTTAAGGTACAGATAATTGGTTACAGCTTTGTGAAATATCATTTTCACCCAGTGGTGATATTATTGCTATAGCTAATGAGAAAAAGCTCATTGTATTAACAGGAAAGTGGGATTCAAATTTACTGACAAGTAATTTTCACATAACTTTTTCTGAGGCGGTAGACTTGAATGATATCATAACATCAGTTCTTTGTTTACCTATTGTTACCCAAAGTTCAAGTTTACAAGTATGTATATAAATGTTTTAAGATCACTTACATTTGCACATTATGTATTTTTTTAATAGGTAGGACCTGATTGGACATGTATTGTGATAGGTTTTCAATCAGGATATGTCAGATTTTATACTGAAGATTGTACATTATTATTAGAAGAACAACTTCACAATGATAAAGTTGTAAGTGTAAAATGTCAATCACAGCATAGTCCAAGACCAGATATAAGTCCTGATTTAAGACCAGAAGAATTATATATACAATATGTTAATAATGTATGTGTTATTAGTGGTTCAAATTTATTCACAACTCTCCGAACAAGTAGGAGTTACTTAGCTAGGAGTAAGTAGATTAGTTTATTTGGTTTGTATATAAAATTTTAATGTTTTAAGGGCAAGCTGGGGGTGCTGGTATAGAACCAACAACTGTGCCTATAAATCCAAAAAAATGGGGATTTGTTGATCAAAATACTGTAAATGACATGGCTGTTGTTGGACTTGATTTGTCAAATACATTTGATCACTTATTAACTGCTTCTACTTGTGAAGGATTTGATAGTAAATATAGAGCTATGGCACCTCATAATAATTTAGTTATTGGAGCAGGTGTAAGACCATTTATAGGTTTTCATTATGCTTTAGAAGGTGGTGCTCAACCTGTGTTTAGTGATGTAGCAAAAGCAGTTGCAAGTAAATTAAAGTCGGCATTACCGTAAGTATGTAGCTTTTGTATGTACATATTGCTCTGATTGTTATTTGTAGATGAGCATTTAACATTCTTTTTGCTTCTGTTGATTCATATTATAAAATCCTCTTTATTTTTCTTAAATAATTTCTTTTAAAAATGCTTTTTGAGAACTTTGGGCCTTTGTAGTTTAGTGTACTACAGGCAAAAGTAATTCTATAAGTATTTAGAGCTTGATTTGGAACAAGTTTAAAATGTTCCAGTAACACTTACCTGTATCAAAAAGCAGTTTTTTTCCAAATATCATGCAAATGATGCATTTTATTACATATTTATTAAGAGTATAACAAATATTTAGACTTTAATTTGTATGTATTTTATTTATTAAGGAGTCTTCTTTTCTTCCTTCTTTGTGGTCAAAACAACTTCATCTTTTAGTTTTTAGATACTTTACTATGTGTTTCCCATGCTGCAGGGTCATGAGTGACCTATACCTCTATGCTTGTCTCTGCTTTGGCCCCATTATGTTACTCAGAGTTTTACGTTCCGTTATGTCTTAGCTTTTCCTCATCTTTCTAAGTAAGGCACGTTGCTTTAGCTGCGTTTTATCCTTCAGTTGTCTTTGATATTTTCATTTCATACACAAATTCCGGCGCAACTTCATAGTGACGCAGAAATTAATAGTCATGTTGAATGACAAGTCATGCTTTCATAATAGTAGATCGTCACATCAACCACTACTGGTGTGTTGAATATGATAGACACTTTTTGAGACCAATGTTAGATGCAGGCGTTTTCGGAAATTAATCCTGGGCATTGGGGTTATAACACGGTTAGCACAAATGCGTTCGTTAGTTCAGATGGGTAAAAACAACCGTCTTTGTCAAATCGAAAAAGTAATCGAGTCCAACAACCTTGTTCGGTTTTCATAACCCTGGTAAGTGACTAGGGTAGTGTAGGTTGTTTTACTCCCGCTCCGGATATGACCATCAATACACAAAACTCCTTTTTTTTATACCAAACAAGTTTTAAAAAAGCCATGATAAATTGTATTTTGCGACAACTACTTTATAGTTTTTAATGCAAACTCCCTTTTTATTCCTCTTCGCGTTGAGTTATATACAGATTGTAGTATCATCGTCAGATTCATGTACAAACAAACTTACTAATAAAACTATTTTATGAGTATCTGGTGTTGGAGTATTCACTGTGGTATTCATTCATTTTAAGTAACCGGGTAAAATTTATGAACCTGTCAGCTACTGCTAACCGGGTCAGTTAAATGCTATACTTTTTCCGAAAACGTCTGTAGATGCACGTCAATAAAAAAATAAAACAGTGAGTGAAATCATGGTAGAATTATAAAAATTAAACAGAAACAGAGTTGAAATGTACGCTTTTAAATATTTCAATACACGATAATGTCTTAGTAATAGGCAAATAGACAATTATATGGTACACAAATTTGGGATTGTAAACAACTAAAATTGATAGGAAATGTTTTATTTGATGGTATTTCTCTTTATATTAAACCATATATCATGTAAAAATAAATTATTTACATTTAAATTTGCAAAATTAAAAAACTCACCTCATTATAATGCAAAGAAATAACTAATATTAATAATAGTGCAAGAAATTCCATTTAATGAGCTAAAATCGTGCATTGGCGGTGTGTTTAAAAGTATTATTAGACTGCATTATAACTGAATTCAGCAATTTTTATTTTATTTGCATTGCTTAATTTTGAACTTCTTGTTCAAGTAGGCCTCGAATATTTTTTTGTTAAAAAGAAAAAATGTACGGTAATTTGACTTGACTGATGTAACACACTGTTCTTTATACTATACAGTGGCGGACCGTGATTTTTTGGGACGGGAGGGCACCGGGGGTCTGAGTGTTTAATATCAAAAATTAAGTACAGACAAAAAATAAACTCAATATGCTATTTAATTAACTTGTTTGAAAATCCGCCGTTCCTTACGATCAGCAAAATGATTAATAACTCATTCATTGAAGTTTGGTGTTGATGTCAGTAATTGTTTTTCAATGGAACACATTGCTAAGGCACATAGTCTGCTTTCCCGCATGGTATTTCTAGAAAATGTTTTTATTCTCTTCAAAATAGAAAAACACCGTTCACTTGATTTTTTCTATTTTGCACGCCCCCAGAGATTTGCAAAATAGCAGAAGACAATTTTCAAAATCTTTCGCCAACATAGTCTCGACATATTATCAATAACAAACTTTTATAACAGTTGTACTATTCAACCTTGGAAGTAAATTACAATAGTAGCATCAGAAAACTTATCATCCAACTCTGCTTAACAATTTATATTGTTAATTAGTAAATAAAATGTTAGCATGTGTGCTTTTTATTCTTTGTACAACTTCTGTTGCACATGTTTGTTACATTAAAAGCTTACATTTTGACATTTAAATATAATTTGGTTCCATTTTTTTTTTGTTACCAACGTCAAAACAACAAAATTAGCGTGCGATAAAGAAATACTTTTGCAACCAAAACGGATGTCGTAAAGTGAACTTTATAGCACCGAAATAGAAAAAAGCATTTTGCACATTACACCCACACAACCAGTCTGATAAACTGTAAGAGCTTCTGCTGAATTTGCACGTCACGGTTTTATTAGTTTTCAAATTGTGATCTTCTAGTTTAATCAATAAATCTGGTCTAGGGAGACCTAGATTTTTTAATTCTGTCTTAATGTTACTAACGCAATTCATAGTTGCATTTGCACCGATAGAAATTACAACATACACTCACCGCTGTATATTACATACTGGACCGCCACCCGGACCCGGCACCATAGAGTAGTGCCCCGCCGCCTACATATATACGCGCGCTACCCGCGCCAGTTTCATCGCTCGATTTCTAATACAGACGGGGCAGTCGCGCGAGATGCCCCGGAGCCTACGTCAGACTGCGATTTTTAAACGCGCTGAAAAGACGGACTGTTACTTCCGAAAACATATTATTTGTCATCAAGCATATCAGAAAAATTATATACAAATTAGGTATTTATAATTAATTTATCTGTTAAAAGAAATTTGTCACGGGGGGGGGGGGGCTGTGCCCCGTTGCCCTCCCTGCAGCAGCCACCACTGATACTATATATGAACTCTCATTTATTTTGCATTATTAGGTGTCATAAATAAATTTTACATGATTTCACCATAAAGTCGGGATATGACAATACAACAACCCATTGTTTTATATTTTGGATCATTTATTTATTATACACCATAAAAAATATATATGAAATCTAACAAAATCATAAACATAGGAATATTGTAGCACTGCACCGTTTGGTTTCATGATGTATGGCAGAAGTGCAAAAAAATCCTAATGTTGTTTTCTTATGAGAATTTTCTTTGATAACTTATGATGTTAATGGCAAATTGTTCTGTTAAGAAAGTCTGTGGGCACTGCTTCTTGTTTTCAAATATCTAACTCGATATTGAGGATAGCTATACCGTTTCTATAAAAAAAAATATTCCTTATAACCACATAACTATTTCTATCAAAATGAATTTAACATTCTTCCTGCAAAATAATTATACCGCATACTTTCAACATGCTTTAATTCGCCATAGATCTTGTAACACTTCACATATGCCAAACTGCAATCTTTTGGAACGGAAAAATAGTGAACGTCTTTAACTTTTCACAATACAACTTGGCATATGCACATACTGCCCTGCTAAGCAAAAGTGCAGTATGTGCAAAAATGACCAAAATGATATATTGGGATAATTGTTATACTACGAGCATTCTGCGCCCTTTTTACCAAGCAGAAACACCGAATATGTCGTATATTGGGAGTTTATATGACATATTAGGTGTTTTTGCTTGGTGAAAAGGACGCAGAATGCTCGTAGTATAACAAGTGTACAGACACACTATTTACAATTTCCTTATAACTAAACTAAAACACAATTCTCACCTACTAAAACGGATATTCTTTTCTGCTGATGTCACGTGGTACATACACAAGGAGAACCAATTTACGATTTCGTGAGCATACCTTCTACAAATTCTACCATGACTGAAATGATGTATCCTTCCACTATATGGGTTAAAGAAAATTTAACAAATAATTTACTTAGATATTTTAAACAGTATTTAAACCATGTGTCTTAGGTTCTGTTTATTTAGAAAGTGCGATTCATATTATTATATGGAGTATTAGGTAATTTAAAATATGTAAATCTGAATTTTTTATGCTAGGGTGATGACGGATCACCACACACACATACACACCTTCATATTTCTTTCCAAAAGGGGATTCTGCTTTAGCATAGTTTGATCATCATCCTCATAAACTAATACCTTTATTAGATGATATTCTATAATGGTTGAGTAGTTTTGGCAACCGACACGGCCAAAGTACAAACTTATGACGACGATTTGATGCCACTACAAATTTCCATCAACCGGAACAATTTTAGAAGTATAAAATTAAACTAATTAATTAATATTTCAGGATATATAGCTTCCGCTAGTAAAATAGTTTTACATGAAAGTTTAAGGGAAATATACCTCCTGTTAATGGTCATGATAATTATTATCTTTTACGATTATATTAAATATGCGTACGATGTATAGAGATAAATTTATTATAATATTAGACTTACACTATTTATTATTATTGTTTACTACATTTGGCAACAGTGAAAAGTAACATGACATACGATCACATAAAGGAGAAAGGTCCCGTCCAGCCAACACTCGACTGCTGTCAAGTGAACAGTTAGAGCGAGAACGGTTCCCGATCTGTCTGCTGAATCCGACCATTATTACATAATATGACAGTCGTGAAATGTCTTTTGTAGGTTATATTACATAACAGATCAAATATTGCAACATTTCGAATTTGACACCATTTTAAATTATTGGCGCATGTCGGTTGCCAAAACGACTCAACCATAGTAACACTATCATTTGGTAAATCATATTCTTTACTATACTCTGCTTTTTAATTCCGTTGACCAGTTTTAAACTTTAGCGCTAAAAGTGGGCAATTCGATTGGTTCTTTTCGAGCCCAAATGACACTCACGTAATTTAATTGACAGTTATTTCTAGTCATTTGACAGTTGCATTTGTTGCATGCATATCAGTGCGTATACACATAACATAATGTACAGTTCTGTGCAATAAAGTGGCGTACACTTATTATATGATTATGTAAATATGACTTTTGTTTGAATATCTGTCATGTATGACAAATTGAATTGACGCTATAATTCAATTTGTCATACTTAACTTAAGCCATTTTCACAATGGCAAAATAATGTCAAAATTAGCAATAAGACGTGTACGCCATTTTATTGCACAGAACTGTACAGCCATGTGCAGTAAAAAGTAAACGAGTACTGAGCAGTTTTGCGATATTTTCGATAGATTGTATCGGATTTCATAAAAATACGGAGTGTGGATGCTATATCTGTACAGTTCGTAGTGCAATAGAGAGAGGCTACTCCATATTTTTATGAAATCCGTAACAATCTATCGAAAATATCGCAGGACTGCTTCAGTACTCGTTTACTTTTTACTGCACATGGCTGTACATAACCTAAATCAGAAATTTGAAAAATGTCATCATATGTTGCATATTGTACAGTAGTGGACATAATTAACTAGGACAAGTCAAAAAATTAAGTATCTTTTTTTTATAAAATTTAGTTGTTTAAATTTGGCTTTATAGTTATGACATTTGTCAAGTTGTCTTGTCAAAAATTTATTTGTCGAACTGAAGTAGAAAAAATGCCTCGAATTAACGATATCGTGAAGTGTTCTGTAATTGCTAGAGCGGAAGAAGGAATGTCGGTCAGACAGACTGTTCAGCGCTATAATATTAACAAAAATTCTGTCACTAACATTGTCAAAAAATGGAGACCAGAAGGCAGAATAGGAAGGAACCCAGGACAAGGACGACACAGGATTTCAAATGAAGAACAGGACAGAAGATTAATTGAGGTACTAAGGGAAAATCCATTTTTCACCGTAATTAGAGCTGCTGAAGAAACAAATTTCCCGGGATCTGCACGAACTGGACGACGACGTGTTAAAGAGTCGGACTTGCGCTACCGTTCAGCAGCAAAAAAAAATATTTTAAGGCAAGAACACAAAGAGGCGCGTGTGGGATTTGCTCTAGAACACATGGTTTTCCATAATAACTTTGGAATAATGTCATCTTTACGGATGAAAAGACTTTTCAGTCCACATATAGTGGTGCTATTCGTGTATATCGACCTGCTTATTCGCGGTACGATGAAAGATATATTAACAATTCAGACAAGAGTGGCAGATTTTCCATAAATTTGTGGGCTTGGATATCAGCCCGTGGACCTGATGTTCTGTGGCATATTGACAGTAGATTTAATAGCGAAGAATACATACGGATCTTAGATAATATCATGTTGCCTTCTGTGTCCCAATTATATCCTAATAATGAATTTATATTTCAACAGGACAATTGTCCATCCATACAGCTCATGCAGTAAAAAACTGGTTCAGAGAAAACAACATTAATATGCTTAACTGGCCTAGTCGCAGCCCCGACTTAAACTGCATTGAAAATGTTTGGGGACTGTTATTAAGAAACATCCGAAACCAAAATATTAGACCCAGAAATGCCCAAGGATTATTAGAAGTGATTAATAATGCATGGGAAAATGTTGTTACCCAAGAGTATTGTATAAATTTGGTAAACTCGATGCAACGGAGACTTACTGATGTTATCAACCGAAATGGTGCGATGACCAAGTATTAGAAATGTTGTAGTTTTAAAAAATATATGTGTATTAAATCTTTACCGAAATTAAATTGTTCTGTTTTATATGTATTATAAAATTATTAACTTGCATTTGAATTACAATTCTGGTAAGTGAGGATGTCTGTCAAAGCCTAGTTTACATTAGAAAAAAAACACTGTCCTATTTATTTATGTCCATTACTGTACATATGACTCTACTTGGTGGTCCGCTGAATTGAAAAACAGAGTGTAAAACATTATGAATGATTTGCTAGTATACTTCAGTGTGACCTCTTTAATCCGAATAGCTACGTAAATGAGGTTTCCTTTTTTTTTGAGAATGCTCTATTTACTTTCATTAGACCGCTGACCGTTACTGAGCTCAGTTTACATTGGAATTTAGTACACAAATGACATCTAAAAGGAAAAACGTTATATTATCATTGAAAGATAATATTGTGATCGGTTATTGTCAAAATATAACATGAGAAAATTCACGCTTTTGTCGACATAAAAAAGAACAAGACAATGTTCCTCTGCCTCCACAGCTTGTTCTCTGATAAATAAACCAAAAGCGTAAGCAAGGACACATCCCGAAATTGATCAAACGGTTTATACCTGCTTTGTAGTGGAAAGATCTAGATGATGAAAGATGATTGACTATGTACATTTTTTTAACAGAACATTAAATGATAAATGATTGTATAAAATCTCGAATGAAAAACACAAATCTTTTATAACCAGACTCAACGATCATCATTTCAAAGCCAGTTCCGGGTAGATCGATTTGGATCGATTAACTTAAAAACAGGTAAGAAATTCAAATTCGACAGCTGTCAATTACAATAGAAAAATATCAAGTTATGAGGTAGCTGTTATGACATTTAAAATCGCGCTTCGTAATAAAAGCGCGAAAATATAGTTATTTCCTGATCAAATCTATACACAATGCAGATGAACACGGACTTTTTCGTAAAATAAATTCCCAAAAAGATACTACTCACCAGGCTCACGCATCAGCTGTAGATAGAAAAATAATCAAGGAACGTCTTATATTTATGTCGTGCTGTAATGTTTCTGGGATGCATAAAATGAGATTATCTGTGTTGTGCAAATTTCAAAAGCCACCTGCCTTTGGAAATGGACCGCAGCAGGTGAGGCACCAAGGACAAAGAAGCCTGGATTGATAGAGAAAAAAGTTTGATTTTATATGCATTTTGTTCGGGCAATTGGAAAATGAATGCGATTATCGAATTGAGATGCCAATGCGCTTTTAATTTTAGACAACGCCCTAGGATAGCGGTTCCCAACCTTTTTTTCCCGCGGCACCCTTGTCGGGATAAAAAAATTGTAGCAAAGCTAACTTTAAAGCAGTTTGAATACTTAGGAAAAAAAGACAAACAACGCAAATTTAAAGCTCAGTAGTTTTTAATGCAATGAATGACACTTTTTGTATGAATTTTTCATAATTTACATTATATTTATGGGAAGTTTAGTTATTTTTCCATAAAATCACTTGATCTATATACTTTGTTCCTGTATCTGTTTTTTATGTATGCTTACGTTGAGAATGCAGACTCACAGAGAGAAGTTGAAGTAAAACGCACAAGTCTTTTAACTGCAGCCTTGTCAACAGCATTGTTTTCTGAATACACCTGCATCCAGAACTCTTCTTGGCTTCCTTCACGACGGTATTTTTGTTTTAAACTACTGTTTTCGCTGATCTCAAGCAGATTTTGACAAATGTTGTTCGTCATTCCAGTAGGTTTATGTTTCGGGTTTCAGGAAAACAGGTTCATCATCCATGTGTAGATGTTATCATAGTCAGTGTCGGGAAAATAATCAACTGTGCTTCTTTCCAAACCTCGCAAGTGGGCAATGACAATTTCGAGGAAGTTGGTTGATCTCATTTGTTTTGACAAAGTCGTGCAACCAAGGAAGGTTGCAGATGTCTCTGCTCTCAACACACGCTTTAAAGACATTTTTTTAGATTTTTTTGCCCAGCACGCTAACAATTTATTAGAATTCGCTAAAATTAATGGAGCAACTGAGTTATCAAACCAAGTACGCAGGAAAGTCGTCATAGAAGTCATAGAAGTCCTCCTGTCACGTGACCAGGCATCGATGCATGGCGATGACACTTGCCACGACACTGTGGCTCCAAATATTTTACCAATTAGTATTAATTTATGTGAGATAATTTAAAAACGCTGGTCACTTTGTCCATTCGAAGATTACGGAGAAAGCGAGATAACGAAACATTATTTGTCATATATTACACCTACCTATAGCAAATTTATTTTATGGACGAGTACTATCAAACAATAAAATAGCAAATGTCGTGTTTCATACTATAAAAAATAATGTTAATTAATTTTTCACCTCCCAGACTGTATTTTAATAATTTCACAATTTTTAGCCGACTTTTCTTGGTTATTGCCGCCGCTTGCCGCGACGCCCCTGGCATACACTCGCTGCACCCCTGGCATGCGGTTGCGACACCTCAGGGTGCCGCGGCACCCAGTTTGGGAACCGCTGCCATAGGATACCTTGAAGACTTATTTTCATACGATAAGATACTTGTTGCAGTGTTTTTGCCGCCAAAGTTAATCTAAAAAATGTTGTATAGTTTATTTCAAATTATAAGAATATAACTTTGAACGGCTCTAATGCTTTTATTGCACCACCTTCTGTGACGATAATTATTATATCTGGTCTCCTTATTGAACGGGTACGGTTTACCTATTTGCAATGTATTAATCTAGGGGCCGTATTGACTATAAATTAGGGCCCTATACGATAATAATAAAACGCTGTTAATTTTTCAAGTATATAATAAAAAAATATTTATACATTGGGTTTATATACAAAGAAAAAAATACAAATCGTGTGGCAACATGTGTAGTGGATACATATAGATATACAAAGGTAATTAGTTTGTAATACACAATAAAATTTTTATGTCACCGCATTTCATAAATCATCTTCTGTGATTGAGTCGTCTTGCAAATCGGTGTCTGTGTCTGAATCGTATTGCAAATTTATAATCAATGGTGCTACTGTTTTGTACATGCGCATATATTCGTCCTCTTTTGCTATTGCGTGTTTAACAGCATTTTCCAATTTACAGCAGTTATATGTTCCATAGCATTTTTTATGTGTGTTACACTGCTTTCACTGAATTTCGGTGTTTGATTTGTTCGTCTTATGGTATTTTTCAGTTGGGCCCATACCAATACAATGGGATTGAAAATGCAATGGTATGGTGGCAAATGCAAAATTGTATGTCCTACTTTTTTGGCTGTTATCCACATAATAATCCTTTAAATATTCTTTTGTCTTCATCACCTCTATTAATTGGTTTTTTGTATAATGATCCTCAAAATATAAATCATTTGATTCTAAAAATTCTTTAATATCTTTCTTGTTATTACATTTTGTAGGAACTTTGTTTTGCTGTCGAGAATGATACGAAGCGTTGTCCATCACTACCACACTATCTTTTGGTAAATTTGGCAGCAAAGTGTCACGAAACCATTCTTCAAATAAAGATGAGGTCATATCTTCATGGTAATCTAAACTTGAGGGTTTAACATTTTTAGCAGATAATAGCGGCTGTCCGATCCATACTTTTTCTGACCCAGCATGAAGAATAATTATTCTCTTCCCTCTCGAAACCGGCGCGTACAACTGACACATACTTTAACTATCCACCCAACCTTTGCAAATTGTGTCATGGGTGTCATTCCACGTCTCGTCTAAATAACATATGAATCGTCCTTCCTGTGTATACCTTCTAATTGCCGTTAAGTATTCATATCGAAGTTTCTGTAACCTCGGGCTTTCCATAATTGTGCGACGTTTATCTATAGTGCCAAACTTAAAACCAGCTTTCCTAGCGTTCCACAAGGTTGCGTTAGAACACTGGATATTTATAGGCTCAACAATGATTCTTTTATGTAAGCAGTCAAGTGTAGTTACAACATTTCCTCTGTAGATATTTGCTGCCTAATAGTATCAATGTCATACTCTTCAATTTTTCTCGGTGCTCCTTTGTCACTTCTTTGCTTTCAAGGCCCTACGTTATTCTTAATTATCTTATATATTGTACCAAAAGGCACCTTGGTTAATTGCGACGTTCGTTGAATGTTCTGGGTTTGTAGTTCGTTATTTTCTTCCATCAGGGTATGATAGACATTGAGAATGTTCTGTTTTGCATCTTCTGATATAAGCTTGCTCTGTCGTGCTCCAACAGTATTATCGCTATCCATATCATCACCACTAACACTTTCAATAAAAGGTCGCCGGATGTTCGTGAAGTAAAGAGAGAAAAATCAAACATGTATACAGCAGTAAAGATTAACAATAAATGATAAATAGACTCAATATTAGATGTAATATATACCAACTCTCCTAACTATACAGGGTGGTTCACCGGGAACTGAATCGATCGATTGCGGAAAAACTAGCTAGGAATGATCTGAAATTTTGACACTCATTTTCAAGATGACTGCACTCCGGGCTATACCTGAAGTAGGCATCAACTTCCTATCTTTAAATAGAGTATATTGTCAGGCTTTTAGATTCTACGTGAAATTCTAAATATATTTCATGTATAATGTCATATATCTAAGTGTAACCCTTTTTGACTTATTGAAATTCTTATGTTAAATTTGACGTTTGCAGACAGAAAATCAATAGCACTTTTTCCATATAAAGATGAATTTATTATTGAATTTGAAGTAAATTCTCTCAAATAGATGGTCTAATTAAATACTATTTGTATAAAATTGTTACAATTATTAATACAGAGTGTGCGAATTATACGCCTGAAAACAAACTACCAATTTGTATAATAGACATATTTATACAAAGTGATCCTTATTTTTAAAGCAGAATAAGATAAAATTATAAAAGTTGCCGCTTCCTATTTAAAAAAAATTGTTTTTCGGTAATTTTTCCAAATTCGTTTTCAGGCGTATAATTCGCACACTCTGTATTAATAATTGTAACAATTTTATACAAATAGTATTTAATTAGACCATCTATTTGAGAGAATTTACTTCAAATTCAATAATAAATTCATCTTTATATGGAAAAAGTGCTATTGATTTTCTGCCTGCAAACGTCAAATTTAACATAAGAATTTCAATAAGTCAAAAAGGGTTACACTTAGATATATGACATTATACATTAAATATATTTAGAATTTCACGTAGAATCTAAAAATCTGACAATATACAGGCTATTCTATTTAAAATTAGGAAGTTGGTGGCTACTTCCGGCATAGCCCGACGTGCCGCCATCTTGAAAATATTTTAGGCGAATGGCCCCATCGACTTTAGTATAGTGTAAAAATTTCAGATTATTCCTAGCTATAGTTTTTCCACAATCGATCGATTCAGTTCCCGGTGAACCACCCTGTATTTACTTAAATTTTCATTAATAAATATAAGCACTTATTTCATCTAAATTGTAATTTAATGACTTTTTAACTATATATAATAAGTATATATTCAAATTAACAACTGTTGGTACCTATATTATTATTAAATTTTGTTACATCTAAATTGCAGTAATTACAATTTACTTAAATTTTCTCATTATGGACCTCAGCAGTTTGTTTGCGTAAAAGATAATCGTATTGAGCGGCCAGGTAGTTATTGCCTCAGGTGGTGCAATAAAAGCATTAGAGCCGTTCAAAGTTATATTCTTATAATTTCAAATAAACTATACTCGGATTTGCAGAAATATTCGAAAACTTAATCAAAAGCCTTGGAGTAAAGTTCTAATACTAATGGAAGATGGTTGGAGTGAAATTGTCCTTGTCACAGTGAAGAGTAAAATTAAGTTCAAAAGTATAGAGAGAAATAAAGGAAGTTACTGCATTGATAAATCACATTTTTGGAGATGTAACGAGACAAAAAAAACTCTTGAAGAGTATCATGGAAATTCATGAACAATATGGATATTTTGGAACATCATCAGAATGAATCAAGGTTTGGCGAATAAGTCGAAGTGATACTTTAACGTGTAAGGCATACAGAGACAGATAAGTTTTGAAACGTGTTTGAAGCGGGCTGAGGGAAATGCTGAATCAGAACATCTCATTATTATTCTGTCTGATATGCAAAAAAAACAAATTAAATGGCAGAAGAAACAAACACTAATCAGAAGAAAATCACTGAAGCTTTTGTAGCTTCTTACATTTACTTACTTTTTTAGATTTACAAAAGTAATTTATTTTATCACCAACCGTCAGTAAAGTGATGCGTTACCATAGCGTTTTACGGAGGTAAAGAAACACTTTATCGTACTGTACAATAAAGTACTTTACCTGCCGCTAATATCTGTCAGCGTAGCCATGACTGATGACTTTAAAAATAAATCGTTTGTCACTGTCATAAACTGTAATAAGTTATTACATCTTTATTTCTTAAATTAACAATTTTCACGGTTGGCGATAAAATTTTGTATGCACCACGTCAGTAAAGTACCTTTACCGAACTCGTCTGTTACTCGCCGCGCTCGCTTCACTCGCTTGGCTCGTAAATCAGACTCGTTCGATAAAGTATCACTTTACTGACTTGTTACATAAATAACTATTATCGCCAACCGTCAGTAAAGCGATGCGTTACCATAGCGTTTTACGGAGGTAAAGAAACACTTTATCGTACTGTACAATAAAGTACTTTACCTGCCGCTAATATCTGTCAGCGTAGCCATGACTGATGACTTTAAAAATAAATCGTTTGTCACTGACATAAACTGTCAGAAGTTATTATATCTTTATTTCTTAAATTAACAATTTTCACGGTTGGCGATAAAATTTTGTATGCACCACGTCAGTAAAGTACCTTTACCGAACTCGTCTGTTACTCGCCGCGCTCGCTTCACTCGCTTGGCTCGTAAATCAGACTCGTTCGATAAAGTATCACTTTACTGACTTGTTACATAAATAACTATTATCGCCAACCGTCAGTAAAGCGATGCGTTACCATAGCGTTTTACGGAGGTAAAGAAACACTTTATCGTACTGTACAATAAAGTACTTTACCTGCCGCTAATATCTGTCAGCGTAGCCATGACTGATGACTTTAAAAATAAATCGTTTGTCACTGACATAAACTGTCAGAAGTTATTATAACTTTATTTCTTAAATTAACAATTTTCACGGTTGGCGATAAAATTTTGTATGCACCACGTCAGTAAAGTACCTTTACCGAACTCGTCTGTTACTCGCCGCGCTCGCTTGGCTCGTAAATCAGACTCGTTCGATAAAGTATCACTTTACTGACTTCTTACATAAATAACTATTATCGCCAACCGTCAGTAAAGCGATGCGTTACCATAGCGTTTTACGGAGGTAAACAAACACTTTATCGTACTGTACAATAAAGTACTTTACCTGCCGCTAATATCTGTCAGTGTAGCCATAACTGATGACTTTAAACATAAATCGTTTGTCACTGTCATTAACTGTCAAAAGATATTATATCTTTATTTCTTAAATTAACAATTTTCACGGTTGGCGATAAAATTTTGTATGCACCACGTCAGTAAAGTACCTTTACCGAACTCGTCTGTTACTCGCCGCGCTCGCTTCACTCGCTTAGCTCGTAAATCAGACTCGTTCGATAAAGTATCACTTTACTGACTTGGTACATAAATAACTATTATTTGTCAGTTGTATCTAACAAAGTAGGATATATTGAACAGTTGCTAATTTCTGGCTTGACAATAAAGAACTTTTTATTGTAAGAATGTTGAAATTCGTAAATAATTAGGAAAATGGACATTTTCTGTCTTTCGCATAATAACCTCAACATTTCGAAAATCCAGATCAACCAGTGGTGTTATTAGTTCGGACTAAAGAGGTGATACTGTATTTTTTCATATATTAATGTTTTTACTCTAGTAAATTATATTTTCTTATTTTAATAGAGGCTGGTTAACTGGTGCAAGGCATCAACCTGAGAAACAATCTACTACTACTTTACTGCCAGCAGAAGCAATGTCTTGCCGTTTTGGTTTGTGCGACCTTAGGCGAATAGCATCAAACATAATCCTTTCGCCAAATAAGAAAATAGCAGCTGTAAGCGATACTTTAGGCCGCGTAATGCTTATTGATACATATAAAGGGACCGCTATTAGAATATTTAAAGGTTATCGAGAGGCCCAGTGTGCGTTTATACAAGTCCCAGATGAAAGAAAAGTTAAGCATCGTTCTATGAAACCAATAGCTTTATTCCTTGTAATTTACTCTCCAAGAAAGGGAACTCTAGAAATATTTTCAGCCCAAGTAGGAACCAAAATAGCTACGTTCAGTGCCTCAAAATTTAGTCGGTTAATTTCTATGAATTACGGCCTGATGGGCTATCAAACTCTATCAAAATCACGTTATGTGTGTAATTATACAACCCTTTTGGTAGATGCTGACGGTTCCATAAAAGAAATAGTAATTCCATTCCATTACTCTTTAACTGAAAAGAACAGCAAGAGAGTTCGTGATATTCATTTGTACAAAAGACTGAAGCAGTTTATTAAAACCGGTAATTACGATGAAGAACGTTTAGTATCAGAAGCGTTTCATACCTGCAGTGAAATTAAAACAGTCGAAGTTAAATTGCAATTATTAGAGTTCCTCATATCAAATAGAGAAATACATCCTGAAGTTATATTGAAATGCGTCAGTCACTTCTTGGAAACTAGTAAAGGTCAGAATCATAGTGACATGGAAACTGACGCGAAAGCTCTGAAGATAGTATCTGAAAATTTAAATTCTCTAGTTAATTTTTATACATACATTACCATGGATAGTCAAAAGGATGATGTAACCAATGGGAATGTCGAATGCTCTAATGCCTTAAATACAAATGACATTCTAGGAACAAAAGAGCTAAATAATCTACAGAAATTATTAGATCTAAGCACTTTAAACAATTACAAAACGCAAGACGTGAAGGTATCATTTAAGGAGAACGGTAGAAATACTATGTCCAGTTTTTTAAAGATATTTGATTTGAGTGTGGAAGGTGTAATTAATTTGAAGAAAGATGTTGATGATGTGGCATTATTTCGAGTTGCCGAAACAATATTTGCTAAATATGTTACTACTAAATTTAATGTTAAGGAGCTCCAGGTAAGTTTATATAGTTTTTATTTTATCTATACCAATATTGTAATTCAAAGAACCATTAGGTTGTTGGTAACAAATACACGTTTGCTATACTTTAAAACCGATTCCATAATAATAAAAAAGCGAGTGAAAATGGTATTCGAAAAGCGGGCGCGATGAAAGCAGGACATATAAGTTGATTTATTGATCAGCTATATGTGGGATTATAATCTCATAAACGCAGTTTTAAAGGGCGTTTTAGCAAATTCTTAAAATTATCGACATCATTTATCAACTTTTAACATGATTAAAGTGGTATTTCATCATATTTGAATGTGAGCATGATCATATGATTTTTAAATTATGTTTATTTTAGGGAACGTAATTGGAGTCTGTGAGTTGATACTAAACAAACACACTAATAAAATAGTATATTAAAATACAAGTTTCATAAGACACGATTTTTGCGCACGCGTTCAAGTTGCGCAAAATGTCTTATGGAACGTGTATTTTATACTATTTTTTTTCTATTTTGTTTATTAAAAGTTCAAAAACACCTTTACCACGCTAAAGCACTGAAAGCCAAACCTTTTCAACTAATTCTATAACTTTTGATAAATCTGAATCTTTGCGAGTCTCGCTTACTATATTTTTAAAGTTTAAATTAAAATCTTCACTATTTTCAAAGAAAAAACAATATTCAATATCTTTATTATTACTCTCCCCATCATCTCTTACTAACATTCTCGATAAACAATCTGCAGAGTTTTGCTTTGAATTCACATATTTTATGTCATAATTATAATTGTATAAAATAATCGCCCAACGTCTAAGCCTGTTCGCTGAAAATTCAGGAATACCTTCTCCCCAAAAATTGACACTAACGGTTTATGATCTGTAAGTAACTCAGATTTCCGACCAACAAGTGCTGATTAAATTTTAAAACTCCGAAGATTATTAAAACTACGTCAGATTCTTTAGTATCTATGTTATATAGAACTCATTCATCATTATTATCAGTGGTTTATACATTTACAAAATTAGAATATCCTCTGAACAATTGTTTATTTCTGCACATTTTAGCTAAATGTCCTCTTTTATGGCATACTCTACAATCATATTTTTTAAAATAACACTTATTTATCAGCATAACATTCCGTGCGTTCAGGGAGTTACTGCGCCGCTAACGCTGAGCTGTGCTAGGTCTAGCGAAGTACTGAACTCGTGTCTGTGCTCGATCTAGCGGTTGCCATTTTGTCTAGCGAAAATAAATTTCGCTCGGCGCTGAAAGAAATGCGTTATAATTAATTCAAATTTGAATCATGTGTATGGTATGATTTGTAGAAACATATTAAGAGGGGCGTTTACTAATAAATAGAAACTTAAGCAACTTATATTACTCGCGGGACGGGTAGACGCAAGGGGGTGTGAACAAGTGGAGCTAGACGATATTCGGTTTCGATCACAGGGCTTTGGTTTTATTCACAGATTCTGTCATAGATAAAGGAATACTATAGATGGGAAACATAATGTATTGATGTTGTTGATGTTTTATAATAAGCCAATTTTCGCTTGCCCATAACTGCTATATTATTATACACTCGAATATTATAGGTATATATGACATTTCTTTTTAATGACAAACTGTCACTCGGATTTAAGTCTGGAATAGCGGACCGATTCCGATAGATTTGCGTCTCCGCTAGGACCGGTAGAGATACCGTAAAGTGGGGATAGACGACGCAATAGCTTTGAAAAACACTCGGTGAAATGTGTGTGACAATGTTTACTATTTAATGTTTTTTATCTTCAAAAATAACTACATAAAGTTTTTTCTTTTTTATATCGTTCATCAAATGTGCAACTGGCGCGTAGAAGTCGTTTTTTTTCTTTTGTGTACCAGCCTTAGATAATAGACATTAATCAAATTCATGCATTTTTGTGATTATTTCTAAAACACATAACTTTTTTAATAAAATAAATTAGTTCAAAAACTGGCATTGACATTATAAATTGATGCCTTTTGCACCACTAACCCAAATTTGAGATTCTAAAATTACAAAATAAATTCAAAAAACGCAAAACGGCGATGATTTAGTTTTCGATAGGTAAACGCTCCTCTTAATTATGTTGCATTGTACGTCTTAAATAGTTCTTGATAATTCCTGTTGATTTATTCTTATAATTTGGTATTGAAATGTACTTTCAAATAGATATAACAACTAATAATTAAATAATGTGAAACAGTATTTATTAGTTACTAGCTGCCCGTGATCTGTATAGCGATGCCGAAAGTGTGTGTGTGTATATGACACGCGGACTGTGTGTTTTTTGTTTCCTATAGAAATTCATGTAATTTCATATATTGTTAATTTTTCAATATTTTCCGGTAAAATTTGAAAAAAAATATGATCACAGCCTTCCACACATGACGAACACGCACAAAATTTTATCAAAGTCGATTATGTACTTTGCGAGTCTATAAATAAAAAATTTAATGTTTTTAATTTTTATATATTACATTATATTCCCTTTGATATTGATCACTGTAATAATAAATTTAATCATAAATGTTAACAGCTGCTATTGAAATTTGAGACCTATACAGGGTGTCCCAGATAGTGTGCTCACCATTGGGATCTCGTAAACGGTAAGAGATAGAGAGTTGGTTAAATGAGACAAAATGTACGCGACACCTGGGTTTACTTTTTTAAATAAAAAAACTTTTAAAAAAATTAACGATACGTGCGCTATAGGGGAAAAACTAAAAATCGGCAATTTTAATTTCGTCGTTTAACTTATTTCATGTAAAAAATACCGAAATACTATTTTGACATTATGAAGGTACTTTTTTACGCAGAATTCAAATTTGGTATTGCAACCTCTGAAGCTTTTATACGTTTCGAGATTTTTATACAAACTTTCTTATTTTAAATACAAATCGTAGGCGGCTTTGACTGTATCAAAAAGAGCATAATTTGCTGATTTCAATGATGTATAACACTTTGGGTTTTTTTGTAGAAATAACAAAGTTACAAGAATAATTAGCATATTTTTTTGTTTTATACTTACCTATTCCTGGAAACAAAATACAAAATGACTGAAAAGTAAATAAAACACTAACTTCACATACCTAACTATTTATTTACTACTAGTAAATAGATAAATTACATTAAATGCTCAAAAAGTCCTCCATTGTTATTGATACATAACTGAGCTCTTCTTAGTGTGGAATTAATCACTTTTTCTAAAATACGTCCATTTATCCGATGAAACTCTCTTAAAACACAAGCTTGCAGTTCCTCCACATTATTAAATTGTGTTTTATACACCTTATTTTTTATGTAACCCCAAAGGAAAAAATCCATTGCGGTTAAGTCTGGGGAACGTGCAGGCCATGAAATGGGTCCTCGATTACCAATCCACCGATTACCAAATCTATTATTTAGGTAATTCGTAATAATGTGAGCATTATGTGCTGGTGCCCCATCCTGTTGGAAATACATATTCGCAGTTAGATTAAGCGGAATATCGTCTAGAAGATCTTCTATTTCACCTTGAAATAAGTTCAAATAGCGTTCACTCGTTAAATTGTTATTGAAGATAATAGGTCCAACTATTCTTCTGCCGATAATACCGCACCACACATTGAACCCAAAACGTTCTTGATGTCGAGCTTCATGTAGAGCATGGGGATTTTCTGTCCCCCAATAGTGAATATTATTTCTGTTAAATAACCCATTGTTCGTAAATCGAGATTCATCTGACCACAACACATTAAACAGAAATGTAACATTGTTGTTATTCTGATTAATGTACCAATGACAGAAACGAGTCCGCCTCTCTGCGTCTCCTGGTTGGAGTCCTTGGCTAATGTGGACTTTGTAAGGATGATATCGATGCTTTTTTAATATTCTATGGGCTGATGTTCTAGGGATTCCGGTGTTGTTTTCTATTTCTTTTGTGGAAACTTTTGGATTTTCACGCACCTGATTTAATACAATAACTTGGGTTTCCTCATCTAATCTTTTTCTATTTCTTTTCGGTTTACTAAAGGCACCGTATGTTTTTAGATTTACTTCTAATCTTCGAAATAAAGTTTCGTGTGGTTGCCGTCGATCTGGGTACAACTCCAAATAATGATTAGCTGCATTCCTTGAATTTTTGTGAGCCAATATGTAACTTTGAAGCATATCATATTTCTCTTCATTATTAAATTTCTCCATAACGTGAACAACAATAAACAAGTAATAAAACGAACCAAAACAACAAATGCGGTGATTTTTAAATAAACGAACAAAATAGCAGACTAAATAACACAAAAATAAACGGATACGTAACTGGCATGTAAATAAATTTGACAGATACTACTTATTGTCTTAATAATTCAATGCTGCCTCTGATGTATAGCCTATGCATTCATAAGGATACCAAAAATTGCACAAATATCATTATAACTTTGTTATTTCTGCAAATAAACCCAAAGTGTTATACATCATTGAAATCAGCAAATTATGCTCTTTTTGATACAGTCAAAGCCGCCTACGATTTGTATTTAAAATAAGAAAGTTTGTATAAAAATCTCGAAACGTATAAAAGCTTCAGAGGTTGCAATACCAAATTTGAATTCTGCGTAAAAAAGTACCTTCATAATGTCAAAATAGTATTTCGGTATCTTTTACATGAAATAAGTTAAACGACGAAATTAAAATTGCCGATTTTTAGTTTTTCCCCTATAGCGCACGTATCGTTCATTTTTTTAAAAGTTTTTTTGCTTAAAAAAATAAACCCAGGTGTCACGTACATTTTGTCTCATTTAACCAACTCTCTATCTCTTACCGTTCACGAGATCCCAATGGTGAGCACACTATCTGGGACAGCCTGTATACTCAATAATGAAAACTTGTATGGAACACCGAATTTTTTTACAAAAAAATATGGAGCCTTTTGTTACACCTATGTTCTGTGCCTATCTTCGATATTTTAGAAGATATTTTGGTATTTTAGAAGATATTCACACTTATTTTAAAATCTTGTCATGACAGCAAAAGTCATGGTTGACAAAGAATAATGTTTGTTGAAAAATATTGATACAAAATGTTGCACATCTGTCAACTTGTACGTAAAAGAATAAACCAAATGTTCGTGTGATTGACTTCTATTAATATTACCTATTACTACTGTCGTTGTTGTTATACGTTTATTTTTGTACTGAAAAACGTTACTTATTTTAACCGTAAAAATATGTATCTTTATTGTTAATTATAATTGAATGGCTATCTCTGTAACAGCTCAGAACATTTAATGCATTCTTGTTCAGCATAAAGTGATGAAAAAGTAAGAATGTACATATAACAATTAAGTTAAAGGTTACTAAAAAAAATTAAAGTAAATTGTAGATACGTATAACATGTTATACGTATCGTAATTGTACTAGAAATTGTCACATATAAACCCTTTGGCTAGCAGCTTAAAATTGAACTTAAAATCCACAGATGTAAAAATTGAGCTTTTTATATTTACAGATACAATTCAGAAATAGTACCATTTTCATAAATGACCTGTTTCTTCTTGCCCTAAACTACTGGGTTCACCGTCCACTGAATATCGACCTCAATCTAGAAGGCGAGATGGGAAATTTAAGTTCAGTCATATACTGTCTCGCGCAAAATGCTAAGTATGACGATATCATAGTCGACAATAATTGCACGTCACCATTCTGGATGAATATAAGAGAGTTGCTAATGAATTCATCCAAATCATTTCCGGCTTTGATGGCGGCAATCTTATGCAAAGGTGTGGCCCAAAAAATTGAAAACGAAAAAGAATTTCAAAAAAGTTCCGAGGAAGATTTCGAAGTTTGGGAAAATTTGTCACAGGAGAACTGCGAGTGGACGTTGTTGATAGGAAAATTAGAGGATGTTTCTTTGTTGAACATCATATTAGCTAACGATCCGATTGGTACTAGCGTACTGCCGAAGTTGAAGCACGACAAGGAAAGTGTTAGTTTGAAGTATATCTTAGAAAAAGGCAAAGGTTCAGTTAGTGAATTGGTATCTCAATGGCTGACGTTAAAAGGTGTTAGTCCGAAATTATTGACGCTAAACGAAACCGATTACCATAATCAGTTGCTTCGCGAAGAATCCGCATCGCAACAAAATGAAAATATCAATCCCGTTGATGTATCTCAAGAAGATTTGGAAATATTAAATTCGGAACCGGTATTCGAGCACCTAAACATTTTGAGAAAGCAATTTCCATACAGCTTAAATTCAAATGTATTACTGACTAACATGGCTTGGGAGTATGCGTTGGCCTGGCAAAAAGACATACAGCAAATGCTAAAACTCGAAGCTAGTATTAATTGTTTGAATCAAATAACGGAGTCGCATTTGAGAACCGGCTTGCACAATCTCATTTGGAATACCCACTTAAAAATTTTATCCGAGAGCTGTTGCAAGCTGATTAAGAAAGTTGGTAAATTGCCTAAAGAGAGGCTTTGTAAACAAGACACCGGTTTATCAGACGTTCAAATGATATCTTTCATTGAATTATGTACAGACTTCTTTAGTAACTTTATGGATTCTCTGCAAGAATCTTTTAATACCCCGAAGATTCGATTGAATTACGAACCAATTTGGGAGGCGGATGTCGGGCTTCCCCTAACAGAATTAGCTTATAATCAAATTCATGTTAATTATGATCTCTTACTACTTCACTATCAATTAAACTTAACAATGCAAATGATCGCGACATTTTCCATAAAACAAACTAAATTCGTAAATAATCTCTTCGATCCTCCGGTTATACCTCTGATGTTCTCCGATTTGCAGCAGAAAGTACAGATAAGTTGGCATAAAACAGAATCTAAAATAAACGCCGCTAGAGTGCACTTTCTGTGTAAAGTTATACTCGTTACCATAGAAACTGTCACAGTTAACGAGGGAAGAATATATTCCTCTGATCACGTTAAATGGATGGGAAAGTGTCTTAGTTTGGCAAGACTTTGGAATTTAGATGTCGATTTTTTGAGGAGATATCAAATCGTCCAGCTCTATATTAACGGATTCGATTCGGTTGCTGAAGAATTATTACCCGCCATTAATAACTTAAACGATTTGGGACCTCGATTGCTGGAAGTAGCTGGCAAACGACTATCCCAATACATGACTTCATCTCCTGATTTATCCGAAAAAATTGGTGCTTTTAGTACTACATTGACGCAGTATTTGGATACGTTGGTGAGTTTGTATTGATTTAGATTTAAACTAGCATCACACCTGATGAAACATTAATTAAAAATGAAATCTTAGATAAATTATAAAAGAAATGAACGCACTCTTATACAATTGTTATAATTTTGTTTCAGAATGGTGAGTGGTGTGTTCCATGTTCTCTAAATAATATTTCATTATTAAGTACACAGAGTCTGCGTTGTCTGAGTGAAACTCAAACTGAATATAACCTAGCTACATTGATGGTTGATGCATGTACTACGCTGCAAGACATGCAGATTTAGATAATTGTATTCTAAAATTTATCTGTTAATTATTATAAAATGTGTGATCCATTTAAGCCATTTAATATGTTGTATATTTGTCACGTTTTGATATAAAATGTTGTTTTCTAGTAAATAAAAATTGTTACATGAATAGTTTTGCTTCATTAAGATATTAAGAGTTTTGCCTTGTTAGTGTGGTTGGGAGAAATGTTTAATTCATACCTTGTCCAAGGCTAATAAAATCCATATTTTAAAATTATAAATTAAGATGATAAACTTCCGATAACATATGAAAAAAATGAGGTGTGGCCACCACACGACTTTCTTATACTTATGAGCGTTTCAAATTATAGAGTTTTAGGAATTTTTTTTTTAAAAATTATTGAAAATCCTATTCTAAGTACTTCTATTCTCTTAATACATCTTTATAGAATACATACTTTGCAAGATATTACAAAAAAGTGCTCCTCGCTAAGAGTAAAAGTGATTTTGAATTTTGAAATTTAATATATACAAAAAATATTGCAAATCCAGTTTTAAATACTTTTGTACTCTTGATAAATATATACAGAATGCATAACTTACGACATATTTGCAAAAAATCGCTATTCGATAAGAGTAAAAGTGGTACTTCCGGTTTGAATTTTGAAATTTTTTTTATACAAAAGATATTGAAAATTATGTTTTAAATACTTTTATACCCGTAACGTACTTGTCTAAAAGCATGACTTGCGAAATATTCGCAAAAAACTGATTTTCGATAAGAGTAAAAGACCTACTTCCGGTAGGAATTTCGAAAAACTTTTTCAATAAAATTATTCTCAATTTTAATTTTAAGGATACAGGGTGTCCAGAAACTCTCCTGACAAACGAAGACCGGAGATTCCTCGGATAATTTTAAGACAATTTAACCCAATTCACCCTAGTCCGAAAATGCTTCCTAAGGGAGCTAGAGCTCTTTGAAGATGGCGCCTTGTAATTAGTTTTTTTTTGAATATCTCCCGAACGCTTCTATTTAGAAAAACAAAAACTGGTATGCTTATTTATCCTCTAGAGATGAATCGATTCCATCAATTGCGAATTTCTAGTACCGGTCATAGGCGTCCGTTTTGGGTAGGTAAACGGTTATTTTAACGCATAACTTTTTTGTCTTTAACTTTTAAGCATTTGTGACACTAGATTATTAAATTTTCAGGTATTCTAGTACTAAAAGGTACTCTTACTTTAAGTCGGTAGGATACACCGTTTTCTAGAAAAATCGATTTGGAAATTTTTCGTTTTTTCGTCATTTCAACTTCGCGAACTGACAACAATTTGACAATTAAAAACGTAGGTTTTATTTCTGTTGGCAGTTCAGAGCGAACTAGTGCAAAAATAATAAATTGAATTTTAATGCCGAAAAAACGAAAAATTTTCAAATCGATTTTTCTAGAAAACGGTGTATCCTACCGACTTAAAGTAAGAGTACCTTTTAGTACTAGAATACCTGAAAATTTAATAATCTAGTGTCACAAATGCTTAAAAGTTAAAGACAAAAAAGTTATGCGTTAAAATAACCGTTTACCTACCCAAAACGGACGCCTATGACCTTAGGAAGCATTTTCGGACTAGGGTGAATTGGGTTAAATTGTCTTAAAATTATCTGAGGAATCTCCGGTCTTCGTTTGTCAGGAGAGTTTCTAGACACCCTGTATATGAATTATTTATAAATTTGTTTATACTTAGTAGTTGACGAGATATTGGCAAAATTCGATTTTTTCGCTGAAGTAAACTGCTACTTCCGGTCTACCGATTTTACTGAAAAACTAATCAGATCTCAAGAGGGAGATTATACACGCAAATACAAAATTTGGAATTGATATCTACAGCGGTTTGACCGCTATCGTGGTCACACACAGACATTTTTTAAAAACCACTTTTTCGGTATCAGGGGACTTCAAAACGTGGACATCTGCAAAAATCTCGAGGTCGAAAATTTTCATCATCACAATACTTCCTTATACTACGTATAAGAAAGTAAAACTGCGTTATTTAAATGTAACATTCTGTATATTATTGCCAATATTTCGTCAACTACTAAGTTAAAGTAGATAGACAGAACTAGTACTTATCGAGTCGGAATTTGCGAATTCAATTTTTTCGGGTCATGGCAGTCATTTGAATAAAATTGGCGGTTTTTCGCCTTAAAATTGTTGAGTAATTATGACAAAAAAAAAAACTAAGCCAAATATCGAAAAAACGGCTGGATAAGTACTAGATTATTGTGTGAAGCATAACTGTGCAAAACTTGATCCCGATCGGTCCAGTAGTTGCGGAGATATTTCTGGTACCGATTTTGAAAATACTATTTCGCGTCTACCTGCGCCCCGACCGTTATTTGTTGCTTACCCGGTCAGTTACAAAACGCTATAACTTCGTCATAATTGCGAGTTTCCCTATGAAATTTTCAGGATAGACATGGAAGGATAGTACTTTCGAATGAGCACCTTTTTGAAAAATCGATTTTCCCGATTTACCCAGGTATATGTGAGCCCTTAAAATTTGGTTAATTTTTCTATGAAATAAAACCATTTCAAACAATTTTGTATAATTTGAAATGCACATTCGTATAGGTATATATATATTTTAATTCTTTACTTCAAAAGTACGACAATTTATTTTTTTAGATGAAGGAAATACAGCAAGAAAACACTATAAACTAAAAAATATATAAGTTCATGGTAAATAATAAAATTTTATCATGGGCAATATAACTCAACAAATAGAGAAACTTATAATAAGCAATGTAGAGAACATATTTCTAGTTGAAAATAGAAATATGTATCTATTTTCAACTAGAAATATGTATATGTGCCTATCAGAAAGAAAACATTTGTTAAATATATTATAGTCTTAAAGAAATTTACATTATTCGATGGCATTTTCTATATATTTTAAATCTCTCTTCTGACCGAATATCATACCTGTGTTTTATATCCATTTACAATAATGTGTAGGACGGAAAGAGAGATATACGACTTGCAACGTACTCTCCCTCTTACTTTAGAAGACCGATATTCATTCAGATCGTTACCTGCGCGATCCAGTTCGTTCTATAATTCAGTAAATAAATCGTTTGCTTTACTCTAGACTTTCGTCTGCATCCCCATGGCAACGAACTAAATTTTAATTTTAGTGTAATCCGAACATTTAGCGACATCTATATAGCATTAGATTTCAAACTCTAGCTAATTTCATACCTATTGAAATTTTTACCGACCATAACCGACAAGCGTCTAGCCCCCGGCCGCAACTTACCTTCCCACTTCCCAGTAGTGGGGATATGGTAATCATGCACGGGTGCGCGTTGTACTGGTAACATAGACTCATAGAGAACATTGCAATAATTTTTTTTATCCGCGACTCGTATACACGCTGTCCCAGAACTGGCGGATCAAATTTTGAGGGTATATTCCTCTGCAATAACAGAGAACAAATATGTTTTTAAAAGTGTCCAGGACACAACAGTTAATAATAGCCATCATTATTGACTCTTAGTATAATCTACTATTATTTTGTTGTTGTAATTACCTACTTAGCTATTTTTATTTTTGTGTTGTAAGCATTGTAGTACCTTAATCAGTTTTTCAAGAACTACGCTAGTGTCGTTAAGTGTTGTACTTGCTGGTCTAATGAATGAATGCCTATAAAATTTTGTTTTATTGTGGTGTAGTCCACCGTAATTGCTTAGCCGTTCTTACCACGTAGTAGTATAATTTTTCTACTTATTATTAGTGAATCTGGTTTTGAATTTTATGTTTATAGGTTAGAACATTCGAAGAGCATAAATAAATTTTTAACAACATTATTATTCACTCTTCTTTTAAAGCTAATAAAGGTAACACCTATTTTAAAGAAACACTTCCAGTTTTGGTTTGATGTTCCAAATCGTCTTTTCCAATCTGAAAAAAGAAAACGTATAAATAATATGCATACGATCATACGCTGAATAAATGGCATTTAACAACAGGTATGTTACATCTTTTTGCATGTCATTCCCAGGGCTGTCCATACGACGAAGTAGCAGAGCTTTCTGCAGACTGGTCCTGAATTTGATAAAGGTAATTATGAGTTTTTTTTTTTTAATTATTTTTCTCCAGCCCAAGTTTTTTTTCCGCGGCCTTTTTTGGAGAAAGATTCAATTTGGTTATTTTGTGAGGACATTTGATTTCAATTATGTCATCTGTGCCAACAGTCCATCAGAATCAGCTCCTAGATACGGAGTTTGGCAGACACAAACATATCCATCCGATTGATGGATTCTTCGACAAGCTGTGGATCGTGAACGTAATTGCTTAGCCGTTCTTACCACGTAGTAGTATAATTTTTCTACTTATTATTAGTGAATCTGGTTTTGAATTTTATGTTTATAGGTTAGAACATTCGAAGAGCATAAATAAATTTTTAACAACATTATTATTTACTCTTCTTTTAAAGCTAATAAAGGTAACACTTAATTTAAAGAAAACACTTCCAGTTTTGGTTTGATGTTCCAAATCGTCTTTTCCAATCTGAAAAAAGAAAACGTATAAATAATATCCATACGATCATACGCTGAATAAATGGCATTTAACAACAGGTATGTTTTACCTCTTTGCATGTCATTCCCAGGGCTGTCCATACGACGAAGTAGCAGAGCTTTCTGCAGACTGGTCCTGAATTTGATAAAGGTAATTATGAGTTTTTTTTTAAAATTATTTTTCTCCAGCCCAAGTTTCTTTTCCGCTGCCTTTTTTGGAGAAAGATTCAATTTGGTTATTTTGTGAGGACATTTGATTTCAATTATGTCATCTGTGCCAACAGTCCATCAGAATCAGCTCCTAGATACGGAGTTTTGGCAGACACAAACAGTCCACAGTTTTGAACTTCGTGTCCATATTCTTCTGAGAACTGCTTCCTTGCTAGCTCCCTATGATCTTGGCTCCAACTAGTTGCCACACTGCTCGAAAAGTTGGAATAAAATCTATCTTTCTGCTACATTTTTGGCATCTGTTCTGTAGCTTGTTTGTGTTCCTCTGTTAATTGTAATTTTCTAACCGGCATAGAACTTTCAAGTCCGATTGGATTCTTCGACAAGCTGTGGATTGTGAACTAAGAAAATGTACTGCAATTTTAGCATTTCTAATGGTATCAAAAGTGTTTCCCCTCAAATATTGTAAAAACAGCGCGTATTCTTCCAGCGTGGATATTCGGGGACGAGCAGAACCACCTCTTGCATATAATGTTCTTTCCTCCTCCCGGTGATTCTTAATTATTAGCACCGTAGATGTATTTATGCTAAATTGCTGTGCTCTAATTGACCGTTATCTTCGATTTTCGCTATAATACGGGCCTTACTTATGAAATCTAAATATGCGGGTATATAGCATATCTGTATCTGTCAGTGAAGTATGACCAATTGAATTGACGCTAAAATGACAAATTGAAAACTAAAAGTCATATTTACATAATCGTATATTAAGTGTACGCCAGTTTATTGCACCGAGCTGTACATTAATTACTCTTAACACGGTACTAATCAATTTGATGTGGCAGTTTTTGAAGTGTAAACTTCTGTAGGTGCGTTGCGCTGATTGTAGGCAGTGAACACGACTGACCAGCAACGCTCCGATATGTAACGCTCGGATATGTGTAACGCTCGGATATGTGTAACGCTTGGACATGTGTAACGCTCGGATATGTGTAACGCTCGTTCGGGTAAAGTCGGCTAAGGGAACAAGGTAAATATATCATATAGAGGTATTTAATTTCAATTAAATTGAAATTTAAATGAATAAATAAAGTCATGTCCCCGAGCAGATTCGAACCCGAGCCGAACGGGTATGACCAATGTATGACGCCGGCACGTTGCATCAGACCACCGCGGGACACGTAATCGATTATTCATATCGTCTATTTATACATATACATACGTCACTGCTATAGGCGACCGTTACATGGGAGAGCATGACGCATCAGTCGTATAATACGTTACTGAATATTATACGCGTGTATTTCGTATTATCAACCTCGCCTTGATGAAGTTTACACTTCTGCTGTGTGGTTTTAAGCACACCCATTTTCTTTTTTTATTTGATGGACCTATGGTTCCTGAAGCAAAGTTTTAGGAATTAGTCCAAATAAGAAAAATGTGTGGAAAAAATAAACGCGTTGTAGCCAGATTGGGCGCTATTTCATAGAAACATTTCTTAAATGGCAACACTAAATTTTTTTTAACAATTTCTAATACATCTTGATATTCAAGATAAAACGAAAAGAGTGCAAGTTTTTGATTAGAGTGGCGGTTTACGAGCTAATAGTGCCGAACTTAATTTATGTTCCAACATTAAAAGGAAAGCAATAGTAACAAAAATTAATTACCTAACGTTTATTTTTTAAAAAAATGTTCGAAATGATTTCCTTGATATATTTTTACGGATCATTATCTCTAATTATTTACCTGTTCTTGGTTACATGTCTTTTCATCTACGCAATGTCAGCATTCTGATTATGATCTATTTAATTTTTTTATAACTATTTTAAATAAATAGTTATTAATAAAATGTTCCACCAAGAACCGTCTGCTAACTCAATTAATAGAATCATTTTTTACATATATATAATAAAACACAAGTGTATAGTTTCAAAATTATTATAATGTTTAACACACTACATATGTTTCGCCACACTGTGGCTTCATCAGGTGGATGAAAATACCTATTTTTTCTTTTTTCATCCACCTGATGAAGCCACAGTGTGGCGAAACATATGTAGTGTGTTAAACATTATAATAATTTTGAAACTATACACTTGTGTTTTATTATACATATATATGTATATAATGGAGTTTCAACATGTATCTCCTTCGTCGATTATTAATTTAGAATCATTTTTTTTATGTCTTCTTACCGCTCTTTTTTTCTCATTGACAAGAAACCTTAAGGCAGGTTGTCGATAACGCGAGCGAGCGAGCGAACGACGTAGACACTCCACCAATCACGAACTACAATTTGTCGCTCGCTCGTCTTTTGGAAAACCTACCTTTACTGTCTACTCATTTGTCCCTTTGATTATTTTGAAACTACTTAACAAAAGTACGCAGTTAATGTTCCTCCTAAGCAGTCAAGAATCAACACGTTTGGCGCTCAAAACGTTCGACAAGGGTTTACTTGAACTTACTTTTGTACTAACAGTTTTTCAAAAACTGTGATTTAATCATCCGAAGATTATGTTAATCTAAAGGATATAAAAATAACACATATATTATTGATTTATGAACTTTATTCGACTGTTGGCAGCACCATACACTTGATTGAAGCTTTCCTATAGTTTTCACATTTGATAGCGTCAAAATTAAAAAAAAAATAAATAAAAAATATTACACATTGTTAAGTTTCTAAAATAACAGTTGAGCAAGTGTATAATAATTAAATGCTAAAAACGTTAAATTTCGCATATGGTAAGATTCCTTCTCTATCAGTAAAAATTAAAAAAAAAACTATATACATGCACTAAATTAGAGAAATCGTGTAACAGAACCAGATTGTTTCAATCCCATCGAGCGCGGGAAAAATGTCACATTTAAATATTATTGAAAAGCTTCTTTTCGCAATTTTTTTCAATAAATATCTCCCGTTCTATTTTTCACGTGCTCGATTTTTTTACTCAAAACAGATTAAATTAAACCTAGTTAAGTATTTTGCATTTAATAATATAATATATAAATTGCGTAGATGGCACCCTGAGATACAACGTATATATGTTCGATTTTCTTATTTATTTATTATTCAGCACTGGAATGTCGAGTTTCATATAAACGAACCTGTAAAAAAATATATGAAAGGAAACTGCGAAGATCTTCGATTGATCTTTTGTCGTGATTTTCCTCTCCCTCGCTTTGCGAAATACACTTCACACGAGTAAAAAAATAAAGTTTAACGATTGATTCATTGATATCCCAACGAACGTAAATTATTGACTATCGAGCACTCCAAAAAATGGAGCATGAAAAGGAGTTGTGAAAATATACAAGTATTTTCTTATTTATTACTGAAGGACATTTTCTTCTATAACCCTTAAAATTGGGCGTCAGACTTAGGTTGGAAGTAGCAGGTACTAAAACAAATTTTGAGGCGTAACATTCCATTAAATGTAGGTTTCTCCTAGCTTCTAACTAAACATTACTATATTTTACTGTCTCTTATTTCCATAAGACCTGCATATTGTTGCTGCTTATTTTCTATCTTGGAACTGAAGAGTTCAATTGTTCACTGAGCTAAAATATATACCGTAGTCGTCAAATTTTAATTTCGGTTTACACTTCTATCCCATGCAGAAGATGACCTTATAATATGCAGCGATGCCTGCTTGCTAACAGTGGTGGGAGAGCAACGCAGTGTCGGGGGACCCTCACGCCTTACATTTCATAGGAAACGTTTGTCGAGTGTACTGTCTTGGCAGCCTCGCTTATGTTTATCTTTAGTTTATTTCGTCGCGCTCTTTTCCTCTTTCTACTTTCGTATCAGAAATTAAAATATGTCGACTACGGTATATAGTCTGTGTATATTCATTTAATAATTTATATTCTTCATGAAGCAACAATAAGATTCTATTGAATAAATGAATAACGAATAATTCACATTTTTCTAAATGTACTGTTATTTTAAAAATATAAATGGATCATCAGTAGTATATTCAAGGGGTCTAAAGTCTAAAGTAAGGTTTGTATGACACGGTATAAAATTATGCACAAAATTTTAAGTTAACATTGTCATAAATTTTTGATATTGCCAATGATACTTTTTCCACTTTTATATATAAAGTTCATTGTATGCGCATGCGTATTAATGTACAATTGTCATTTAGCACTTTATTAACTCTAATTTCTCTATTCCCAAAGTTGAGTAAAGTCATAAATGACAACTATAATGAATATGCATGAGGTGTTAGTTTTGTATGACATGTTTCTAAATTTTAGAGAAATTTGTTATAAAAATGTTATATAAAGTTTTCATAAAATTTTTATTTTGATTATGACAGTTATGCATGTACAGTTGCGGCCAATAAATATTGGGCACTTATTTGACATTTAATGACATACATGAAACCTTCTTCAAGTAAGGTAACAATTTTAGCTTTCTCTACGGAGGATAAATGAGGAGGCACGACTTTTCTCGAAATGACATTATATAAGATGACGGATTAATAATGACAATGTTTACAATAAAAAAAAATGCTGCCCGATATTTATTGGCCGCAACCGTACATCAAATTTAGCTCTCGCGTATTGGTGTGTAGTTGTTATTTTCGATTTTGTTAATGGTTATTTGACTATTTTCAAAGTGATTAAAGTCATAAATGACATTACACAACAATATCTAAGTGCGTTTGTTAAATTTCAAGTATGAAAAACACAAGTGCTAAATGTCAATATAAAAAATGCCAGTGCATGAGAATGACATGTAAAATTTGACAGAACATTTTCACAAAAATTTATATGAGAATTTTCTGGCAAATTTAGTTTCGTGTGATAAGTTTCCATTGACATTTTGGTGAAAATGACACTAAATGCCGTTTCGTGAATTAAATTTTTATTTGGAGCAGTCTTGGATTTTAATATAAAGTTGGTGTCACTGAATGTTACGATATTTTTGAGGTAACATCTTGGCAGCCATTTGTTATTATGTATCAGTATAGTTTATGTAAAAAAAATGTGCCGGTAATTGATTTACCTACTGATCGGCCATTTGCATTTTAGTAAATTTTACGTTTTATAATCTCTGTCCCTGCTTGAATTCAATATAATTGTCAAAGTTGACACTATAATCAAAGAACAATCAATGAGAAGCGACAAAGACGTTAAAAGCGTGTCCATGTTTCTTCGATGGGCGAATCGAGCGTGGTTCCCTGGACGGTCGTCTATCCAGAGAGATGTTTTCCCTAAGAATTAAACCTTTTATTCTCTCAAATACACGAACAGGAAGTTCAACTTAAAAATAAGTGATAAAAAGGCTGGGAGAAAACTAAAAATTTTAAAGATATTGCCTAAAATGTTTCATAAACAAACACGTGCCTCTTCATCACTATTACCGTGATGTTACGAATTACATTGTTCATTCAATTATAATCTTGCAGTGTACCCCTGACTACCGATCTCTATCATCACTCGAAATTAGTGATATCATTACTATTACTGTGCCCAATTTCGAATGATGATATCTCATCACTATTACTAGTCTAATCCTGCAATGAACCCTTGGTTGCCCTCCCTATTTATCATTTAAATACGACGAAGGCAAAGTGGGACATGTAACATCGAAGGATCCGACTATACTGTCGCTTCTGGTTGGTCGTTGTTCTCTGCTATAATACAATAAGCACAGTTTAAATGATGTTTGAGCAGTGATTTTGAAAGTTATCTACATAAACTAATCAACTTTAACATAGAATATGAATTAGAAATTACAAATATGTTATTTCATTATATTTTCAATGTTATAGTTGCACACAAGTATGATCATATGAAGATAAAATGATGTTTATTTCGTAAATTAAATATTAAGGCACGACTGTGGCGGTGCCGGTAGAACAAATGAAGGAAGACGTTTCCAATAACGACGCCTGTCAAGACAGCATTAATTCAAATATCGTCCAACTTATATTAAGATCACAGGTTACTCTAAATAAAAATTTTGTTGAACATGTGGTATTCCTAGATATTATATAATTCCACCCATGCATTGCTATATTTTAGTGTCGCTATTCAGATTGGTTTCTAGATCACCAACTTTTTGTGATTTTCAGACAAGCTTCCACTTGCATGTTGTTAGAGAGAAGTTTCTGTTATTGTATGCAATTCGTTATAATGTATGAAATGGCAACAGCACAACAATGTTCCAAACAAAACAATAGAACATAACCTTCGTAACATAAAACTAATGAAGTTAATTCAATATATTCAAAATGTTCATCGTTAGAATACTAGAAATATTTGTAGGTAAGAATTTTTAAATATGCAAGGTACTACAATATACTGGGGTGTCTCTAAAAGGTGCGGAAAAAACGCTACCACACATTTCTGAGGGCAAAATAGGACGATCTAACCCAACTTACCTCAGTCCAAAAGTGGATGCTTTCGGAGATACAGAGTCTCAAAAGTTCAATTTGGTTTTAGTTTTTTATAAATAATTTCTGTAATAATTGGTATATTGTCACAATATTTGGGTAGGGGGGGTTTCGTGGGGTAAAAAATTTAAATCTGCTCTCATTTTCATTGCAAAATGTAGAGGGCGCCACCTGCGGCATATTGTATCCATTTAAAACGTAATAACTTTTTTGAGACACACTGTATTTAACTTTTAAATAAAAATTCTTATTCTCCAATGTTTTTTACCTAGAAAAGGCATACCTGGTAGGAGTTGATTGGAGCAGCCGTTTATGAGTAATCTGGATATAAAAAATTCATTCCGTATATGGACACATATGCTTCTGTAATTTGGGTGTTATTCTTGTGGCAATTCAATGCAATGGTGCATCCACTTTTGGACTGAGGTAAGTTGTGTTAGATCGCCCTCAGAAATGTGTGGTAGCGTTTTTTCCGCGCCTTTTAGAGACACCCTGTATATGTACCCAAAATCTTACATTTAGATGGGATAACAAGGAATCAACGATTTATTAACTTTCTATAAAGCAGCTTGTAATTCAATCGTACGTAATATGTATAGGATATAACATTCTGCGACTACTTAGAGATTAAAAATTGTCCAAGTTAGAGTGATTATGTGTGAATCATAAGGGTTTCAAATGAACTTTGAAAAAAATAGGGAAATTCGATTTTCGAACAATTTTTCATGCCAATTATTTCATTGCTTTCAAAATATCATCGACCAGTTTGGTTCCAAAATTCTTCGATAGTTTTACTATTTCATAATATTTACTGATTATTAGAAACTTACGATCTTAGGTTTTTTGACTACAATCTCTTCTTTGTGAAACTGAAAAAAAAATCCATTTTTACACGGGTTTACTTTCAAAGCAACATTTTTGGAGTTTATAAATTCATAAGTAAATTATATAATTCTTTTTCACAGACTTATGTAATTATAGCTGAGATTAGTGTGGGACATCTTTACACGCTCTAAAACCACAAGTTTTTACTTACTGATTATATTGCAACTTTAAATACGATATCGTCAAAATTTATGGACATTTACAATCTCTGTATATATACAGTGTGTTTACTTATAGAGAACTCGGATAAAATAAACTCTCGGTGAAAGCGAACTAAGGTACCACATGAAATGTGACGAGGGCCGCCTTTTTAGTCTTTATAAACGACCACTAGGTGGAGTTACTGAGATGTGGCATTACTATTTTCGTAAAATTTGACATGATATTATGAAAACAGTGACACCTTCGAACTTGGCTGAGTTTATTTAATAAGTGTTTAAAAAGAACAATTTTGTGAGAATTTGGAATTTCATGAGCAGGTTTTCGGTGGATGATTTTTTACGATTATAGTAAACGTCTAATTCAACAACAATGCATACAATCACTTCGCTCAACTACGAAGTACCACCATCAGATAGGATTGCTAACAATTGCTTGGCCGTAGTTCATCAGTGATGAAATTCGTGAAGATCGACCAAAATAGGTTTTTTCTACTCCCATACTTTAAATGTATTATTAGATATGCCTAACCTGTACTATAATGATGTTCATTACGATACAGATTTTCATTATGTTACAAGTTTATATCCAATAGGAATACAGATTTTTCATTACGATACAAGTTTATATCCAATAGGAATGCGACATTTCAATATTCAAACAATATTCAATATGGCTGCTGCATATCTGACAGACATACAAATTAAATAAATGTGACAGTTCTCTGCAATTTACAAGTAAGTACTTAAAATTTGTGCTTTTTTGAAAATATAAACGGAAAAAATGAGGGATAATGACAGTGAAATGTAATAATTGACTCCACCAGAAATTATGGAACAAGCCTTAGTAGCCACGAACAATTTATTACCAGCCAAATTCACAAAAACGTACGGAAAATTTTAACCTCAATTTATGAAATGGATCGTTCAAAAAATATGTTTTATTATGAGGTCGTAGAAAAAATAGTGTATGCAACTCGCATTTAATGGCTATTAAGACACTCGTATTCATTACAATACTCGGCTTCGCCTCGTATTGTAATTCTCTTACTCGTGTCTTAATAGCTATCATTAAATGCTCATTGCATAATATACTATTTATACCAATAAACATCGATGTTGTGCGTAACATGATTGAATAAGATCGGCATGTGACTTACGGTAAGATAGAGGCTTTTTCAGAAAATGAACTTTTAGGTCCTTCCCCAACTTCCCTGAGCAAAAGCACATTTTATTTCATAAACAGTAACAATCGGTATCTACTCGCAATCAGTCGTGTGTGCTTCATATGTTTGATGCAATAGCGAATACAGAAATGAATTATGCTGTTGTAAACACGATACGGAAATCTTAGACATAAACATAAATATAAAATGATACATGTACAGAACAAAAAAAATATGTCGCTGTGTTAGAAATGAAAGCTAATGATTGGTAATAAAGTGTTAAGACAAAGTGAATCAAAATCTAGTAGAAGATGGGTTGAAATATTTAAGAAGCGATGTAAGATTAGTAACGCAAAATTTGTTGGTAAGGCAGCAGCAGTTAATATCGATACTGTAAATGACTGAAATATTATTGGTCACATCTAAAAGAAAACTGTGAAGATGAAGATATATTTAATTCAGGTCAAAGTGGTTTGTTTTACAAACTAATACCTTGTACGACATTGTGATTTAATGGAAAGACTTGTAGTTACGGACAAATCCCAAAGAGAGAATGACGGTGATGATGGCAGAGGGAAATTTATAGGCATCTGAGAAGAGATAGTATTAAATTGGTATTTATGTCACCAAATACAAGTTTTAAATCACAGCCCATGGATAACGGTGACTTACACATTTTAAAAAGCAATTACCGACAACTTCTTCTTACAAAAATAACTGCTACTGACAATTGGGATAAGAATATTAGTCTTTTAGATACAACAAAATTGATTCATGTTCCATGAAGTGTCAAGAAAGACAATTGCTAATTGATTTCGACACTGCGGATTTATTTCCGTACAACATGAATTTGATTCCGATGACAACCTACTGAACACAGAAACTGATGATGTCATTATTGTTTGTACAAAAAATCAAGTTATAGATGATGACAAAGAACGAAACGAAAATTCGAAAATGATTTATTGCTCACATCAAAGTTATAATTTTCTTCACTCACGAAATACTCCACAGGCATTTTTAAAAAACTGACCGAAGTAGAATTGTGTCAAATCGTCAAACGAATTGTGACTTTCATTGATAACAATCTTTAAATGCGAACTTCGTTTTTCACGAACCGTTTTAGTTGGTTATAACTGAATACCACTGTATTAATACATATATTAATATATGTTCGCTATGTTATTGTCTAGCTCATATTTTGGCTTCCGACCAGTAAAGCTCTACAATCAACATGCTCCATACAAATAAACATAACAAGGTCATTTGCATTTTGAGCAGTAACACCATTTGATGCACAGACCTCGTTGATGGAGATAAACAAACAAAACTATTATCACAAAAAGCTATAACAGGAAAGTTAACCAAACTGTATATAAATATAATCAGTAGTTATATGTTACTAAAGACTGTTGGAACCAAACTGTTAGAGATCGGAAGAGTAGTGCAGTATTGGGCGGTACTATTTCTCTTGTATATCTACATCTTCTACAGATCATACAAATTTAATATCATATAGTAATTTTCGCCAATAAATTACTTCTCTTCAGAATGTCTTGTTTCAAGGTGAAGGTCTATTCACAGACCTCCTTAACACAATAACGAGCCAGTTTTCAAATCATAAAATACATATGCATAGTTCCGATCACTTAGACCATGATTATGAAAAATGTTGCGTTGTGTTTGTGTCGTTCCAAGCTCTATATCCTCGAAATTCTTTCACGAATGGGACTGCATGGTCTTGTGTTTGGCTCGAGGATCTGTCAAGACGTAATTGTTGGGCGTAGCTCTCGGTATTTCAGTCATTTTCTCCCTGGGTATTTCCGGTAATTTATCACCAGGATGCCTGTGACTTGGCGGTTGAGTTTTACGGGCGGGTTTATTTATCCTGGTGCTGCTCAATCCAGATACTGGATACTTAGCTTTCGTAGAGCTAGACGGCATTCTAGGTGGTAAATCGGTGGGATGCTTGGGCATAACGAAGGCTTTAGTTTGCTTGATCAACGATCGATCGTTACACAGTGCAGATATCAACGGCAAATCCATTTTCTTGCTCTTCTCTCTCAGCGTGCGTATATCTAAAGCCACAGCGGCTTTTGATGGTGACGCATCATCACTTTTTTCGGGTTTTGTACCACCAATCGGATTCTTAAGATCCGGTCGTTTCGCTGGTAAAGGTGGTGGTGGTGGTGGAAGTCTTCTGAATTTCGGAGGTTGAGGTGTTTCCAAAGAATTAAGAATATTATCATCAGATCTTGTCCTCATGAATCTACTCCTGTTAGGAGGGATTGGTGGAGGTGGTGGTTCAAAACTACCCGTCGAAGATATACTTGGCGCTCCATATACCGGTAATTGCACGTAAGTATCTGATAGATTCTGCGAAGATGCATATTTCGTTAAATACGGCGTAGATCTATAAAGAACTGGTTGTGTGTGGGCCAAAGCTGCTAGTAAAGATCCTTGTTTAGCTTCCAGATATTCCTGTCGACTGATGGCAGGTTCCTTCAATGGAAACACTACAAAATCTACATCGCTGTACATTTGCTGTTGATATTGTTCAATTTGAGACCGAGATAATTGACTGGTATAGACAGTTGCCATTGGGGGTGGTGGAGGTGGTTGGCGAGGAGCTTGCGGTGGGGGTGGTAAAAAAGTACAAGGAAATAATACTCCAGCTTTACTAGCTGCGACGTCAATGTAATTATTCGGAGATATTACTGCACCAGCACTCCGTGGAAGTTTAGGAGGAATCGGTGGCACTTGCGATTGATTAGGACTTGAATAACTAGGTGTTGAACTACCACTAACCATACTGGTATGTGCCGTTAAGATACTAGGTTGTCTGGTAGTAATAAATCGAGCTGCGGCTTCTTCCGAAGGATAAATAGGCGGAGGTACAGGTGTTGGATTCTCCGGATATGGCGGTGGGTCTCTCATACACAATATATTATCATCGAAACTTATCTCCGGAGCTATCGCAACACCATAGGGCGGTGGAGGCGGCCTGGGCCGTTGCTCAACACTATCCACTCTCTTGGGCGGTACGGGAACGTAACCTTGATAAGACGACGGCAAAGTTACATAATCGGAATCCGAATCTAAAGTGTGACTGACGCTCTTGCACGATGGATATCGTCCCACGATTAGGTCCGATAATTCTTCGGCGGTCAGCAAGGCTTGTTTCGTGTCCGTGGGATCGCTACCGTCACCTCGAAATGATCCCGAGTTGCTAACGTTTGAATTAGAACGGCCTCTGAACGGTCCATCCACTTGGTCGCTGTTCGAAAATTGTTCCTCGTGTACTGCGTACTGATCGCTGGAGCTGAGCGTGTATTGGTCACTTGAGGTTAAAGTGTAGACGCCACTGGTATGACTGCTGGGTGCAGGACCCGTGGTGTATACTGGTTCTCGAATATCGTCTAGCTCGACGCATGTTGCGTCACTGACTGCGGAATTTTGAGCCGTGTGGGAATACCCAAGCTCTAGACTACTGCTAGTGGAGGGTCTTCGTTTTGCTTCTGTAACAAAAAAGACAATTGTTATTGATTTTTTTAAAGATTACGCTGTGTAAGGGTGCAAGGTTTTTGAAAAACAAAGGTATTAAATTTAACAAATCATAATTGACATAAAATAGTACTTAAGACAAAAAAACAGAAATTACACGTACTTATTATAATATTTCTGTTTTATTTATTCTATTTAGGTTTCCTCTTATGGTTTGCTATTTACGAGGGCGGCATTTTCAGTTTCTCCAAACGATCATAGATGTGTCGTTGTCATTACTGTTTTCAACTGTTTTCCTAAAATGTGACATTTGTTACTGTTAAATCAGTGGCAGTCTAGAAATTGGGAGAGTAGAATCGCTTCGTTTAACTTTTGGTAACGTAGCACCATTCGAAAAAACTATTGGTTCGCCGAATTTCATTGAAGTGTGCGTTAGTCAACGATAAATTTCGTCCAAAATTATTATTCCAAAAAAACATTCATTTTGTGCGCAACATGACTGAAAAACATCTCAGCATGTGACTTATAATGAGGTAGAGGCATCCTTTGGACTATCGAAGATTGCAGTACCTACATTAGATTTTGCAGAGCCCTTTAGCTGTGAAAATACTCTGTTCCCATGTTATTTAAAATGAATGCAAAATAAGTTTTTATCTCAAATCGGCGGTAAAGAACGTTCAAATCGATAGTCCGGTAGTAAAGTAAATAATTATTGCAGAATTATAGTACACGAGGGCGAATCAAACATGAACCGGACTGTTCGTTGAACCGGACTGTTCGTTTTAACGCTGCCGAAATTATGCGTCGACTAACTGCACAGTGAGACGAATATTCATGCGATCCGAGATGACTGAAGAAGACCGCCACATTACAATAAGGGAATTTGCTGCACACGTCGGAATATCGTATGGGAGAGCGCAATCAATCATTTTAGACGATTTGGCTCACCGAAGGGTGTCGGCAAGGTGGGTTCCTCGCCTCTTGACGGAAGATCAGAAAGCAAACCGTCTTGCTGTGTGTCACAAGGGCGTAGCCAAGGGGGGCACTCCCCCCCCCCCGAACGCCCAAAATATCAGAAATAAAAACGAATATCATTAATTATACACTCACGTGCGAAGATAACATATTTTTCTTTTATAAATTCGTAGTTTCTAGTTGAAAATAAAGTATATGCGACCATATATGTATTTACTTCGACCCCTAAAATGTCAATACCTTGCCCCCCCCCTGCCGAAAACTTGGCTACGCCCTTGCGTGTGTGAAAAACTTTTGGCACGATATCGAACAGAGGGGGATGATTTCCTGAGGCACATTGTCACCTGTGATGAGACGTGGGTGCATCACTACACCCCGGAGTCTAAGCAGGGAAGCATGGAGTAGCGAAAAACTGGGGAAGCAGCACCGCGGAAAGCTAAGGTCTTTCTGCTGGGAAAATCTCGCAACGATTTTTTGGGATTGCTCCTTGATTTTCTCCATGAACGGCGTACAGTTAATGCTGCGTACTACTGCCAATTGCTTGATGAAGTGAAACTAGCCTATCGACGAAAAAGGCGTAACATGCCTATTCGAAGTGCGATTCCGCTCCATGACAACGCTCGGCCACACACAGATGCATTAACCCAAGAAAAATTGGACAAAGGTCGCCGTGTGACTACCGCATGTTTGGGCTACTCAAAGAAGAACTGGGAGGTCATCACTTTGACGCCGACGAAGTCGTCTTGTTACAAAAATATGTAACTATTATTTCATCAAAAAGACTGAATTTATAGCTATTTGAATGTTGATGTACGTTAGTTGTCAAGATATACTCAAACCAAAGATTTATGAAAAAAGGATATGACATGCTCATATAACATTTTAAGAAAACTGCATTATCGAGTTATGGAAATAGCCTTTCGCGGTCTTTGGGTAGAGCTGTTGACTAATGCGTAATCTGAATCATTTATGCCCGATCTCACCGACCTATCTTAAATTTTAAGCAACACTTAAAGTACTAAGTTCTACTTATTCTGTTGCACGGTACGTTTAAGGAGTACTTAAAATGGAATCTTAAATTTAAGCCGGCGATATTCCAAGCTTAAAGCTTACTTAACCTATAAGTTTTTGTTGACAACGTACCTACACAAGAACATAATTGTGGTTATATTTTCATTAAAAAGATGAGACGGGAATATTTCAATTTAATGCAAATGAATAATGGATATTATAGATATAATTGTGTTAGATTTAGGGGTTAATGGAATTCCACGGCAAATTAATATTAGAAATGATCATTTTAATAGTATGCCTGACTTATAATTTTTTAATAATTTTCGTCTGCGAAAAGAAACCGTACTAGATTTATTACCCCGATTAGAACCTAAATTAGAATACATACACAATTTGTAAGTAAACTGTAAATTTAAATAAATATTTATTATAGAAATAATAGTGTTTCACCAATAAATCAACTGTTAATTAAGGCTGTGTTCCCAGATTAAAGTTTTAAAAGAACGCACAAAAACGAGAAATACTTTTTGTATGAAAATTTACAAAATTTATCTGATACTGTAACATACAGAGTAACACATGTCAAAATCGTGTACATTTCTAGAAAACAGGTAGACACACCCTATCATAAATATGCAAAAAGCATCAAAAACCATATTAAATTTGTACATTTGACAAACATCTGCAGCAAACGTGTGTATGTTGAGGGTATTGGTTGCTATAGTAACCCAACTTTTACTACTATACGTTTTCTATAGAACGGAGAATAAATACCTACGAGTAAAGAATAGAACAGGAGAGAGTCTCCTTAATAATAATATTTGTCCAAGTGTGGTAACTCAATATGGCCGCCTCAATGCATAGAATATGTATGTTACATGTCAGATGTAGTGTCAGATATATGACAAGTTATTCAAAATACTCATTTTATAAACGATCAGTGGCGGCTCGTGATTTTTTGGGACGGGAGGGCACCGGGCGATCTGAGTGTTTAATATCAAAAATTAAGTACAGACAAAAAATAAACTCAATATGCTATTTAATTAACTTGTTTGAAAATGAAATCTATCCGCCGTTCCTTACGATCAGCAAATTGATTAATAACTAATTCATTGAAGTTTGGTGTTGATGTCAGTAATTGTTTTTCAATGGAACACATTGCTAAGGCACATAGTCTGCTTTACCGCATGGTATTTCTAGAAAATGTTTTTATTCTCTTCAAAGGAGGAAAACACTGTTCACTTTCAGCTGTTGTCATCGGTATGGTGCAATTTATTTTCAATAGCTTCACAGATTCGGCAAATGTAGTAGTTAAATTATTTTCATAGAAACATTACAGTAATGTTAGAGCAGATGAAGCAGTTCCAAAATCTGGTCTATTATACAAAATTACCAATTCGCATCGAACTATAGAAGCTAACTGGGAAAATGCAGCCGAATCTGTCGTCTCGTCTGCTTGTATAGCGATATAATGGCTTTGTTAATTTCGTCTAAAATCAAAGTGCGAGAAACTTCGTAGATACTGTAAAGCAATTCATTTTGAATGGTTTTTGACAAACCCATAAAAACTCTCTTATTAGACTTGTGGGTGCTGTCAATTCATACCAATAAATTAACCAATCCACGAAAGATCCCCGGATTCGCACTGTGTTTCGTCATGGCCCATTAAAGCGATTACAAGCATGACACAAAACTTAATGCACTCTATTAATTTTCCAAGAGTATGTCTGTTTTTACTGACGTTTTCATTGTGCTGAATTATATTTAATCTATCTATATGCGGTGTTCAGCTGGCACATTAAAGGTATTTACCATTCCCAAACTGAATATTCTATCATGTTACTAAGATGTTCTTCACTTACTTTATGTCTTTTTACTTTCTCACCAAAGTGTTTTAAATCCCTACTACCGTTAGAAGTCCAGACAGGATCGCTTTGTGGAGAATTCCTAATTAAGCACACATAACAAAAAATAGTATATTAAACTACAAGTTTCATAACACACGATTTTTGCGCACGCGTTTAAGTTAAGAACAAGAACAAGTGTGCACTTATTGATATGTTCAATTGTAAATTTCTCGATTGTTGAGTTTGGGTATAGGACATGGTACATGAAACATACTTAGAATTCGATCTAGAATTAACAAATTAAATAAAAAACATGTTTCCATTTGAAAAAAAAAATTGATGGTCGCAACTTATTTTTGGACCAGCCTTTGTACATCAATTTACCATCAAAAAAACCGCAGCTAAAAATAAAAATCGACCTATCCGAGCGTTTTTCCATAAAACAAAACCAAAAATTTTAAATGATTTTATTTCAACCCGCGCGTCCTCACTGTACACAATATTACATACTGGACAGCCACGCGGCACCATAGATGAGTGCCCCACCGCTGACGTATATCTGCGAGCTACCCGCGCCAGTTTCATCGCTCGATTTCCAATACAGACGGGGCCGCACGGGGCAGTCGCGCGAGATGGCCCGGAGCGTACGTCAGACTGCGATTTTTAAACGCGCTGAAAAGACGGACTGTTACTTCCGAAAACATATTATTTGTTATCAAACAAATCAAAAAAATTACATACAAAGTAGGTATTTATAATTAATTTATCTGTTAAAAGAAATTTGTCATGGGGAAATTTGTCACAGGGGGGCAGTGCCCCGTTGCCCTCCCTGCAGCAGCCGCCACTGTAAACTATGATTGGTCAATATTGCCATAACGACCTGCCTTAAAGTGGTAACTCCGTCTAAATAATACCTATTCCCCCACCAGTTTATTATCTCTCCTGTTCTATTCTTTCCTCGTAGATAAATACACTATTGTCATTGCTACCTTCTATGGTAAAAATCTTTTGCCGCTCGATATGCATGTTTTCAGTACGTATAAGTTTAAGTCGTGACTTAAATCAAACGGTGCAATTAAATAGAAAAATAAGTATTATAACACTTATATTTAAGCATCGGGCAGTAGACAAAAGAAGCATACCTAGCTGAAAAGTAAGCATTTTATGTCAATTATTACGTTTTGAAAAATGTATACTGACCGACAATAGCTGACATCTTGGAATGCTCCGATATTCTTACATTAACTTATAATTATGTTAATTTTGAAAAGAGTAATTTTACAATTACATAAAATAATAAAATATTGTGCGTGTAATTGTCTACTCATTGAAATTATTTTTATTGCATATACAGAATATTCAAAAAGATTGTCTTAACACATTTAAGAAATGTGCCGCATTACATAGTAGGTAGGTATTTCTTCTTGTACTCTTGTATAAGACAAAATGAAAAAAATTAATATTACTGGACGTCAGACAAATCATTTTCGATTCACTTAGTCTTCAAAATATACATGTTTGAAATGTTAATAATTGAATAGACTAATAGCAAGTAATTGCTAGAAACCGCATATAGTCAATAAACTGCTAGAATAGAGTGTATCCTACTTATCCATATGTCTCAAACCAGTATGGAAAAGGACAAGGCGGCACATGCCTAGTATGTGTCGTGTATTTCTGAATAAAAAATCTTTTTAAATCTCTATGCATTTTACATAATGCAAATTCAAGCAAGATGCCAAACATGAAATGGCAAATCAAGCTAACCAATAAAACGGAGGGCCGCCTTTTTAGTTTCTTTACACATTGATATTTGCATTAAATATACCCCTTTAGCATTGATATTAACATAAAAATGAAATTATCCACAAAGTTTATGTATATATGTGTTGTTATTATGTATAATTAAGTAGGTTACGATAATTTCAAAATTAAATTTTCCAACGCCATATTAGAAATGTTACGAACTATCATAAAATTCACTCTATTGAGCTTGAAAGGATCGATGGATGCACTCTAATCAACATTTCATGAAGTTATTGTAAAGCTAAAAATAATTTTTTTAAAAATCTTTCATTCATCAAGATTTCTAACTCATTGGTGACGAATCCACATTTAAGACTATAATCAAATGTCAATTTGTCAAATAGAAATAATTTTGATTTTGACATGTTATTTAATGTGCAAGTGCTATCTCGATTTTCGTAGAAGCTAAATGGAGGACTGATTAGTGCCTCTGAATACAATATATCATCAATGGTACCAACACGATGACGTTCATGCTCACTCCAGTATTTGACGCACACGATCGTCTAAGCTCCCACTTTTTTGTTGATACACTATGAAGATATTGACATGTTGGCAGCATGATTAATCTCTCCAAGTTCGAGTTAACTCTTATTATAAATAAAATAGTCGTTTATGCGAATATATAATTAATTAAGTTATGTAATATAATTATTAAGTATAAATTACTTGATAATTAAAATATTTCATAAAGTCATTTTAGTCATATCAATGTACCAAGAATATTAAGAGAACAAAACGTTATTTTTTGGAAATCGTATCGTAGTTGTATATATTTCAATTGCGTTAAAACGGATGCATCTACTACTGAACACTCAGTATATTATTTGACACTTAATACGGTTTTAACTACCACCACAATCCACTAATTCGAAAAACAACTGGATAAATTATAGCATTATCTTATAAAAGTTAATTCAAATACGAGGGAATATAGGTAATATTTTTATATTACCTAGCCAGGACGAAAAGAGGTCTACTGATCAAAAATGCTGTACAACCAAAGTGTTTTGTTGTTTTTGTGTAGCCTCAATTAACAAACAATGAGTAAAATTCTACTTGCAAACAGAAACGAACTCGTATTCTTGACGTGGGCAGGAAATGAAACCAGAAATATTCAATTCAGGATGATTAATGTGTATGAAGAAGACACGTCATGATATTCTAGGAAAAAACTTATTAAAGGGGTAGAGAGTCAATTAAAAATCATCCAAAAGTCGGGTTTTGGTCTTAGCAGATCGAAGAATAAGAGTTTTAATGATTGCCGATGACATGGTGTTCTGAAGTCACATTACTAAACATTTTGCACTAAGACTTAAGGATGATTAACGCTTCATTCAACATGTTGGATTTGGAAATTGCTTACTCCAGAAGAAAAGTGTGTCGGCAATACATTTGCAAAGAAAACTTGGTAGCTTTGGTTGTTGACAAAGGGCTTTCTTCGAAAATTATAACAGATGATAAAACGTGGGTGTATCACTAGAATCTACCGTCAAAACAAGAATCTAACAATGGGCATATAAGAGATTTTCATCGCCAAAAAAGACAAGAATGCAAAATACATCAGGAAGACTGATGGCGACGGCATTTTGAAATGTGGAATAAATCCTGCCGATTAAGTACATGTAAAACACTCTACAATAACAGGAAAAGTCTACCATGAGACAATCTCAAGTTAAAAACTGCCATACAGTAAAAATGCAAGGCAATAGAATACTCTACTGCATGACAATTGCAGAGTTCACAAGTCCGTAAAGTACTCGACAACTACGGCTTTGTAGAGATGAATCATCCACCCTACAGCCCCCCGATGACTATTATATCTTCTTTCAAATAAAAAAAGGAAATTTGAGGAGATGCTGTTCTTCAGATAATACCTGAAAGACCGCGGCGGAGAAATTTCGTAGGACTTATCAAACGAATTTATTTTTGAAGGTATGGTCTTATTGGAAAATGTTTGAAAAAATGTGTGACCGTTAATATATAACATGCTGAAAAATAAAATATTACTTTCTTCCAAATTATTTTCCTTTATTGCGGCCAGACAAATAATATAAAAATCTCCCCTCGTATATTAGTAAATCTGAAAATGCAACAATGTTCTTGTAGTGATGATAGAAATAGAATCTTTTGTCTATAGATATTTTCTATATTTGAAATAGTTGTAAGAGATCTACGCAACGTCTGCCAAATAGGACATAGGAGAAGTAGTTAGGAGGATGTAAAAACGAAACTGATGTTATGATTTTCGAGCTTTCGTCTACAGAACAGTGCAATACAATTAATTTTCAATAACACTTTATAACTACTACGAAGTTGAAAAGTTCGCGTAATTTTAAATTAATAAATAATTTTATGTAAAACGAAATGGCCATATATTTATTTATACTTACTAGTTTGTATTGGCGTTACGACTACGGTGCTGCAAGACGAGCTGCATTGCGATCCAGCGCATTTAACACTCGCCGTCGTCTTAGCCGAACTTTCACTATTATCCTGCCTGCTGCTGCTTTCCGATTCTTCGTCTTTGAATGAAAGGGCAGCAAGCGCTGCTGTCGCTGAAGCCGCCGACGTCCTGCTGCTCGCCGGCGCACTGTCCAGCAAATGCGCCAAAGCTAAACTTTCAGTCGACGGAGCCGGCGGACTCGTTATCATTATCTCCAACTCATCCTCCGAATGCACCCGATCACTAACAATACCGGACGTTGTGTTCGAAGATGTACTCGATATAACCGACACTCTCTGATCGCAATCCCATTTTTGTCTTTCCTCTTCCTCCCTTTTCGCCTCGTGAAGTCTGGGCGCAACGGCCATGCTGAATTGATGCGCGGCCTTGCACAATGCCAGAAGTAATCTACTTTTGTCGTCACTGGTCGTATACAGAGTCAGTTTCTCGTGGTTCGTGCGTATTTCGAATTTTTTCCGTTCGAAGCTCAGCTTCGCTATGGAACTCCAAAGGAACGTTGATGGTGGATTGTTGTCGGGACATACACGCAGTCCCTTCGCGCAAACGGCCAACATAATTGAGCCGGGTGCGATTTCTGTTTTTGAGGCGCGTAGCCTGAACACGTGCGCGTTAACGGGTGCCTGAAGCTGGCAAGCTTCGGCTATAAAACGTGATCTGGCTTCCGTCTTCGGAACGTTTCTGTGCGATCGATGCGCAGCTTCGATCGTGCGCAGGGCAGCTGGTTCGCGCATGCCCGGTGGCACATAATCCTCCGGTCGGAATACTGTCGCGTCTGTTTTGTCGCCCAAGTCCGCTTGGAGCGCGAGACCGGCGAGTCGGGTCGCACAATCGCCCGCCGCTCCCGACGCCGCATTGAGGCGCAATTGCAAATAGTAGTGGTGTCTTGTGGTCTCGTCTCTGAGGAGCAAGGGACTGTCCACGTAGAACTGGACTCGAAAGTAGAAGGCAAGAGCTGGACGACCGTTAGCGTCCAAGCCATGACTGTGCGAGGATTTCCAACTTTTCGGGGCGTATTTGGATAATTTACTGTCTGGTTCAGCGAAAAGATATTCACCATCTGCAAAGGAAGACAAAAAACTAGGCAATTAAACAATATCATTAAAAGCACAAAGCAATATATGATATATGCGATCGAAAATGATTGGAGTTGTTGTTTTTGTAAATTTTAAAAACTTTTGCAATGTGGTGCTCGATATAATTGTAGTTACCATCATTTTATTCTATTTTCGGAGGGTTGGGTTGCTGCTTTTCAATAATAATAATATTTTACTGTCATTGATTACAAATATAATATCGACATTGTCAGTAAAATGTATGTACAATTGTAAAAGATACGTATATGTAGGTTGTACGTATAAACAAACTATGACATATATAAAAATTGAACAACATTAAAATATTTATAGGAATAACATAAAAACATTCACAGGGAACTGTCAAGGTAAGTCATCTTGAAGTGAATAAATGGCTTTTTCTAAAAGAAATTCTTTAAGCATCCTAGTAAACATTCCGGAATGCTTAATATTTCTGATATTATTGGGTAGACTATTAAAAATTTTAACAAAAGTATCGTAATATATTTGTTTTAACATGTATTGCTGCTGTGTATATATAATTTGAATTTAGTGATTTAGGAAGATTACTAGATTTGCAGCCAATAGTTAAGATTCCGTACCGTTACTGACAATAGTGACAATACTACTTATAAATATTATTATTATTATTGTTCCGATAAATGTAGGCTGAGGGAATTTTGAAAATATAAACTACGTACAAGCCGAAGTACAAATTAAAGATTCCATCGAGCGAACAATTTCAGAACAATAAAATTAAACTAAAAGTACTATTATATTAAAGCCTGTTACTAACTGATTCTTATAAATAAGTTATTAAATATTAGTTTGAATGGTCGTTTTCAATGTAAAATGTATTTACGGTGATATACACTTATTAACACCCAAGCATATGGAACAATGGTGATTTACTTTCATTTGAACTCTCAACGTGTGATATATTGTATTTATTGTTACTTAATAAGTTCTTGCTTCTTTATACGTATTTTGATTCGCGTGTGAAAAGTTCAAATCGGGATTCATGATATGCTCGATGCGTCCCTGGAATTCAGGTAATGTAAGCCTGACTTTCGAGCCCTAACCACCAACATAAACATGTAGATTACACGTTTTTACATACGTATAAAAATCTCTAAATGGTAAAAAGATGGGGACCCAACCGCCACCATTTAAGCATTCAACATCTGATAACAAATCGTCAAATTTTCTGTCTGGACTCAACAGAAATGTTGCATTTAATTACTGGAACCACTGACATAGATAAGCCAGTGTAATACAGAAGTGACTCGAGCATATTCAACAACGTCCAACGTCAAAAGATTGACAGGCAGGAAAAGTGTCATTTTTGTTCAAAAGTACTGTACGAATAGTACAGAATTAATTGAGTATAACTTGTTCCTGGTCATGTCATAAAGCCGAAGTGATGTGCTCTATTAAAATCGAAATTCCTTATACCTAAATGCTGAGTTTTCAATAAATAAATATCAAATCGCTCATGTAGAATGTTCGTTGTATTTGTTTATGGTTGAAGTTGAAACACACCAAGATATTGAACTAGTAACGTAAGGCATAGCGTTTTACATTTGTCAATTACAAAAACGTTTAATTGAACTAGAAATTTATAGATGTAGAACGAGCTTTATATTATGAGAAAAGTTTTGGAGGCATGTCAAGGAGATTAAATATGGCCAATTTACTGACAGCAACATATACGAGGGCCACTGCTAAAATTCGCGGAAAATATAAAATAAAACACGCATGAACTTTTATAAAGCGCTTTATTGGTTCTCAAAATATTCCCCTTTCACATCTATACACTTTTGCATTCGATGGAACCAATCTTCAAAACACTTTTTCCACTCTGAACAAGGTACCTCCAAAACAAGTGACTTAATTGTCTCAACGGCCTCTTGAGGCGATGAGAAACGCTCGCCACGTATTTTATTTTTGATGTGTCGGAATAAGAAGAAGTCATTGGGCGATAAATCGGGAGAATATGGGCAATGGGTCATTAATTTGATGTGCCTGGTCAAAAACTCGACAGTTTGTCGGGCTGTGTGTGCGCTGGCATTGTCATGATGAAGAACAATTCGTCGGTTTACGTTGTTTCTTCTGGTTTCCGCGATAACTTTCGGCAAACAAATTGAAGTGTACCACTCAGCATTAAGGGTCTTCGCTAGTGAATGGGAAATGTAATATTGGTTGCATAGCACATAATTTAATAAGCCAAGGATGTCCGAGTACTTATTACACATAGGGAATATACCGGGCTCTTTTTTTATCATTACACATAGCATTTTCCCTATGTGTAATGATAAAAAAATTGTCAATGCATTAGCGATATAGTCACTGTATAGTAGACAACCAGTTATACACCAATGAAGAATTTACGTATAGCATACCTTAATTTTTAAATCAGGTTGCCATGACGGGAAAAACATTTTTTATGTCTAATATTTCTGAATTTTTATTCAAAATTCAAACACAAGTCATAAATTCAAACATGTCATAAATTAAATACATTTTATTAAAAAATAGATAATTTATTTATAAATCATGGATAAATACAACAGAAATGAAAAGGTGGCAATAGTAATGTGGTACCACAAAAATAATATTTTAAGGCAAGTTAGAGACATGTTTTCCGTCAATTATCCAGATAGGCCTATACCTTGTGCAAAAACAATTCTGAACTTTTTTAAAAAATTTCAAGAAGATGGTTGTGTTCTAAATTCTCACAAAAAAAGAAATAGAACCAACAACAGAAGACATGAAATTAAATATCCTGTGTTACGTAGAGGAACGGTCTGTAGGATCGCTTTTAGATGTAGCTAAACATTTTGGAGTATCGTACAGTTCGGTATACAAAACTCTGAAAGAATTTAAATATAGGCCATACAAAATATCAAATCATCAAGAGCTTTTCGAAGAGGATAAGATAAAACGAACTGAGTTTTGTGAAATAATGTTTAACATGTTAAATGAAAACCAAGAAATTTTAAATAAAATAATTTTTACTGATGGGGCTACATTTACCGTAAACGGTGAAGTCAACTCTCAGAACTTTCGGTTTGTACTTTCACTCCATGAAAAATTATTAAATTTCCTATCCATTAATCCATTAGGTACTGGTCCCGTACAAATCCTCACGCTCAAAACCTGACCCGAACACAGTACCCTCAAAAAGTTAATGTCTGGATTGGAATAATAAGCGATAGACTTATTGGCCCATTTTTTATTGACGGTAACCTCACTGCAGTGAAATATTTGAATTTGTTGAGAGACTATATCATTTCATCAATTGAGATGATGAATGTTGATGAACCCTGGTTCCAAATGGATGGGGCCCCGCCACATTCTACTAACGCTATCAGGAATTTTTAAATAACTTATTTCAAAGACGGTGGATTGGTAGATTTGGTCCCATACTATGGCCTCCAAGATCAGCTGATTTATCTCCAAATGACTATTTTCTTTGGGGTTACCTAGAAAGTAAAATTTACAACAATGTACGAATACGCAACTTGAATGAACTAAAAGAGCGTATACGTACTGCATGTAATGGAATAAGGCCAGAATTTATTAGAAATACACTTCGTTGCTTTCAAGATCGCCTTGCTTATTGCCTTGAAAGATAAGGTGGACATTTCGAGAACTTGTTATGATATTAGACTTCACATTTAAGTTCGTTTAATTGTTATAATGAACTAATTATTTTGTTCCAAGTGATATTCTGCATTTTCTTTATTAAAAACATAACCTAATTCTTCTAAGCTTTATTTTGCTCTGTATCGCCCAGTGTTACCAGTACAAGTATTATTGCCGAATCAAATACTGTCGCGCTAAATTTTAACAGTTTCGTAATAAATGCAAAAGGTTTTATGTACGCTGCAAAGTTTAATTTTTCCGTACAAATAATTTATGGTAGAAGTAAGAGAAACGGATCTCCAGAATATTATTTTATTTGTATCAACGTTACGCGGCCAGTGGGAAATGGCGGGAAATCCTTAATGTAGCAATTATGATGTTGACGACGTGATATATTTCGAATTTTAAAATTGTAAGAAAAATTGTACAAAATTACTTATTTACGATATAATTGTTAAAAGTGCTATTTTATTTTGCGAGTAAGGTTTGCGACACGAGGGTGATTAGGAACTGGAGCAATTTAAAATAAGCAAAATAAAATAACATTTTAACACGTGTATCGTACAGTGTTTCTGCTACAAACTCAATTTTTATTTTAAAATGTTAATAAAAAGTTTAAAGAAAATTGACTGATAAAAATCTTATGACAGCTCACTGTTCCTGCTTGTCAAAATACGAGTGTATAACTGGTTGTCTACTATACAGTGACTATATCGCTAATGCATTGACAATTTTTTTTTATCATTACACATAGGGAAAATGCTATGTGTAATGATAAAAAAAGAGCCCGGTATAATAAATGTTTGAAATAATAACTGAATATCTAAGCGAATAAAAATTCATTTATGACCAAATATTTACACATTTGTAACCACGGGAAAGATTTATAGCAGAATAACAATTCATTGTAATGTGGGTTGCCTAATTTTAATTTATTTTATATTCATTTTAAACAAAGTAAAGAATAGTTGAACGAAAAATAAGTGCACAGCCGGGTAGCTTTCTATTCAATTTATAACGTGAACCCAAGCAAACAAATCTCCTCCGAAGGATTTTTGAGAAAACTGGTTTTTAATATTTTCACATATTAATTAATTTTCTTTAATCCGTTAATTTTTTTCTAAATTTGATTCCTCAGCCGGGTAGATTACTAAATTCTTCATAAGTTGACGTTGAAAGGTTTTCTCCATCTTGAAAATCAACAAAAATATCTGGCATCTAAAATCTGCTATTTTTCCATTGTTGACAGATCCACTAGCGAGGACCCTTAACTGTCATCTTCTAATGCAACAGTTACCACCCGTTTTTCCGAAGAAACAAGCAATCATCTGTTTCGAAACGCTTCGTGAACGCACCACTTTTGTTGGTTTAGGTTCAGATTGAAACACCCATACGGTCGACTGCTGTTTAGTTTCAGGCTCGTATGAATACACCCATGTTTCATCCTGTTACGATATCATATACGGAATTTAAACGACCATCGTCGAATCTTTTTAGCATTTTCTTGCACCAAATGACACGTGCCTGTTTTTGCGCGTCTTTGAGATTGTGTGGGATCCATCGGCTACAAAGCTTCCTGACATGTAACTGATCGTGTAAAATCGTATGTATTTGTTTCATGCCGATCTTCTAAAATCATTTCACCAACAGCATCGATGTTCTTCGCAACAACAGAGATGCATGGACGACCTTCATGAAGATCGTCATCAAACGTTAGTCTTCCACGCTTAAATTCTGCTAAAAATTTGCAAACTATAGTTTTGGATGGTGCTTCATCCCCAAATAACGAATTAAGTTTTTCCGCACATTGTTGTGCTGTTAAACCGTATCGAAAATCATAAAAGATCATCACTGGAAAATCACGATTCGAAATTTCCATTTTTCACACAATTATTATTTTGTTAAATTTTATTGAAACGAAACTGCAAGGTTTGAAAGCGAACTGTCAACTGAATTAAAGGTGAAAAACGTCAAATTTAACGAATATGACAATTGTAGAACGCTGGCAATGCAAGAAGTACTCGATTCCACGAACTTTAGCAGTGTCTCTCGTATAAATCGGTAATCAATAAAATATACCCATTATATTGAGCGGCAATGACAATTAATCTTTATAAGTATATTACTCGTATTATAAGTATACAGTGTTTTGGTCAATATTTAACGAAATATGTGGTGTAAAAGCGAAAATACTGAGTAAAACTGAATAAAGAAGACATTTCAAAATTAATGAAATGTTTACATATTTTCACGTTGCAAATATATGCAAATTCCTGAATCATACTTTTAAACATTGCATTTTATTTACTGAACTCATTAAAACCGAAACACTTGACGATAGAAGAAAAGAAATAATGAATAGGTCAAACAGAAAAATTACAAATTAAAATTTATTTAAAAATAGGATAAACCAATTTGACGAAATTTAGGTGCAATTATCCTTCAATAACGATTGAAATAATATAAGAGCATTGCTTTATAATAACATCAGGCAGTTATTGCTTTTACGATGTATTGGAAACATTTTATTAGTAAAATATCGTGCGAAGAAGCGGTTATAATTATTTAAAAATAAATTATGCCTATAGTAATACGAACCCTGCTAGAATCTAGGAGAGGGCTGCTGCAGGAATTTTTAACATATCTTTTCTGCGGCAACCTTGCGTGACCTTGTACGGGATTCTTCGAAGGAGCGAGAAAACTCCAAAGCGAAATAGTAAAAAGAAAAGGATCGAGAGAAGTGTTAGGGCAGTTGTGAGCACCGGCGAGTGGCCGTCGTAGGGATTCTCGCTTCTACAATTGACTGTACACGGCCAGGCACATTCTCCAAGTATACAAATGACCCGTTCCCCTCAACCCCGGGCTCCCCCTTCGCCCATCGAAAGCAGCTACCTGTCTTTAGCCGCAGCGATGCATTGTTTTTTTTTGGACGCGCGCGTTTTTTACCCCAGGCCGTCTTCTTAGTTCTTTCTTTTTCTCAGTGAGCCGTTTTTTTCTTCTTCCCTCTCCCGTATTTTTTCTCTTCTTTTCTTTTGGAATTTCGTCCTTCTCGTTCAGTCCACCGCCGTTTTCATCATCGTCTTCCTTCTTGGCGCGTTGGTGCAGAGATATTGCCGTTCCATTTCGTTTCTCCCGGAGGGCCCCAAAAGAAGATGAATAATAAGAAGAAAGCAAAGTTATGATGCTACCAAATACCATGCGAGGTAAGTCGAATACGGTAACCAACAAAGTTATTGGCACAGTTAATTTAAATTATACCTAGAGTAGTCCTTCCCGTGATGTTTTGATGTTCGCACATCGCAAAAGCATAGCGCAAGTATTAAAACGTTGTCATTTAAATTTAAATACGTTTTAATCATCGTCATTTCTTTTGCTGGAAGTTTTCTCATAAGTATATTATATTGGCATTTGTCAGAACTTTTCAAAAATGTAATTATTATTATTCAAAACTATCAAACATCGTTATTTGTTGCATTAGTTATAATTCAATATTTATTTAATTATCAGGTAATAAATTATATTTCTATAATGATATCAATTACTCTCACTTATTGAATATCGTATATCGTAATAAAATCAAATATGTATGTTTCATCACATATTCAAATGTTTATGATTTACACTGTATTTAATAACAAAGACAGCTGTTTCGCTACACTATAGCTTCTTCAGGTTGACATATAATAACTACCTACATACACTTAATATGTCAACCTGAAGAAGCTACAGTGTAGCGAAACAGCTGTCGTTGTTATTAAATACAGCGTAAATCATAAACATTTGCTTGTTTTATTTCACATTGAAATGGATTTACATCAAGTAAAGACCAACTCAATCCAAGATTAAAAAAGTTACTGTGTTTAATGAATATCTGTCATGTTATTCACAATTTGACAATTATTAAACGTGTTTCTAATTTCATGTATTTTTCAAATTAAAAATGTAAGAACACAATGAAAGGACTAGGTCGCTACCATCAGTTATATTTTATATTGTTGAATTGAATCATGGCCGATTGTACCATCGCTACTTAAAATCAGGTTTAGTTAAGGGCCGCTTAAATTAAAGCTCGGCTTAAAAACAAATGCATTGCACCAACGGTTTAATTTCGCTACTTAGTTAAGCTTGCGAAAGTATTTGGCAACATAGAATTTTGATGTAACTTTTAGTTGTTATAGGTTTACCATCCCGTAAATTTAAATGCATTTTTCCATGTTCGGTTCATGTTTTATTGCTTTGTAGGTTTTTGCAAAGGTTCATTAGGAATGCATGGTGATAGTAATATATTTTATTGTCATACCTGCTTCGGCACTTTGCCGTGACCGTTCAATGTGTATACTATTGCAGTTACTATTTTGTTCAATAAAAATTAGGAGTATTAAAATGTGTAATGAATCAGCAACAAGAAGAATCAAATCAGTACATTCTTCTGTAGAAGAAAAAAATGTCCGTTTAACATAATACATCACATGAAGCATATTGCAGAAAATAATAAAACAGATGGACAGATGCTGGAAGTAGTAAAGAAAATGAAGCAGCATGGCTAGACATTGAAAAAATATTTAATACACAATCTCCAAGTGCAGTTTGTAGAAATGCAGACAATTTAAAGAAATTCGTTGAGAATTCCAAAAAAAAATAACTAGGAAGGCAGTTGCAAAAGAAAATGAAGACATTTTAAAAAGAGGTGGTGGATTTAGCGATAGGTATCCTGATGATCCAAATAAAGATCTATTACTGTCGATTATAAATCAGAAAACTATCTGGACTACACAATCCATACGAAAAAGGTAAAGTTATGTATAATGTTAATAATTTGTAAAAACGTACCTTTAATCCTTTTGTTGCAGTAGTGCAAACTAATAATAAAAATGACAATGATGAGACAATTATTATTAGAGTAGAAGATGAAGATAACCCACAAAATGAGGAATTTTTAAATAATTTAATACCTATACCTACTACTGTTGAAGGAAAACAGGGAAAGAATGCATCTTGGAGTGCTCGCCGAAGAACAATAGCTAATTCACTATTAATAGAAGTTTATAAAGAATTGGAATTAGTTAATTTAGAAATTTTACAAGAAGAAATAAGAACAAGAAATGAAAAAGGAATCATCAATTAGAAAAAGAAAGCTCGGAAATAGATATTCAAATAAAGTTATTAGAAAAAAATAAATAATTAGAAATAATTACTCAAGAAGCAGTTGTAATATTTGTATAGATTCTTAAATAAATACTTTTCTATTTTTGATTTTTGATTTAAATTTTTCATTGCCTACCTATTCTTCATTTTAAGTTTAATTTTTATTAACATATATACGGAGGATCATAGATTTTAAAATGACAACAATAATTAAACTTGAAAATCAAAAGAGCAAATAGTAATAATTTTTTCTTGGGAAGATTAAAAAAATTTACATTAATAAATGTTCAAATTGCCACCCATTTGTTTCTTGGCAATGATAAAGTCGGAGTTGAAATTCTTCCAAAACATTATCTCTCATTTCTTTGTCGATATTTCTGCACTCTGACATGTCAATTGTCATTATTAGCACGCTTAATACTCTAAAACTACTAATTTTAACATATAGGGGTATTGCTGAATTCAGAAAAAAAAATACTTTTTATTTCTAGCAAGAAAATAAGGAGGTTCCATTTGAAAAAGAAGTCGATGACGTCATAGGTCCCAAAGTATAGTCCATTCATTTTAAGAAAACAGTAGTTAACGCTGCGATCGGCGACCGTATCACACCGAAAAATTTTTGTCTGTAACATCAACTGTCAGAAATTTTTGACATACAAATACATTAACAAATATTATGCGATACATTTTTTATCATATCTTTTTATTTGAAAACTAAAAAGAAATTTTACACATAGTTCAAAAAATTGAAGACTCCAGGGGATGAAAGTGTAGGTGTGGAGTAAATTTGCCTGGGCTATTAGCCAATCAGAATCCAAGAAATAATCGCCTATCTTACCTAACACTGTTTTCTTAACGTGAATGGAGTATAGTAAACCAAAGAAAAAAAATTGACATCCATAAAATCCGGAGGAACGAAATAAAATTGACCTGTCCGAGCTTTTCTCCCAAACAGCGATAATATTAATATTATTCCTTACTTTATTTACACACTGTATATAATAATGTGCCTAAATTACATTCGATTAAAATATTGATTAATTAATATCTGTCTAGTATTATTTAAATTTTCTAGTCTTCCTGGAAGTGGAACTTCAGGGATATTACCTAAATGAAATCTCTTTAAAAAAATAATTCGTCTAAAATATCAAAGTAATCAGCTCTTTGATGTACTTGACGCAATATTCCTGCATTTATTAATTCCAATATATCCATATCATCTTCATAAGCATCAAACCCAACATCATTTATAGTGCAATAATAAAACTCACGTAAGATCAACTTCTTCCGATGCCGGACTAATCGCACATAACCATAAGCGTTACTTAAAATCTTTAAGCCCACAATTTTGCTGGCTTAACTTTAAGGGAAGCTTACTGCTTAAGCTAAGATTAAATCAATGTTGCAAAGAAAGTAAACTACACTTAAGCGTTTAAGGTGAGATTAGAGTTGAGCCTTCATGGTGCAATCGGCCATCAGATGTATTAAAAGTTATAGCATTATATAGTTTTAAATTTAATGGCGCCAAATGAACACCATAAACAACTTCGATTGATCTATATCTTCACCAGAACGACAGGCAAACACTATCCATATGAAATGAACTGTATTTACTGTCCGTGTGTAATATTTTCTTAAAGAGTGGTTGTAAATAAATATAAAGTTTGCATACACTGAGCTTTTGTGATAATAAAAATAAGTTGAAGAATGTAAAGCAATTAATTACAATCATTAGTGGTCTAAATACATCAAAAATTTCAGTAAAACGCAATATTTTCAAATTATAAGCTTACAACCGGGGAAAAACGATCAACGAGAAATCACAAATCACAAAAACGTGAAAATCGCGTCCCTACTTTTTTGGTGAGGGATGCGAGCTTGGTTGTTTAGTCGTCATTGCCACGAATGCCACGCTGACCCTAATCAGCCCTGGTGTCTCCCGTCCTTGGTTTTAGTGTACTTGGTTGTGTAAAAGTGGGACACGAAACATCGCACGTTGATAGTTGTTCTTTGTTTAAAATAACTATGAAAGTTATTAATACACAAGTTTACAAACATTATTTAGTGTTATTTTCTGCATTGATTTTGACCGCTGCCCAACGATACTTGTTACATTGATTATCTTATGTATACAGAAAATCACACATTTTGCTTTATCATAAATCATACAGTGGTTATGGTGCTTAATAGATTTCATGTGCCACATGTAAAAAAATAACAAATGAACCAGGCAAGATGGTAGAGCCTAATAAGAGGCATCGTAATAAAGTACCAATCTGTTTCAGTAACATTGTAAAATCAGGAAAAAGAAAATGCTCACATCTCTTACTACAAACATGTCTTGATCAATAATTTTGATAAAATTCCTCATATTCTTCGTAATTCGTAATTCCCAGATACGGTTTAACAATACTGCAACAGCTTTGAGTAATATTAATTGAGTATTCTGTTTAATCAACTGGAGAGGTATTATGATGAGAAATTCTGCAAAATAAAAAGGTACCAGCAGCAGGTATTTGCAAACAGAAGAATATTGATTCTTGCCATCTATGTGCTTGACATTCAGCATACTTTATATGATTTATTAAAACCACTTGGAAACTTTTTTGTAAACGAATTTAATACATATTTAAAAGAATGATTTTATTTATCATGCCTGCACCTATTCTAAATTCCACGTTCGATTCAACACAAGATAGCCTGTTAAATAGATATTATATTTACAACTAAACTCGAATTTTAATCGATATAATGTCAACCGGGAATAATTTTTGATGTGAGATTAAAGATAGTGTGCAAATGTAAGTATAAGATATGTATTTTTAAGCTTCTTCATTAAAAAAAACTACAAATATCACATTTGCAAGGGAGATTTCGTATCTTGGAAGGAGGATAGAAGGGAAGGAGAGCATTTTCGACAAAAAATGAAGTAAGGATTTACCCGTCTTTCATTTAGTACTTAGTATTTAATATGTTTCGATGTGCTGCTTTTCATTGCACAAATCGGAGCAGCAAGAAGAGGTAAGGCAATTAGAGACAGAGATAAGTAAAACTATAACTTTCCGCAATTAGGTACATGCAGTTATTAATTTCATCCATAAGTTGGTCAATCTAAATCTTTTATTTTAACATTGAAAATTTTTGATTATAGGAGACCAAGAAGGAATCTGTGGATAAAGAAAAGATGTAGGTCAAATTGGGTTCCAAACGAAAATAGTAGACCTTGGTCTAAGCATTTGGTGGAGGATTTACTTAATAAATAATATAGGAATTTACAACATTTAATAAATTTTATTACCATATGATCACTTAAAAGTATGCAATCCGCCAAAGTTTTTACCCTATCCTTCCCCCACTATACTTCATTTTATTTGTCTACAAACTAACCTTATGTTCTCTTTATATATCTTACTTACTCTAAGCTATCTGGTAATCACGTCACGAATGGCGGGAAATTTTCAAAATAAAATTTATTCCGAACTACGAAGTATTGTTAATTATTCGATAAGTCGCGTTTATAATAAGTCTCTTAATTATCACTTAAGAAAATGTATCTTTGTAATAACATGCATGTCTTCAATTTATTTTATAATAATACCCTCGGATATTTATATTCCACGGCGCTGGCATACCTACCTGAAAATTTTACTGTTTTGCCGGCAGTTGTTGTCAACTGATGTCAACAACCAAGTCAGTCTGGCATTTGTCTAATGAAAAATGTTATGATGTATGCTAAAAATGCCAAAAGCCTTAAATACAAGAAGCAAATGAATAGTTGTTTTTGTTCTTAATTATTTTGGGATAGAGCGGGATAACAAAGGAACTTTATTGCCGTTCAATGCTGTTAGAGAAGTTTGCAAATATAGCTTTAACCACCGAATGAATTGTTGACCAGTTTCCTTATGTTTTACAACAATGCTGAAGAAGGTCGGCATTTAAAATGTATTTATTAACGGTGAGCCATCGCTAAAAACTAATTGTAAATATAGATGACGCAGTTCAATCATAGGCTTATTCATATTTTATTTATTCGTCTTTATAGTATCAGTAATCTTTTTTTTTAATAAAATATAATCATTTACAAATACAAAATATTGGAATGTCATGTTATACGATTTAGATCACACATAATAATGAAATAACCTTTAAATATTATTATAGGTGACGTTTAGCAACAAGTGGGAACTTGACAACGGCTACAAATTGACGAACGGTGACGTGCATTGCTAGATAAAAGATCCCGACTATAATTTGACAACTGCTAAACATTTGACGACTGATGACTTATCTAACTAACCTACATTCAAAATAATGTGATTTAACAAAAAGTAATAGAAAAAGGTGTATATATGGAAAAATAAAATAGATATAATCCATCTAGGTGTTAGCCATTAGAAGAAAAACGATCTATAGTCAGAATGGTCCTTATCCCATCACTAATATCAGCAAACTATTTTATTATTTTTCTCTCACTTTGATATATGCAGTATTATTATATTACAAATATAGGTATCATCTAGAAAATATGTGGGCTTTTTATTGGGTTTTCAGTTGTTGTTGCAATTTACTTTATATAAAGGTATAAAACACTTAACTCAAAATAAGATTAATTGAAAAGAAATCAAAGTTCAGTGTAAAAATAGAAAAGTATATTATGTGTTTTTCAGATTGAAACGCTTCTACTATTTCAGGTAGGTTATAATATACAGAAGTAAATAAATGTTGCGTATACACAAGAAATATTTTCTTTCTTTCAGTATCGTTTTTCTATAATAATGTTCCATTACAATTAGGCATATTATTATATATTTATCAAAAATAAAATTAGTACATCAGACGGGTATTATAATTCTGTGCTGTTCCATTAGTTTTGATCATCACTGTAGACGCATTTTTATCTACACAGCCTGTATGAATGATTCCAGATTCCAGGTGTTTTGTGGCACGCCGCTGTTTGAGCCTGTATTAAGTGTACAAGTGTGTGTGTGGGTATGTGCTTGCGTACGTATGCGTGTCTCAAAAAAAAATAATCAAACGCTCCATGGCGAAGCAAGGAGGGCGCGTACAACGTACACACGACGAACGCTCGCTCACACAGTGGTATGTCTACAACTACTACTTGGTTGGTTTGCTGGTTGGTTGCGTGAATTGGGAGCATCACTGTTTTGAATACAAAATGATGAGAGAATAATGAGATTTAAAGTTTCTGTGTGCCATCAGGATCGGACTGGATTATTACGCCCACATTTTGCCCCCTTAATTTAAATGTTAAATAAATAATATTGACTACCTCAGTCACCCCAGTATAGAATATCGTGGGGAATTAAATTTAGCAATAATAATAAAAACATTCTGGTGTATTATACAACTTTTAAATAAGATATATATTATAATGAAATATATACTGAATGATATAGACAACTGGATAAAAACAGTGATGTGGCTGGCAATGACCAAAGATCACGTCCAGTTTAATTGTTATATATATATAAATCAAAAACATTTAACTTATTTATAGACGGCTAATCGATTTTGGTAAAATTTTGTGTGTGTGTTCCTTATGTTGTGTGGAAGATTGTGATCATATTTTTTGTTTGCAAATTTTATCGGAAAATATTAAAAAAATAACAATATGTGAAATTACATGAATCTCTATAGGAAACGAAAGACACACAGTCGGCGCGTCATACGCACACACACGCACTGTCGGCATCGCTATACAGATCAGAACATTGTCTATCCAAAGGCCTAAAATATTGATTCATTGTTCAGCTATAAAATAAATCAAAAAAATTATATCGGTTAATAGCTGTAAACACAAAGCAAGTTTTAATTTTTTTATAGAATATGGCTGACCAACGCCGGATTACGGGCAGCTAATATTATATAAGTAAAATTTGTTTGTATAGTAAAAACTACGAGGAAAGAATAGAACAGGAGAGATAATAAACTGGTGGGGGAATAGGTATTATTTAGACGGAGTTACCACTTTAAGGCAGGTCAGTTATGGCAATATTGACCAATCATAATTTATAAAATGAGTATTTTGAATAACTTCTGACATGTTTGATTATATGCATTGAGGCGGCCATATTGAGTTACCATTTTGGACAAATATTATTTTTAAGGAGACTTTCTCCTGTTCTATTCTTTCCTCGTAGAGTAAAAGAAATACAAAATAATGGATTCTGCTGATTGCTTTTTGTCATGTAGTATAGAAAACTAATAAAATGCTATGAAATCAGTGGATGCGAAGATTGTACTTACGAGGTAGGCGCCATAAATTCTCGGCCTGATATACAAAAGAGAAACATGGAACAATATACACATTTTTATTTTTCAATGTAATCTCCCGTAACTTCTATACATTTATTACAACGATTAATTAATAATCCCATACCCTTGTAAAAATAAGCTGACGTTTTTCCGTCAAAATGTTCTATAACAGCTGCTTGCAACTCACTGTCGTCCTTAAAACTACGTCCCGTAAGGTATTTTTTAAATCAGAAAACAAAACAAAATCACAAGGAGCCATATCCGGACTGGACGGTGGATGTTCCAATTCTTGAAGTCGCATTCGCGGATGGCAGCTAGTGAAATGGCGGCAGTATGGACGGGAGCATTGTCGTGCAATAATCGCACACCTTTTGTCAATTTTCCACGACGTTTTGCACGAATACTGTCCCTTAATATATGCAATAAAGACGCATAATATGAGCCGTTCACACTTGTATTCTCTTTAAAGTCAAATAGCAAAATGCCCTCACAATCCCAGAATATTGTGACCATCACCTTTTTCGTTGATTGAACGACTTTCGCCTTTCTGGGACGAGGTTCATCAGGTCGCCGCCATTCCATGACTCCCTTTTCGATAGAGGATCGTAAAACAGAACCATTGTTTCATCCCCTGTGATAATGGACTCCAAAATCGGCTTTGGGTCGTCTCCACACATGTTTAAAAACGACTGCGCACATTCGACTCGACGTTCACGTTGGAGAGCAGAAAGACGTCGCGGTACCCATCTAGCACTAATTTTATTCATACCCAAATGGTCATGGAGAATTCGACGAACACTTGTTTCGTAAATGTTTGTTATCACTGCTAATTCATTCACTTTCAAACGGCGATCTTCTAGCACTAAATGTTCAATAATTGAAATTTGTTGAGGCGATATCACTTCAATTGGTCGACCTGACCGATCAGCATCTTCCAGGGATTTTTGTCCCAAACAGAAACATTTTGCCTACTTTTTTACAGTTGAATACGAAGGAGGTGAATCACCGTAAACGCCATCTAAACGTGGTTTAATGTGATAAAGTGTATGCCCTTCTTTTGTTAAAAATTTAATGACCGCGTGGTACTCAATTTTCGTTACTTCAGACATTTTCGTGCGCTAGTCACGTTGGTTGGGTGGTTACTAAAAACTACTAGGCTACAAACCGTCGTATTTATAGTGTACACCTCGCATATGTGCATGCATGACGTGACGGAGTTTGAACACGTTTGAACCTGTATAAGCCTCTCAGGCCGAGAATTTATGGCGCCTACCTCGTATATCGCACCAATAACTTGCTTTTATACTAAATGGACCATCTTCTTTAAATAAAATTTAGGAATGACTTCAAAAGAGTTTGAGAAATTAATGAAATTATTCCCACCTATAATTGAATGAAAAGGCGCAAAATCTCTATTGCGAATCACGAAGGTTGCGAACAGCACGAACGGGTGCGGTGCGCGCTCTTTCTTGTCAAGTGAATGAGTCGGCGAATCATTAATTTCTTTTGTGCAAGTTCCGATTTACCGACATGCTCTGGAAAAGATTTCGCGCGGTTGGTTCGCCGATGTTCGAATCCTCACTTGGCGAATTCTGCTTGCGGTTACCGTTCGTTGAAGTGAACTGTTCTAATGTGGACTCACACTTAAATGGAACACTATTATGGTCCTTACAAACGTTGCGATGGTAAACTGAAACGCGCCCCTGCAAGTGTTGGAAACATCCTAATGTTACTACTTTTTGTTGACTAAAGCGCAAATGGTTTTTATTGTTTTTATAAAATAACATATGTATTGTACATAATTTTTATATGACGTATAAATAAGACGAAAATGATACTTTTAAAACCCCAAAATATTAGGTTAAATTTATTAATGAATCTGACATTTGAGATATGACAAATGTAATTGGTGATAATTCCCATACAAAAATCTAACAAGAAATATTTAAAAAGGTATCATAACTTTGTTTTCTTCAAGATAACACTAAATATTTAAAATATTTTTATGATTAACGTTAAGAATATACATATAGGGAATAAGTTCATTTAAACAAAATTATGTTAATTTAGTATATTACGGCAGTTTTTCTTTGCTATATTACAGTTTTAACATAGTTAAATCTTTACATTTTTCTACGGGGTTAATCAACCTTATAATTACAACAAAATTAAACATATAAGGTATTTTAAAATGGCATAGTGAAAAACGCTAGAAACTCTGATATTAATTTTACGCATAGATAGAAAAATGTTCTGGCACACGTAAGAAGTCTTTACCTTGCACAGAAATATCTGAGTGAGTATGCTTTCAGTATGTTTGATTTTGATTTTTTCTACGAGATCTTTTTAATTACTTTATATGCGTATATTTTTTTTACCTTCTGTTTATCGTTTCCGGTAACAATTATGGATTTCGTGATTTTCCTTAATTCAAACATATAATTTTGTCTTCTGAAGTCGAATTTAAAGATGTGCGATGTGGGATAGCATCTTCTACAGTAACAATTACTTAATTTTTGCTTGAATACCCTTCGCTTTATCTGCTCTCATTTATTTTTTCTTGTGACACCATTCTCATTTTTTATGTCAGATATTCCAATGCAATATCAATTTAATTTGCATATTTATTATTTTACGTCTACAATTCATAGTTCCGTATTGACGGCGTTAGTTTATTGGTTAATGTTTAAGCGTGGTGTTTTGTTTCACATACTGTTATTTTGTTCCGCCTGCGAAGTCGTTATGGTAAATTTAAAAGAACTTAGAGTGTGTGTGAAGTTTTGTTTCTTGCTTGAAAAATCGGCATCGGAGCCTTACCAAATGCTTCAACAGAGGATGCTATGAGCCGCACACAAGTTCTCGAGTGGTTTGGGCTCTTTAAACGTGGTGAGATGAGTCTTGAAGACCATGCTCGTTCTGGGCGCCCTTCAACGTCTCGAAGCGATAAAAACGTTCAAAAAATCCGCCAAAAAATCAACGAGAATCGTCGTTTCACAATCGGCGAAATTTCAGAATAGACAGGCGTGAGTTGGAGCTCGTGCCAGCGGATATTGAGTCAGGATTTGCAAATTAGACGTGTTCTGTTAAATTTGTTCCTCGCCTTCTCACACAGAATCAAAAAAACTTTTGATTGAATTTGAGCCAGGGCTTAAAAAAGAGATTGAAAGTGATCCAAACTTTTTGACCAACGTCATTACAGGTGATGAGAGTTGGTGTTACAGGTATGACCAAGAATCAAAGAAAACGTTAAGTCAGTGGAAGACTCCCAACTCTCCCAGACCATACAAAGCAAGACGAATGTGACGACGATGATCATTGTCTTTTTTGATGTTCGTGGAATTGTGCATCGGGAGTTTGTTCCCCCCTGGCCAGACTCTTAACCAGCACTTTTATTTGGAAGTTTTAAGACGTCTGCGAGAGGATATGCGAACGAAACGCCCGGAATTTTGGTGATTTTGGTTCCTTCATCACGACAACGCCCCCACCCACACGGCCCTACGAGTGACCCACTATTTGGGCCCTCAGGGATGGCCTGTCGTTCCCCACCCTCCGTATTCGCCAGACCTAGCCCCCGTGCGACTTTTTCAAAGAATGAAGAAAAATCTAAAAGGGAAGCGTTTTGATGATGTGGAGGCGGTACAAACAGCTTCGCAAAGGGCACTGGACGGAATCAAATCTGAAGAGTTCCAGAGATGCTTCAAATAGTGGGAAAAAAGACTTGACAAATGCATCGCATCTAAGGAGAGTACCTACTTTGAAGGTGACTGAAGGAATTTTGTAAAAAAGTTAATAAACAATTTTGTTATAAAAAACAAGAAAACGGGTGTGCTTAAAACCATACGGCAGAAGTGAAAACTTCATCAAGGCGATGTTAATAATACGAAATCCAACTTTTTTATTTTCGTTCTATATTACATTAGGGTCATCCTGCATCGACGAATTCAGTTGCTGAGATTTAGTGCGCTTCTTTTGACGATATTTCTTCACGGGCGCATTAGACAATTCTCTTTTTCGTTTTAATTTGTCATCGATTTGATTTTCTTCATCCATCCTGTGTAACAGAAAAGAATTAAATGCTTATAAATTCGTATATAACGAGCAATTAAAGCAATGCTCTATTCTCAACGTTTCTGTTTTGCATTGGTATACAAATTATAGTAAATGCGTGTGGACGTTACTTAACACCCGGAATATACTTATCAGTTTCCGAGTCATCCATATCATTTTAATAAAAATGCTAAAACTTACCTGAGCGCGAAATATTATATTATATTATAATAGAGATAATGTCTCATACACACACAACAAATTTTTTGGTTAACAAGTAGCGAACGCAACACAGTCCGCGAAATATAATCGCATAGGTGTACGGACAACTTTATATAAATAGACAATATGAATACTCGCTTACAGGTCCCGCGCTGGTCTGATGCTAAAGTGCCGGCTTCTCACCAGTGAGATCTCGGGATCGAATCTGCTCGGGGACATGAATTTATGTTTACTCATTTAAATTTAAATTTAATTCAAATTAAATACCTATATGATATATTTCTCTCGTTCCCTTGGTCGACTCGAGCCGACTTTACCCGAACGAGCGTTACATAGCCGAGCGTGAAGGCTCAGTCTTGTTCAGTGCCCACAATCAACGCAACGCGCCCAAAGAAGTTTACAGTTCAAAAGTTTACACATCAAAAATCTTTGGGTCGCCCCTTGGATCCTACACTAACATGAAAAATTTCTAAAATTGCTCTATTTGGAATTCGACAATTTCATTCAAGCAGGATTTCCTCACAAGTAATATTGTTATCTGTTGATGCAGTAAACCATGCAGCAGATCGTGATTTAATTCGTCTCCTCTTAACCATTCTGAAATTTTCGGCGCCATTCTTCAGCACACTGCTTAAAACTATCAAATATAAACGAATTAAGCTGATTACAGTGATTATACCGTGAGATCAAAAATCATATTGATAAAGGTTTGCCATGGAATGTAAAACGTCTGTCTAACGTTATATCATTAAGTGTCATACTGTCATTAATATTTGTATTTATATTTTCTTTCTGACATCTTGTAGTTTTTCAATTATGGTTTACACCAATGTTAAATTGAGATTGCGTAGACATCGTTTTACTTCTGCCTGCAGTTGGTAGGTGGCGCATGTGTTGTCAAAATTTTAGGATCACATGTGATACTTCAGGGCTTAACTGCTTGTATGCTGTTGAGTGTGTTTGGTAACTATGGCAACTACATGTGGTATAGTTTTCAAATATTTCTGTTGACAGTTTTTAATTATTATTTATGTATATATGCTAATTATTAATCAGAGTTATGAAATATTAACTTATTTCTTAAAATTGCATGTACGTAAGTATTTATTCTGCATAATTCGAGTAATTTATTTATTTATTAGCACTTTTTTCTAGACTTCCTAGTAATTATGCCGACAAAAAAATGTTATGTGTCAAATTGTGACCATAATGTAAAAGTTTTCCACATCCAACATCAATTCGTTTTCTTGAGTGGTAGGAAGCTACATGAGATCCTAATTTATTCAATGACATAAGAGAAGATCGACGATTTCCATTTAAGGAATAAATAAGTTCAAATGTAAGAATAATTTTGAATGCTTTCTCCTTAATATTTTGAAATAGAAATAAATTTTCATATAAAAATAAAGCGTTACTAAAAAGATATGTTTCTAATTTATTACTAAGTTATTATAGCAATAAGTGTAGTTTATTTTTCTTTTAAACAAATCTACTATTTTACTTCCGAACATTTAAAGGGAAGAATAAAAACTATTAAGGTAAATACAAAATGGAATAGAAATATATAATATTTAAATTTCCCGGTTCGTCGGTTTGATCCATTTTAGTACTGCCTGCAGTTGGCAGGCGGCGCTAAACATTGTCTAAACTTTTTACTATTAAGTTATACTATCTTCTAGTATAGTGATCTGTGGTTTACACCACAGCACACAAAACTTACATGATTAAAGCGTAAACGTGTGCATCGAAAAGGCGGGGGTCATTTTGAACATTTATTGTAATTTGTTTATTAATTTTTAATAAAATGTTATTCAAACATGAAAATCATTTTAAATAAACATATATTTACAAATTTTATGTCAGTCAAATGTCAGTATGATAGTTAACCTGATAATTTAATCAGAATTATCTCAAAAGAATAATACCTAAGATGGACGTTTAACATTCCATGGCAAACCTTTATCAATATAATTTTTCTATTCCGGTGCTATAAAGTTCACTTTACGACACCCGTTTTGGTTGCATAAAGTATTACTTTATCGCACGCTAATTTTATTTTTTTGAAGTTGGTAACAAAAAAAAATGGAACCAAATCGTATTTAAATGTCAAAATATAAGCCTTTAAAGTAACAAAAATGTGCAATAAAATTGTACAAAGAATAAAAAGCACACATGCTAACATTTCACTTACTAATTAGCAATATAAATTGTTAAGCAGAGTTGGATGATAAGTTTTCGGATGCTACTATTGACATTTACTTACCATGTTGAATAGTACAACTGTTATAAAAGTTTGTTTTGATAAATATGTAGAGAGTTTGTGGACGAAAGATTTTGTAAATTGTCTTCTGCTATTTTGCGAATCTCTGGGGGCGTACAGTTATTTATTTCGTCCTTTTTGTTGATAATTTGAAATAATTTATTGTATAAATCAGTCTGAATTTTAAACACAATTTCATATAGCACCACCGATATTCAAATATTTAAAACGTTCTACTTAAAAATCAGAGTAACCAACTTCAAAAATGCAAAATTTCTAAAATATTCGAACAAAACATGTCTCTTATTTTAAGCTTTTTTGAACTTTTAATAACCGAAATAGAAAAAATAGTATAAAATACACGTTTCATAAGACATTTTGCGCACTTGTTCTTTAGAAAACTCGCCTAGCGGCTCGTTTTCTAAACTTGAACGCGTGCGCAAAAATCGTGTCTTATGAAACTTGTATTTTAATATACTATTTTGATCTTGCGGTAGTTACGAACAATGTTGCAAAACGTGAGTGGATTGATTATAATTGTTTCAGAGGTTAAGCTGAGCAAATAAGTGTTTGAACTGAACATCCTCGTACATTAATGTGTGAAAGAAAAAGTATTATGGATTAACGAATATTAATTTGTGTATCCTAACGTTAAGATTACCATGTATGGAAGTGGAAATATGATGAGTAAAATAAAGTAGCATCTTGCTTTATTATAGAACAAAGGATTTTTCATATAGTTGTTAATTATAGCTTTTAACTTTGTCTGCACAAAGGATATTCACTCTAAAATCACCAAATCGTAATCAACACACAATATGGAATTGGCCAAATTGATTTGCTAACAAAATTGAACTAAATAAATTATTTATACTAGTATAAAAAGCTAAATTGATTACTAAATGCCGAAAATGTACGGGTAATTTAAATAAATAGGCCATTTACGGATCGATCTTATTGTCAATCCTATATTGAATTATTTATACCATAGATATTTTATCGTTATATGTAAATAGATAATTTAAATGAACACGTTGAATAAATATCAAGTAAGAATACGCATCTAATGACATTGAGAAATCGTATCGATTGATTTCAATTAACTGGCTCAGGTCGCAAAAAGAAATATAAATGTTAATAGAAATACCTCCGCATTAACCAACAGATATATTATGAAACCTATAACTATAAGCAGGCCATCTTTACGCAGGGGCTAACTGGGCTAGAGCCCAGGACCCCGCGTCCCATGAGACTCCCTAGCTCCTGCGACAACAAGAGAACCGATGATTATTTTTTTCAATCAGTGCAAGATCCTATTAGTATTACAAACTTTTCAAGTTAGTTTAGTCTATGCTAATCTGTCACACAAATGGTTGTGCTTACTTTACTTACCAAAAAATTTGCTAAAAGGTATGTCAAACTGAAAAGGATAAACAACCCAAATGAAAACATGGACAATAACAAAACAAGACGAAGAAAAACTTAAATCTGGAAAATAGTATTTTTGGAGGAGTCAAGGACGAGGATAACAAATGACGAAGAAGAACACAATCATAGAGTTGGAAGCTAAATATATAGAAAACCAAATATAACACAAATATGTAATTTGATCAAGAAGAGCATATTGCGATGTTTATAAAAGTTGGGTAAGACGTTTCACTGTTTTCTAATAATTCTCAAAACACTTGTATTACACTGGTCAACAGTGAAATTGCTTCTTAGGTGAAAGTACCCAATCCTGAATGAATTCAACGTGCTGAACACGAATATCACATTGAAAAAAGTTGATTGGCTCACGTTCAAGAGATATTGACGTTTTCTCCATTGTATAGATGCTATTGCATAATGTAATGCAATTTAGTGAGAAATTACGAAATTTTGCGTCATATTGCATCACCCCTACATGCAAAGAAGTTAATGCAGCATTTACTGTAAGTTTCCATTGAGAGTGTTGCGAAATTGATTGCGCAATATCAAGCAATAGCTAATTATAGTTTATTTATAAATGGCCGACGTGACAGTTAACTCGTGCAATGTCCGTTCATTCGCGCATATTTTTCGAAGCTCTAGCATACAAAAGTGATTGCTATAGTGTAAAGTAACTAAACAGTAGCAATGCCTCGTGACTGTGTTAATAGTGCAAATAACTTCTGTTATATTTGCGGAGAAGTGACATTTGCTGCACAGAAAAAGAACATCAGTGCAACAGTTAAGAAAGCGTATCATTTGTATTTTGGTTGCAAGATAGGCGACCAGGACAAAGACTGGGCCCCACACGTATGCTGCTGCACTTGTGCCGTAAATCTTTCACAGTGGCTTAATGGCAAAAGAAAGGCAATGCCATTTGCTGTGCCCATGATTTGGAGGGAGCCCACCAATCACGTTGACGACTGTTATTTCTGTATGGTACGACCAGCTTCTGGAGGCATCACCAAGAAGAAGAAGTGGACAGTTGAATACCCTAACATACCATCTGCTCTGCGACCTGTCTCTCATGGCGAAGGACTCCCAATTCCATAACCTCCTACAGATTTTTCTATCAGTTCAGACGATGAGGATGGCCATGCGTCGGCGAGTTCTCCTCAACGTGGCAGTAAGGATGATGACTTTTCGTGCTTTGACGAAACATCTGCACCACATAAAATTACCCAGGATGAAATGAACGATCTTGTTCGCGATTTGGATCTGTCGAAAAGCAAAGCGGAGATACTGGCCTCAAGACTTCGACAGTGGAATCTTCTGGAACAGAATGTCCGAGTGACTTCATTTCGCACTCGCCATCAGCTCGTCGAATCTTTCTTTAAGAAAGAAGAAAGCCTTGTGTTCTGCTGCGATATTGATGGTCTACTACAAGCTCTCGGTATTGCACATGATCCCCACGAATGGCGGCTGTTTATAGACGCTTCAAAACTGAGCCTAAAGGCGGTTTTGTTGAATAATGGGAACCAGCTTCCATCCATACCTATTGCACATGCGGTCTACATGAAGGAGACTTACGGCAATCTAAAGCAGCTACTGGAGACGATTAACTACAGCAAGTATGGCTGGCAGATATGTTCTGACCTGAAGGTAGTATCTCTGTTGATGGGTTTGCAGCAGGGATATACAAAGTACTGCTGTTTTCTTTGTCTGTGGGACAGCAGAGCAATCGATTTGCACTACATCAAGAAAGACTGGCCTCCGAGACCATTTTTTAAGCCTGGAGAAACGAATGTACAGCACCCACCATTGGCACAGCCACACAAAATCATCATTCCTCCTTTACACATCAAACTCGGTCTTGTCAAAAACTTGGTAAAAGCCATGGATAAGAATGGACCAGCATTCAAGTACCTGCATGACAAATTCCCTCGACTCAGTGAAGCCAAAATTAAAGAGGGCATCTTTGTGGGGCCTCAAATTAGACAGCTCTTCCGAGACCCCAAGTTTGAGGAACTTCTTCAAGGTAAAGAAAAACAGGTTTGGGATGCATTCTATCAAGTGGCAGCAAACTTCCTGGGGAATGACAAGGCAGAAAATTACAAGTGTCTGGTTGAGGATATGTTGGCTTTGTTTCATGAATTCGGCTGCAATATGTCCTTAAAGATCCACTTTCTTGATTCCCACTTAGATTTCTTTCCTGATAACCGCGGGCAGGTCAGCGATGAGCACGGCGAACGCTTTCATCAGGACATTGCCACCATGGAGCAACGGTACCAAGGCAAATGGTCTACGTCAATGCTAGCTGACTATTGTTGGACAATCAGTAGAGATGCTCCACAAGTCCACTACAAACGGCAGGCCAAAAGAAGTCGAAAGCCGGAAGCAGACTAATGTTTTCTTACCATGTATTATAATATTGACATAAGTACACTTTTTCTGAAATATGCGTAAATGTTTTCTTACCATGTATTATAATATTGACATAAGTACACTTTTTCTGAAATATGCGTAAATGTTTTCTTACCATGTATTATAATATTGACATAAGTACACTTTTTCTGAAATATGCGTACATATTACAGAAAACCCGTAGCCAATTCAGCTTTTTCTTAGTCATTTTCGTGTTCAGCACATTGAATTCATTAAGAAATGACAATTTTCAGCTTGGAAGCATGAACTTTTCGAAAATTTGTTGCCCAGTGATCAGACTTACAGACAATATATTGCTATAGCATCTGTGTGTTTGCAACAAAGAGTGGCTGCTTTTTTCAGCAGGATTTTATTTATGGCGAGTGAGATATTATTTTTCTATTCAAGTTCATTAACAGATACACCTTCCTTTAATATTTCCTTCAGAAAAGTGTACAATTTTTAAACATACTTATTAGGTGAGTACTACTCTTGAGTGTTGTGTATATTGGATTGAGGAGATGTTCACAAAGTTAGTTAAATTCTACACTCTGAATTATTACCATAATATTCCTTGGCATAACGTCTTAGTTAACATACTTCCTCAAGAATTAAGAATAAAGTTAGCTTTGAAGCGTTGCTGGTATAAATAAAAAATTACCTTTTTTTAATTAATGATTTTTATTTTTATTACTTTTAATTCAATTGATTGGATTCGAAGTGTTTAACAAACTGTTAATTGATGGTAATTCAGTTAAAATATCTGGATATATACATCCTAGAGAAATTTAACGCGAGTTAAATCACGTCAGATTTCCGCATGGAAATTTAGAGTGAATGTCCTTTGTGGAGACAAAGTTAAAATCTATAATTAAAACTCGGTTCTTATCGAAATAATCCAAGCAGTAAAAATAAATAGTATCGCAGAATCGAAGTATGACAAAATCAGAGACTCGCACAGTTTCCTTCGCAGGAAAACAATCCCTGCTACAATACAATAATTTTAACGTGTTCCTGAAAACATGGATGCAAACTGGACCTAACCTACTTGCAATTTTAATTCTATTGGTAATTTGGGCGCTAGCTGAAAATGCACCTGCAAGAGTAGATGTGAATTGGTCACTTTATGAAGTGTAATCGTACCAATGTTTTGTGTATGTGTCTTTAACTGTGGATGTATACTTCGAATTTTAAGCATCTATTTGAAATTACCTAAGCTTTTCAATAAATATATAAATATACGGATGTATTGAATAAAATGATTCATTTAATTTCGAGTGAAACGATTTGCATGTATTTGTGGCGTTAATGATCAATTGAGTAATCCACATATATGGAGAAAAAGAAATATCATCTTCTATGTATGTCTCCAACAAATAATAAGTGTATTTGTTAACCTCTGCATGAAATGGTTTTTTGGCCAACAAATCTACGGCAAAACAATCGCATTATTCGTCAGGATCCAAATACATCAATCCAAATGTATGTCGTAACCATCTTGCTACTTCAGAATCTTTGTTCCTAAATTCGATTGTTAACTTTGGATTTTCTTGAACCACGATTGATGTAAATGAAAACGTCAGTCATAGATTTCTGCTGATGGCCATATAGCTTTGGACCGCCGTTTTGAATGCTTTTCTCAAAATCTACAAAAATGTCAGATGGTCGTAATGTTCCAATAATCCAAAGATTTCTGTTGTTAGCATTTCAAATAATCTTGCATACGTTTCGCATGATGCCTGGAGTACCTATAGGATTAAACAATTTTTTTTTGCAGGGTAACTCCATAAATTTGGTGCCTAGTTTACATCACCATCGACTTGACACGTAGTCTAGTATCCAAGAAAAGACCAATATTTCTGATAATCCCAATACGATAGATGCTAGATTCAGTACGCCTAAAAACCGTCACAAGGACTTATGGGAATTTACCCTTGGTTCAAATGATAAAAATCTGACGCGCATTTTGAAATCGCTAGACATTATACATTGAGCACACGATCGTTCACATGAACGAGTCTTTTCAAAATGCGATTCATGTGAACGAATAACGCCGTGATTCAGCAACAAGAACCCGTAGCGCTTGATTAATGTGCAATATAGCGTTTTCTGTGGCGGGTGCAGGAAAGAACAAGTATAATTGGGTCTCGTCGGCATAAATATGGTAGTTACAACATTTCAGAGATTTGAAAATATTCGAGGCCTAGGTTGCATAGAGAACAGGCCCAAAGATACTAACCTGTGGGATGGATCAGATGCGGATTAGAAAGTTGAATATCCAGAAAAACTTGTTGCCTACGATTTATCAGGTAGGAATTGAAGAGTTCAATCGAATTATTACCAAGGACAACGAAATGTAAAATGTATGACGGTAATACTTCTAATAATAGTTCATTATTCATTACATTTATAAATAAATAAATACAATAAAAGAAAACAGTATAGATACATAGTTCCATTAGTAAATGTCTCTATTAATAAAAAAAAAACAATTTCTCGCACGCATGAGAAATAACGTCATTAATAAGAAATTCATTGATTGCACTATTCAATTTATACAGGTATACCGACATAAAAAAAAGTGTGACATATATTTTCCGTTTGCGAGACAATAAAAAAATTTCAATAAATATAAAACTCAGGGTCACTTTTTTCTGAAGGCGGGAATTAAAATATTTCAAGTTCTTTTTTCTCCTCTAATTCCTTTCATGCTCCGCCAGTCAGCTATTTTAATAAAATGTATAACATTGCGTTGCAGATTTATATACCATTTAAACATTCCCCATTGCGTCTTGAAACCCAAGGATAAACAGAGCGGAGATATATTAAGCTTATTGTTATCTTCTAATTATTCGTCCTTTTTTCTTATCCTCTTTGAGGTATGCAAACTGGCCTACGTACGTATATGTACTTATACTAAAAAATTTAGTAATGCTTAATAACACGAAGATATCTAACGTAAAAGTAAGTAGCTGTTGCGTATGTATATATACACCGTCGAGCAAAACATTCGAGCCAATTTAATGTTATTTAAATTTTATCAGAAATGTTAAAACTTATTTGTAATTACTTGATAAGTAGCAGGCTTAGTAATATTAAAAACAATTGAGAATCATCTTGTCTGTCACTTTGGTAGTGTTATTTGACTTTTAATTGGGTGCGTTATGCATTTGATCTCTATGTGTGTTTTTTTACTTTTTTAAATATTTTTAAATAGAAAAACTGTGTTCCGAATTCTAAATTACTTGAATATCCTGAAGATGCATGTAAGTGAAACTCAAACAGTTGAAATTGTTACTTTAGTTGAAGATGAACTAACACAACGATATATTGCAACAAGAGTTCAACGGGTGTATAAACGTTATCAAGACACTGGTTTATTTACACGAAGACCCGGACCAAAGCTCCACTTCTCAACAGGACAATCGTTTTATTTTATCTACTGGGTTACGAAACAGTCATATTACTGCGGTAAGGAGGTTGAAGGATGTCAACTTGAAAGCTTACCGACCAGCGGCCGATGCTAAACTTCTTCGATAGTATCGAGTAAACAGACTTGAATTTGTTCGAATTCATTGAAACTGATTTTGCAACAATTGACTTACGTTTTATTTACAAACAAGTCAAGAATTTGCTTATTTGGTGTTGATGATAGGAATCGAGTATAGAGAAGACCAGGAGAGCGTTATGCTGATACTTTTCCTATCGTGTAAGTTTTAAAGGAGGTGGAGGTATGGTCTCGGCTGGCATTTCTTTTGATACTATTACACCAGATCGATACGTAGAAGACATCCTAGAATAACATGCTGTACCGTTTACCCCATTTCCTGGAGATACATTTATTTTAATGCATGACAATGATCGACCCCACGTGGCAAAAAGAGTACCTGATTATCTTCAGGAGATGAAAATAGCAATAATTGAGTAGCCTTCTTTTAGTCCCGATTTAAATTCGATCGAGCACATTTGGGCCGATCTTAAACAACACGTTAGAGCATGAAATCCCTCTCCATCTGATGTTTATAAACTTAAAATTGCAATAACAGAAGTATGGGAAACTAAGCATCAAGCATCTATCCAAAAATTATAAGAGGTATAGTCGAGTCGTTTTGGCAACCGACACGGCCAAAGTACGAACTAAAGACGACTATTCAATACCACTACAAATTTCGATCAGCCGGAACAATTTCAAAACAATAAAATTAAGCTATAGTCGAGTCGTTTTGGCAACCGACACGGCCAAAATACGAACTAAAGACGACGATTCAATACCACTACAAATTTCGATCGGCCGGAACAATTTCAAAACAATAAAATTAACTAATTAATTAATATTTTAGGATATACAGGGTGTATCACTTAAAACTCCCAGGTCAAATATCTCGGAAACGGATAAAGATATTTGAATTTTGTAAAAAGTAGTTACTAAAGAATGTGATCGACTCTAGTTTGCTCTCACAATTGTGTTTTATTATGTGAAGATATAGATGGCGCTGCGATGTAAAGAATTTTTTTGATCGCCACAATCTTCATTTGTTTTTTATTTGAAAGAGTATTAAAATTAATGTAAATTTTATTATTTGTGTTAGTTTCCAAAATTTAACGGTTTCATAGATATTCGTGTTTAAAGAAAGTAAAGAGTAATTTTAAAGTTTTGTCCTTATTTTGTTTAAATAATTAATTTGTAGGGGAAAATAGCAGTAAACATATTCACAATTCTTGCTATTATAGTTACTTCACAATTTAAATTTTATAGTTTGTAGTTCCTTTTTATAAATTCCACTTCATAAGCACCCATAGGTATGTAAGCAGAAAAGCATTCATGTCTGTGTTATATGTATGTATGCTTGCTTTGATTATTTAGGAAATATTTTGGCATTAGCACTGTAATGTTAGCAGAAAACAACGACTTTATGAATCAGATCATGTGGAGTGACGAATGTCGTTTTCACAACAATGGTACTTAAACATAATGCTTGATATTGGTCAGAAGATAATCCTAGGTGGATAAGGCAAACGAGAAATCAATCAGTTTTTGGCGTTAACGTTTGGTGTGGAATGTTAACGGGTATATCTTTAGCCCCCACTTTTATCATGAAACATTAACTGGTGTGCGCTACTTACATTTCCTGCAAAATGAGTTGCCACTACTTTTGGAAGATGTTATGGAGCTGCGAAATAAATGTGGTTACATCAAACTGCTAATAATGTCAACATAGTTACTGACAATTTTAAACAAACGTTCCCACGTCGTTGGATTGGTACTAATGGAGTCTTTAGGTGGGCGGCTCGTTCGCCGGATCTAACCCCGTTAGATTTGTTTCTTGTGGGCTTACTTGAAAGCTGAAGTTTACAAGGAACCCATAACAGATATGGGCGATCTTTATAAAAAAAATTATGCAAGTGTTCAAAAAATTAGTAGAAATACATTGTTAAATGCTTGCGGAAGAGAACTAATAAGGCGATATACGTTATGTAGCAATCAAGAAGGCAACAATTTTGAACATCTTTGTTAGTTATATTTGATCCTTTTAAGTATTTAAACAAAATAAAGACAAAACGTTAAATTTACTTTTACTTTCTTTAAACACGAATATCTATAAAACCGTTAAATTTTGGAAACTAACACAAATAATAAAATTTACATTAATTTTAATACTCTTTCAAATAAGAAACAAATGAAAATTGTGGCGATCAAAATAATTCTTTTCATCGCAGCGCCATCTATATCTTCATATAATAAAACACAATTGTGTGAGCAAACTAGAGTCAATCACATTCTTTAGTATCTATTTTTTACAAACTTCAAATATCTTTATCCGTTTCCGAGATATTTGACCTGGGAGTTTTAAGTGGTACAGCCTGTATACCTTCCCATAGTAAAATACAGTCAGTTACAAATTAAATATTATAGTTAAAACTATTAAATATTTTATATAACATTTGGCCAATATTTTATATAACATTTGGCTATACTGTTTAGGAGGCACGCATTGTTGACAAATTTAAAATGTTTACATGACAATAATAATAAACGTCAAAAGGTAATTATGACAAATGTCATGCAAATGTCAAATGGTGTATGAATATTATAATTTATGACAGTCCTGTAATGGTTTTTGTAGGTTATATCACTTGATAGGTAAAATTTCGCAACATCTCAAATTTGACGCCATTTTAATTTAGTGGCGCATGTCAGTTGCGAGAGCGACTCAACTATATACCTATATCTTATATGACATTTGGCTATACTGTTTAGGAGGCAAGCATTATTGACAAATTTAAAAAGTTTAGATGACAATTATAATAAACGTCAAAAGATAATTATGACAAATGTCAAAAAGTGTATGAATATTATTATTTATAACAGTCCTGAAATGGCTTTTGTAGGTTATATTACTTGATAGGTAAAATTTCGCAACATCTCAAATTTGACGCCATTTTAATTTAGTGGCGTATGTCGGTTGCGAGAGCGACTCAACTATATGAATGGAAAAATGCAGGCGCAATAAGAGCAAGAGGAGGAAACACGTAAAATACCCGAATAATGTGTTTTAATTTCTTAATATTCAATTGTTGTGCTATCTATATTTAGTCACTATAGTTTCACTTGATTACAATGATTACGCTTGTTAATTAGATTTTTATATATTTTTTTACAAATGCTAATTGTATGAGCTTTGCAATGTTTCATTTGTTGATAAATTTAATTACAACGTGATTTTATCAAAGTGTTAAACAATTGAATCATTTATGGGAGAAAATTTAAGTAATATTAAAGTGGTTAGAATTTTTGGCCTCTATACTATATGAGGTGATCCATATCTAGTGACATGTAGTGGTATCACACAAATCCTGAGATTTCCTTGAGAAATGTGCTTCATCGGTTGTGATGTATGCAGAAGTTTTTAACAATCCAATGCAATACGCGGAGTTATATTTGCAGGACTTAGTGCCTCTGTTACCTTTGCCGTATCCTGGATACGAATTAAACGACGTGCTTGCGATAAATTTGAGCTAATAAACATTCTATATTATTGTAATTAATATTTACTAAGATTGTGCGGACTTAAAAATCATTTCGATCCGTGAATGAAATTGTTATAAACAATTTCCACAAACGATGCACATTTCCCATATAATTCCCATATATTTCAAACAGTATTAATAAATATAATAATACTGAAATCTTTAACCAACCAAAACAGTCGTTATTGTGACCAATGATGAACTTACCGATCACAGGCTCCACCTACCAATTTTTCACCAATGCACTAAGTGGAAATTACTTGAATACATCTCACAGGCTCCACCCACTAGTTTTGTTCGAAAAATTATCAAGTGGAAAATATTTTACACGAGAAGCAAGAGCTTCTGACCAATGAAAAAGGTCGTTATTCTAACGAATAGAATGCGTCTTTGAAAGAACACCTGCATCAGCGTCATTTGTTTACGTCGTTAAAAATGTTATAAAAGCTAAGAAATTTTATATCAAGTCAGTCAGTCAGCTCTAGCTGCTGAATCGAGTCGACTCTAAAGACTTAGAGCGACAACAGCAACGCATCCGACGAAAGCCGAAGCCGGGAAAAAGTTTTCCCGAAGATCTCTGAAACGTACTCAATCGTTTCAGAAGATACCCGAAGGCACAGGAAGTTTCTACGAGCGAGCCGAACATTACGAGCGAGCTCAAACGCATCCGACGAAAAGCCGAAGCCGGGAAAAGTTTTCCCGAAGATCTCTGAAACGTGCTCAATCGTTTCAGAAGATACCCGAAGGCGCAGGAAGTCCTCCACGAAGCGACTCGAAGCAATCCCGAGCGTTTCCGAGGCAAAGCCGAACATACCCGAGGAGAACTAAAGACGTAGGACGACTCCCACGAGCAAGCCGAAGCGACTCGAAGCAATCCCGAGCGTTTCCGAGGCAAAGCCGAACATACCCGAGGAGAACTAAAGACGTAGGACGACTTCTACGAGCAAGCCGACGCGACTCGAAGCAATCCCGAGCGTTTCCGAGGCAAAGCCGAACATACCCGAGGAGAACGAAAGACGTAGGACGACTTCTACGAGCAAGCCGAAGCGACTCGAAGCAATCCCGAGCGTTTCCGAGGCAAAGCCGAACATACCCGAGGAGAACTAAAGACGTAGGACGACTTCTACGAGCAAGCCGAAGCGACTCGAAGCAATCCCGAGCGTTTCCGAGGCAAAGCCGAACATACCCGAGGAGAACTAAAGACGTAGGACGACTTCTACGAGCAAGCCGAACGCAGCCGAAGCAAACCCGAGCGTTTCCGAGGTGACCCGAAGATACCCGAAGGCGTAGGAAGGCTTCTACGAACGAGACGAAGCAAACCCGAACGTTTCCGAGGTGACCCGAAGATACCCGAAGGCGTAGGAAGGCTTCCACGAACGAGACGAAGCAAACCCGAACGTTTCCGAGGTGACCCGAAGATACCCGAAGGCGTAGGAAGGCTTCCACGAACGAGACGAAGCAAACCCGAACGTTTCCGAGGTGACCCGAAGATACCCGAAGACGAGGAAGGACCTAAAAAGGATAAGCCGAACACTTACGAGGAGGACTGAGAGTCCGAATCAACAGCCGTTGCGTGCTTCCACCAACATCCAAGGAGCATTCGTGACCTGTTAGTGAGGCTGTGAACAAAGTGACCCAACCAAAGAGAGGTTGTTGAACAAAGTGACCCAACCAAAAGAGAGGTTGTTGAACAAAGTGACCCAACCAAATACGAGAGGTTGTTGAAGTTGTGAGTGCCACTTAGTGCTTCAACAAAGATCCAGACCACGGATCGTTATCCAAGTGTAGGTCCTGTGCCGATACACCACCCCAGTGACTTGTGACGTGTGGCTAAAGTGACCTCACGTCGTACCCATTGTTACAACCGTAAGTACTGAACTGATTCCTAAGCTTGCACGGTTGGCAATCTCAAGATAGCCCCGTCACGTCACTCAGAAGTAGTTAGTTGGTTTGGTACCCGAAGGCAGCCTTACCCATTCTAGGCGTTAATTGACTAGGTACCCCGAAGGGAGCCTTATCCCCTAGAACCCCAACTGAGTGTCTCAAATATCCCTCTCTATTTTTAAACTGCCAGTATCTAGCGACCACCCCCTTTGTCTTATCCCCCTGTGTGTGGGATCATTAGCCCTTTGGTCAAGGTGTCTCAGTAGACAGTGTATATAATATCAATCTATGTAAATATCTCTTAATATTTAGTGTTGCCTTAAGCCATTTCTTTATAGTCCTGCGTGGCTATTGTTTTTAGTGACCGAGTTGTGGTAATAAATTCATGTGGTTTTATACAACTCTTTCATTAACCTTCGACACTAATATAAGCCCTATCCTGGAACACCCAGTGAATAAGTGTAGTGCGATCCCGAAGGAAGGACGCCACGTCTCCCCGTAGTAGAGTACTACAGCTATAAGAGCTCAGGTAATTCGAATAACCGTATCTTGAGTAATTCCTATAAGCTGAAAGGTAACACCTCAACGAGTCTGAATGTGGTACGGATACAAACATTGCCGTTTCAAAAACTATTTGCTATTCTTTTCCGATCTTCCTCTACCGTGTTCGACACATTTTCTTCCAATTCTACTGATGTTACTGAATTTAACCTTCGCGGTCCTCCATTATTTGCAAATTTGCCTGTTTCGTGAAGACAATTTAGAAAATTTTCCTATCAGGAACATGACGATAGCAAAGTCCGTCACTGTACAATCGCCTCTAACGAGCTCATTTCCAAGTTCATGTATAGTTTATATCTACCATATCGGCATTTGTATAGCGATTCATGTTAGAGAGCTCAATAACAAAAGGTTAATTATCAGAAGAAAATATAAGACGCACCTAATTTGGATAATTTGCATAATTAACAATATAAGAAATATACGTGTAAATGTATATTTTATGAATTCCAATTATTTTTTAAAAAAATAATTTCATTGTCTTTTTAATGTATAAAAAATTTCGACCATACGTTATTAAAATTATTCAAAAGAAGGTACAATTTTTACGCCGATAAATTTTAAATAGCCGCCACGAAAAGTTGAACAATTTAAATTACAAAAACTGGATACCGTAGAAAGTCAGTCAGAGCCCCGTAGGGCGTAATCCTAACACGAGATTGTTGTATTTTCGGATTCCGTGAATCAAATGACTTTGTGGAAAGCGACGTAGAAAAATACATAAAAAAATAACTCCCGTGTAGCATGGCTATTATCCTTCACTTTTGTTCGGAATTTTATAATTGCGGTGTTTATAATATATTACCGAGAAATAAATCTGTCTCGGTGTATGATATATTAAAGGAAATCTAGACAAACTGGTACACACGGACTATTTTCCTCAGAGAATAAATCTAACCGCTCGAAACACAAGGCATGTTATAAATTAGTAGCAGTGTCGTCTTTTTTTGTTGTTGGAGATCTATAATTATTTTAAGGAATTTTATTTGAGGGGCAATTAATAATAAATAGGTAACTAAGGTTGCTTCGGTCTCCTATAAATAAATCAATGAATAATAAATAAACAGTAACACCTTACACTACTGGGCATATGTTTTAATACAACAATAATTTAAATGGTAATAATAATATACAGGTTTGGCCTACGATTATCTTGCATGCGGCTTTCCGTACAAAACACGAAAGGAGTTGCCAAACCGTACCTACCTAACAGATATACATACGCGAGCCGACAAGTAGACCTTCAGCGAAACCATATTAACTTCAATCATAAAAATAATAAATCTGAAGGAATTCTTATAATATTAATTTAAGATACTTTTTAAGAATATTACGAATGAGAATAGTACCTAAAAATGAAGATAACAACCCCTGCAACATGCACACATGCATTATATTGGAATCTTATGATCGTATCGGCCTGTCGTCGAGCGTCGAACAGTACGTGCCCAATGCCCACATGTGTATAAATACTGGCAACAACGTTCGTTCCAATTCATGGACTTTAGCTCGAATGCAAGGTAAAAACAGACCGAACCTCTATGTGATCCTTATCAATCCAGGCGCGCACACAGTGAGGAGGGGTTGGTGGTTAACCCCCCCCCCCCCAAATTAACAAACAAAAATAAAAATGTGCATCATTATTTATATAATCATGTTTTTAGTTATTTTTTTTATTGTGTAGAATAGGATATATTTTTTAAAATATCTATCCTAAAAATGATATATTTATCCTGGTCGTAGTAAAGATGTTGGTCGTTAATAGAAAGATATGAATTATAGTCAATTAAGCTTCGCAACTTTTGGAAAATGTTGAAGCAAGGTTTATGAAGAAGATATTCTCTTCACTTATTCCCTTATATCAAAATTCTTGTACACTGTATGACCACTGACTTCTTTCCTACTTTTGCCGTACCTTTTTCTAAAACCAACTCATTACATGGCTCTCTATTAGCTTTAGTGAGTCCTCTGGCGGATTTTTCTACAAATATCATTACAGAAAAAATCCGCTACAAAGATATTTTTCATTTCAATTAATCAGTTGTGTTAATTTTTTTGAAGTATGTCTTTGTATTTTGTATTAAATGAAGCATTTCGCTTTTTTGTGCTTACTTTATTGAACACTAGCAGTACCTGAACGGCATTGCCCGTGACATGTTTATTATTACGTCTGTTCCCGGAATCTCTTCTTTGCTTTCCTTCTCTGCCATGTTGCTGTTTTGACATTTCTTTTTTCTGGAAGGCTGTGGCATCTTTAACTGCTAAATCTTTAATATCTAGTTTGATATATTAGATTTAAAAATTCTTTAATTTACCCAGATGTCAAAAATGACATTTCATAACTTTCTTTCAAAATAACACAAACAATAAAATAAAAAAATACTAGATTAAATTTGAAGATTCAGCCTTTGAGGTGCATTGAGTCACCATTACGATTACCTATGTGCCAAATTCCACGGCTGTAAGTGCGATAGATTTGTCTAGACAACGCACGCGCGCTCGCACACAAACACTTCCTAAATATACATATGGATCTATGTTCAAGATATTCCGATTAATGATGAAAGACCTATTATTAGCTCAATTATCATTTCAGTAGGTAAAATGTTTATTACGATGATACAACGCATGTTTTTTAGAATTACATACAATTCGCTACAGTAAAGAATTCTAAAAAAAAAAAAAAAAAATTGGAACTGCCACTGAAAAGTACTAAAAATTTACTATATAAAAATACCTACTTTCTTGCGTCTCTGGGCGATATAGCAAAAGCTATAGAATGTTATATCTGAATAAACTCGATTACGACTTATTAATTTGAACATATGTGTTGCTATGACTTGTATTACTATAGCATAACTAAAATTAAACGAAAACAGTTTCTTTTACAGTGACAAGCTTGATAAATCAGAAATTATGCATAGTTTGAAAATGTCGCAGTTATATACAGTTATCAAAACGCCAAATATTCGTTTATGACTTTAGTTTAAAAAACCGTCAGTACAAGTATCCAAATTTACTTATAAATAACTATCTTGAAACTAAAGTATAGGTTAGTGTACTTTCAAGCGTCATACCATCATAGTTATTACGTCGTCATCTAAGGAATTAAAAAATTCCTGAAAGAAGAAAAGCACATATAATATTAGTTAATTTATCACCACGTGCGTGCGTCGTCAATTTAATAATTAAAATGCATAACACATTAAAACAAAGAAAATAAAATAAATGTTCATAGCTATCCCCTTCATCTTCTGTAAAATTGTGTAAAATGATCTATAAACATTTGCTACAATTTCTTAACTTAAGTCGTCAGTAAATAATTTAATTTCAATCGTTTTTCAGCCAATCATAAATCATATTTATTAATTCCAATTTTAAATACTTTCCGCAATGTGCATTGATTTGTCAAAGGCTTCAGATTGTATAAATCACACAATTCTTCTATATAAACTGCATAGGTATGGTATTCGTGGTATGGTGAATAAATGGTTTGAGTCTTATCTCCGGTACAGAAGGCAGCGGGTTACATGTTATGGAGAACTAACAGTTGAGAGAGAGGTAACAGTGGGGGGTCCCACAAGACTCAGTGATGGGTCCCATATTGTTCTTAATTTACATTAATGATCTGCCAAAACTTATAAAACCATTGGCCGCAGTCTCTCTCTATGCAGATGATATTAATATAATCATTGATGCTAATGACTTATCAGATCTAAAATCTAAAGCAGACAGGATCTACACACAGATAAAAGATTGGATGTCAGTCAATAAGCTATTAGTTAATGATACAAAATGTATTTTATTTAAAACTCAATCAAAGTTTAGGGAAACAAAAATTAACCTACATAAAATTTCTGTGGACTTGGTTAGTTCATGCAGGGTATTGGGCGTTGTGTTAGATGAGTCTTTGACTTGGTCCGCCCATATTGATGTTTTGTGCAGTGAGCTGAGTAGAGCTTGCTATGCAATATATAATATGCGGAATTCTTGCAGTTTCGAAGTCTTGAAGACATACTACTACTCGAATGTGTTTTCCAGAATTCGATATGGTATAATTCCTTGGGGTCATTGCAAAGATGCTCAGAGGGTATTTTTGATGCAAAAAAAGCTGTAAGCTACATAAATAGAGATTGCAAGAGTCCTGTAGACCTGCTTATAGAAAAGAAAGAATTCTAACCTTCTTTGACATATACATATTGGAAGTAGTGTCATTTGCACATGAAAACAGGTCATCTTTCACCTCTAGTATAGACCACAAATACAGTACACGGCAAAATAATTACCTGCTGCCATTTCAGCATAGAACAGCACTTTTTCAAAGAAATCTTCTTTATAGTGGTTGTAAACTATACAATAAACTTCCATCCGAGATAAAACGGGAAGGTTTAAAAAAATTTAAACTCAAAGTTAAGGAATTACTATTAACATTAAATTGTTACTCCTGTGAGGACTTCTTGAATCAATGATTTGTTACCTATATTTTGTAGTTTTCATTTTTGACGTTTTCATACATGTATGTTTTCTTTTTATGTACACATGTCTCTGAAATAAAATATATTATTATTATTATTATTATTAATTGTTGTCTTGTAATGACGATTTTTTCTTTAATTTATATTTAAAGTTTTATCAATTTTTTGATACACAATACTACGATATTTTCAATGAATTGCTAGTTCATGATTTTTCAAGCTTGTCCCCTAATGCATTTTAAAATAGTAGTAAAAATCACATATAAATAGAAAATATTATAAGCAACTTTTTTCGACTACTTCAGGTATGTGTAATGCAAGTCATGTCAACTCATATTTTTAAATTAACAAGTATAGTAATCGATTTTATTCAGATATAATATTTTATAACATTTGCAACGTCGCCCACAGACGCAGAAAATAATTAGTATTTTTAAATAGTAAATTTTTAGTACTTTTCAGTGGCATGTAAATAAATATTATTATAGAATACTGAACATTAGCAAATGGTATGTAATTAAACAAAACATGCCTTGAAATGTCAAAATGAACATTAAAATCACATACTGAAATGGTATCGACTAATTCAGCCCACAATAGAATCATCGTTAATCGTGATGTCAGCAATTTTTCAAAAGTTATACATAGAATCGGCATATATCAGAAACAGTTGAAAATGGACTGATAGAAATTCATGTCAATTTGCTATAATGTAATGTAAAAACAAACATAAGTTTGTGTTGTTACGTCGAACATTGTCGAACATTCTCTATAATTTTTAAATTATAGAGCTTGATTATCTACAATATTATGTATTAAAAATTGTTGGCCATCTACATTATTTGATTCCGATAATACACTTTACCACTTCGCTGGGTACCTGGTATATCATAGGGAGTATTATAGATGATTTTAAGTAGTGTATTACATCGAAGCGTTTTACTAATTTATCTACGATTATAGCCACACCATCTTTATTATTTGCTTTCGCGTCTTCATTTTCAGAATGAAGACGCGAATTCCTAAAATCTTAATAGAATTCCTTATCATTTCTCTTGATCAGTTTTAGTTATTTCTGCCATTCTTCTAACATTCTAGTAGCTTACGTAGAATATATTATTATTTAATAATTCACTAATTGATGTACTATTTACAATATAACCATTTCAGCCATTTAACACGAAATCCTTATAATACGTATAAGAGAGTTAATAAAAGCAAGCTTTTTCGGCTAACTTTAGTAGTTGGTAGCATTTATAAATGTTTCAATGAGTAACGTCACCAGATTTAATTAAGCGTCAAAAGAGATCCGATAAGAGGTCCATAATTACTCGTCCTCAGATGGACATACTACGAATAAAAATATTATTTTCAAAAGCAGCAGCAGGACTTGGAAAATCTTCCTTCCTTATTGTTATTTTTTTTTGAAAAATATATCGTTTGTTTACCTTTTTACAAAGAGTAGTTATATTTAGATTTGCGTATGATATTCGAAATCTAGCTCCCATGCACCCGCTATTTTAAAGTGCAAATACAGCCTTCTGCTTCTCACCTGCGCCCTTGAGTTATTTATACTTTCAATGTGTACAAACTAAAGGTGTTAATAAGTTTAAATGATAAGCACAATAAAGAATGGGAATAAGTGTGAGTAAAGAAAACACAGGCACACATAAATTCTAAAAATAACTGCAAATTTATGATGCAAATAAAACTGACATTACTCTGGCAGCAGTCGTAGTATAGTACGCAAGGCTATTGTTTTTAATTAACGTGTGGGCACGTTCTTTAAGTACCTATGCTGTTTTGTTTAGTCATCGGCCAATCAACTTTCATTAAGTGATTCCAAAATATTAAGTAATGCAATATTATAAAGTTTAAGACCAATGAAAAATACGCAGTGACGGTTCTAATATTACGCGTAAATTTCTATGTAATACAGAGTTAGCCATGGAAATGACAAGTTGAAAAAACGATGTTTCGTTCTTACTGTGACAAGGAATTGTGAAGAGATAAAATATCAAAAGTGGAAGATTTAAAATTTGAACGATGTGAACGTATGACAAGTAATGGTCAACTAGCTTGGTACTGGCTTAGTCATTGGTCGCGGACTATATTACAGGCGCTCTGAAAACTCTAAAATCTGACTTATAAATAATAAAAATAAGAGATTTATTATTATGTAATTAAAACACAATTGTTAAAATTTTACCTCAAAAATATCATATTATTCAATGTCACTAACATCATGTCAAAATCATTGACTAGTCGAATTATGAATTTAATTGATTTCAATTTTAATTATTTAATTAACTAAAAAAATCAACACATAACAGAGAACTTATTATAAAAAGCAATTATCTTTTTATAGTTATGTTTTATAATAGCTAATAGATACTTTACATACGATATGAGCAGAAATGAAGAAGTTTTTTAAATTATGTTTTAGGTAATGTAACAAGTAGTTTCAAATACTAAATAATATCATTCGAAAATCGAGTTTATATAATAACAATTTGTTCAATACATTTTTTGATGAATTTGTTTTTAATTTCTTTGACAAAGTATGTAAAATTATATACATAAGGATTACGATAATAGGTTTCATTTTTTAAAGATAATATACTGGTTATACAATAATACAAATAAGTGGAATTAATACGCAACGAACTGTACAATATCTTGTCTAATTTAAGTATGTGTATCTATTTATTTGTATGGATTTGTATTGTTACGGCATTGGCAAGCATAATTGCAATACACAATTACACAGCCATTCAATACAAGAATGTTAAGTTGAAATAATAAATATAAACATCACAGAATAATTGTTGTAAAATGCATTCTATTTCTTACATATATCATAAATATCCAATCGGAGGAATTTTACTTGATGGCAACTTTCCTACCAATGGCGTTTCAAGTAATTTAAAAATTAATGAGTTTGAGTAAAACATGACTTCCTTATAATTATGTAAAGTCGAAATTTTGAAACTTTTTATATACAAAAATAAATTACTTTGTATCCGCCGAATTTGTACGTTCTTGTTTGTGGAAAGGTAAAAATAAATTTTATACGTAGATTATTATAGTTTATGTAAAAATATTTACACCGCTTTTCAAAAGTTTCTAATAATTCGCTTGTTTTGGATTATGCACGCGTCTTATTTTTCTATTTCAATTTCTTGTTATTGCCTCGAAATAATTCAAAAATATTGACCGTAAATGCAACGAAGGGAAGATTAACAGAAATATATTAAAGTTTCCAAAATGCAAGAGGAAGCAATTCCCAAGGTGAATTAAAAATTCGACAATTTTCCATTAAATTGAAGTTTAAGACAAGGCAAAATGTTAAAACAACGTTTTTACACAATTTTCATTTGACACTTTTAATCTAGCTCCCATACTATGTCAGCCTGCAAAACTAATTATAACTTCGGTTTACCTTAACGCTTTTAATGTTTCGAGAGAATTTTACAGATAATTGAAGTGTATATTATGTATTATTTATCTTTTAAATAGAACGATATAAATTTAATAACATAATATTGAAGCACATAAATAGTAGAAGAGCATGGTGAAAACCGGAACTTGCTACTGTCTTTTGGTACGAAGTAGTCATAAGAAAAGATTCAAGAAAAATAAAATAATTATTAAACATAAATTTCTGGGAGTAATAATTTTTTTTAAAAATCAGTTTTCTTGCAAATATTTTGCAAGTCATGCTTTTTAGACAGGTACGTTACGAGTATAAAAGTATTTAAAACTTAATTTTCAATAACTTTTATATAAAAAAAAATTTCAAAATTCGGACCGAAAGTAACACTTTTACTCTTATTGAATAGCGATTTTTTGCATATATGTCGTAAATTATGCATTTTCTATATATTTATCAAGAGTACAAAAGTATTTAGAGCTGGATCTGCAATATTTTTAGTATACATGAAATGTCAAAATTCGGACCGGAAGTAACACTCCTTTCTTCGAATATTTCGCAAAGTATGCATTCTATAGAGTTTTATTAAGAGGATAGAAGTACTTAGAATAGGATTTTGAATAATTTTTGTATAAAAAAATTCTTAAAATTATAGGAGTATAATTTAAAACACTCATACGTATAAGAAAGTTGTGTGGTGGCTACACCTCATTATTTTTTAATTGCATTGCTTGTCCTTTCCAACACAATCAAAACAATAATAATAATAATAGTACTATATACTTATTGCCCAACAGATATATGTACATCTAATTGTAGGACAGAAACAACAACTTCCATAATAAGTCAAGAACTAAGTATACAGTAACGAGATAAAAAACAATAAAATAAAATACATTATTATATGTCAGCTATAAACACAACATTTACTCATTAGTAACGAAAGAGTAAAAAAATTGATATCTAGTTCTTCCCTGCAAATAACATCAAAATAACGAACTACAAGAAAGTATAAACATAATTAAGAAAATGACGGAGTAATATCAGCAAAACAAACTAAATATAAATAAAAAGAAATAGAAAAAAGGGCAAGAAAATGTCCACCATTACTTTCAATACACATGTCTACTCGTCAATTAGTAGAAAGCAAAGCCACTTGAATTTCCAAAGCCAAATTGTATTAATCATATTTGAAATTCTCACAATCATATTATGTAGTCGGCTTTGTGGTAAACTATGTCTTTTATTCGGCCCCATAAATAAAAATCAAGAAACGTAAGATCCGGAGATCTAGGAAGCTGCGGGAATAATGATAAGAGGGATTCACACTGATGCAATTAGTTGGAGCGATTTATCGCATGTGAAAAGTTGCATGAACGGTGTAATTCTGAAGAGTTGCACGGTTGGTTCACACTGATCAGGAAGCACAAGCAATTTTTCACAAATGCAATTTTTTTTGTGGTTCTACCAACATCAAATAATTATATGTCATCATTACATTCAAGTGATGAAAAATAATACATGTACTTTGGTACATTTCATAAGACAGGTTGGCAGCGTAAAAGTTACTAAAAAATCGCATGCAACTTTTTCAGAAAATAGAACACGCTCTAATACGTGCAACTTTTCACGGACGCCGGTTAATTCGACCACGGTTACCTGGATAATATTTCAGTCAAAAATGGTTGCGTTAATCCCACCCTTCAGTTCGACCACGTAAGCGATGGTCATTGAAGAGGTATATATATCCGCAATCATAATTATGTTTATTATTTAAGAAAATTGGGTGCGATGTTAGAAAAAAAAAGTTTTCATCAAAATGATGATAGAAAAATGTATGATAGGTAGGTTAAGCAAATCAGAATTTGTAAAACGTTTGTCGACGCAGTATTTACTATAAATTAATTTTTGTACATATTTTGATATTTATATTGACGAACTATGAAATGTGATTCTTCCTGTGATTCATTTGTAAAATAAAATTTTATATTTTAAAAGACTGATTTTTATTTTCCAATACGTGTTTCAAAATTGTCCCAATATTATCTTATTATCTCGCAAGGTCGTGGTTGAACTGTAGGGTCGTACTAACGCCAGGTCATTAGCGTGGTCGAATTGACGGACGCCGACTTTTCACATGCGATAAATTGCTGCAACTAATTGCATCAGGTGTGAACCCCTCTTTACTTTTCCAATCCACCGACTGAGGAACTGTTAATTGAAATGAGCCACATTCCAATCACAAATTTTCTCACATTTTGATTTTCATGGCCCACTCGTAGACATTTATATTTAATAATTTTATTTTTCTCCAATCTCTTATGACTATAACTTCGTAACCGAAGAAAGTAGTAACTTCCGATTTTCATCATTCTCTGCGGTTATTTATGTACTTCAATAATATATTAGAGGTATATCGTTCCGTTTAAAATGTTAAAGAGAAGACAAATAATATAATAATATATAAATTTCCCTACTGCATACAGTTTCTGTAAAATTCTCTATCTAATGAGCCCAGAAACCAGTGCTGCCGGAGCCATACGTCTGCCTTACCTGCATAAGCCAATGAAAAATACCTGCTTTTACCCGACATTTCAAATAGAAGGCGCCAAATTTAAAAGTGGTCTAAAATAATTCAAATGTAAGATCTTTAATTAAATATATTTTTTAAGAAAATCTACAAAATAGGACTAGTAAACATAGTAAATATTATTATAAATATCACACCCTTAGTACCTTAATAACTATTTTGTCCAAATTTCGGCATTAAGCATTTCCCGACTTGGTTCATATTTTACACAACCTCCCATATCTTTAATGACTCTTTTTGTCGCCATTAAAAACGATAGCGTTACGGTGCCTAACGTATTTCTGTGGTCTGTCTTGATATTTTTCAAATCACTGAAAATTCTTTCAACAAATGCGTTTGAAAAGGGCAGAATAAAAAGCAAGGAAAACACTACATTCATATTGGGGAAAAGAAGAACATCTGCAGCATTTTTCAATTCAAATACGATTTTCCAGTAAACTTAACAACCTAGTTCATCTAAACCATACTCCAATGATTTAAAAGAGGATGCTGCTTTCATTCCTTGTCCAAAATTTGAAGTTTTGTAAATTCTTTATTCATTGGAGATCTTTGTACAATTTTTTGCAGAGATTTTATTTTATAGGATTGGGCCGTTTTTGGTTCAAGAATTCTTAAAATGTTAAAAATTGGATCAGAGAAATCAAATCGCGTTTTAATGTCAGAGACAGGCTCTACATAAAAAATTAAACAACTTTTGAGAAATTGGTCAATTTCAATTTGGGATGCATAATTTTTCAACATTTTAAAAGATTCAGTGACAGATATACTTAAATAAACTTTGCAAAGTGGAACAAACAAGCGAATATTTATGTGGTCAACAGCTAATACATTTTTGTCTTTCAAGTCACTGAAATTGATAAAATTGCTGCATAAATGCATAAACAATCTATGTGTAGCGTTTAGATTTGATAGACAATAAAATACATATTGATATCTGATGTTGACTAAATCTAGTTAAGAAAAGGACACTTTAATTGTTTTATGTGAAAATACCCAAGTTTACCCGCCTCATAATTTTACCCGCCAGTCTGATTAAAATACCTGCGTTTCGGGTAAAATACCCGCAATTGGCAGCACTGCCAGAAACATTAAAATCCGTTAAGGTAAACCGAAGTTATAACTTGTTTTGTACGCAGATATAAACCCCCCACTCACCCCTTCGTATGGGACCTAGATTAAGAAGTGTCAAATACAAACTGCATGAAAACGCCAGAATGAAAAATAGTCAACTTTTTAATTCACCCAGAGAATTGCATCCCTTTGTAGTCATTTTGTAAACTTAAAAATATGTTTGTTGATATTCTCTTTGTCGTTTTTACCACCAAGATTTTTCGCAAAGTTGTACAATGAATGGTTGTCGAGATATGGCCGGTGACCAAACTTAAACAGACACTCTGCATTAAAATTTGAATTATATCGAAGCAATTGCAAGAAAACTTCATAAAATTTAAATAATCTTATTTTTGTATACGAAAATTATTATATTTATTTCGAATTATTTGAAACTTTTGAGAAGCGGTGTATATATTTTTTCATAAATTATAATAATCCATGTATATAAGAACGTACAAATTTAGCATGTGTGTAGTTATGTCGATTTAAAGTTCCTCCTCAATTCCGAAACTACTAACGAATCTTCAATTTCGACCGTACCCGTACTTGCCGAGTTATCGTCGATAATTCCGATATTAATTTGTCCATCTGTAATTGGAGCTGATTAGTGTAGATGTTATCAGGGCGATGTTGCAATAGCAGCAGCGTGCCCCCAGGTGGGGTAGGGGGGCCAGAGAAGGGGACGACGTGCCGTGGAATGTTGTCCGGCGCTGCAACATTCCTTACTGGCGTGTACAGTCGACAGAACAAGTCGCAAGCCCCGTGGATCCATTCAAGGGATCACGATCTATCTCTTCGTTCTCGGACTTCGACAAGAAGAACGCGCGGGCCGGCCTGTCGCCGTTCGTCTTCCTTTTAGAGTCAGCTTTTCGGTTGGTTCTTTTAACAGCATACATAACATACAGAGTAAAAAGGCACACGTGCGTACAAGTCGACAGATATTCTATTCTCTTAAAACATAATATTTAACAGTGGAGAATTAATTGTAATATTTGTCATCAGTATATAATGCAAATGTAGCAAACGTTTCAATTGCTTAAGGCAGACCATCTTATAAAAAAAATTAAAGTTTCATTTACACTACTATGAAATTTAAATAACACCTCGGTGGAATTTTAAAAATGGTGACTGGAATGAATTTAGGAGACAAGTTAATTCGAATCTTCGATGGATACCACCTTTACCTAAAAATTATATTAGGTTAATGGGTGTCATTAAAGATTCCAAGAGGTTTTCGTAAGGAATGCATTCCATGCTGGACTGAAAGAACAAATGAATTATATAGGAATTTCAATGAAAATCCTAGTCCAGAAATTGCTGATAAATTAACTTTATTAAATCAAGAAAGAAAGACTAAATGGTCGCGTCATATGGAAGACATGAATTTCACACATTCTAGTCGTAGCAGTTGGAATCTATTAAGAAAACTAGGAGCGGCAACCCAAACTAGTAATTTAGAACCAAAATCAGCGCTAAACCATAGCTTCAAGATTAGTGGACGTCTCAAATATGATAAAGTTAAATAAAGTAGAAATGAAACATATGAAGAAATTATTGCGTAAGAAAATAAAATCTACTAATACAAAAAATGATGATCTTACAAAACCCATTTCTATGGAGAAATTGGATATAGTGATAAAATTATTAAAGATTCGTAAGGCTGCTTGTTTTGATGGAATTTATCCTGAATTTATTAAACATCTAGGTCCTTTAGGACGTAATTGGCTTTTATGTTTCTATAATAATATTTTAAATAATGGTATTGTTCCTACTGAATTTAAAAAGGCAAAAGTTGTAGCTGTTTTGAAGACAGGAAAGCCAGCAGATGTTGCTTCCAGTTATAAACCAATTTCATTATTATCAGTATGTTACAAGATGTTAGAGAAATTATTATATCACAGAATTTCTCCAATTATGGAAAATATCTTTCCCATAGAGCAAGCTGGTTTTACACCAAATCGTAATTGCTGTGATCAAGTTTGAGCTTTAACAAGTTATATAGAAAATGGTTTTCAAAAGAATTTGAAAACAGGAATTAGTTTCATTAATTTAACAGCTGCTTATGATGCAGTTTGGTGGTTAGATGGATTATTTTTAAAATTATATAATGTGTTGCCTCATGGTAATTTAATTAAACTTATGGAAAATATGTTTAAAAATCGTAAATTTAGAGTTTTTATCAATGGGGAAAGTAGTAAATTTAAAATATTATATTATGGTTTACCTCAAGGATCGGTATTATCCCCTCTTCTCTTTAATCTATATACAAGATAAAATAAACCAGATACGAGTTCTAGAAAATTCATTTACGCTGATGACATGGCAATTGCTTGTCAACACAATAGATCTATTGATTCTGAATGATTATTTTAGAAAATGGAGGTTATGTCCTAACCCATCTAAGTCAGAAGTTTCTTGTTTCCATCTTAAGAATAACGAAAAACATAAAAAACTTGTAGTATCTTTTAATGGTACCGTTCTAAGACATAATTTTAATCCAACATACCTAGGAGTTACTCTGGATACATCGTTAACATATAAACAACATATTGATAAATTGCGTATGAAGATTAAAACAAGAAATAATATCTTACAGAAGTTGGCTGGTTCAAATTGGGGAGCTCATGCAGACATTTTAAGTACGTCCCCTCTTGTATTGGTGTACTCTGTTGCTCAATATTGTAATGCAGTTTGGATGAATAGAGTACGTGTTGGTAAAGTAGATATTCAGTTAAATTGTTCACTTCGAATTATTACGGGCACAGTAAAATATATTCCACTTCCTTGGCTCAACGTCCTGGCTAACGTTTATCTTCATAATTTAAGAAGAAAATTGGCTTTAAAACGGTGTTCGGATAAATATCAAAATTTTTCTAATTTATATTTAATTACTCAAGATCTTCAGAACTTACCATCTTATAGATAGAAATCATGTAGTCCAATTTGGAAGGAAGATTTCCTAAATCAACCATTTTCGATTAGTGACCTCTGGAAATCTATTTGGTTTGAATGTTAAGTGTTTAATAAACAATTAATAGATGATCCTTTGATTGTAGTTCCTGGCTTTACACAACCAAGAAAAATTTGGTGTAAGTTGAATCGTCTTAGGACGGGCCATGGAAGGTGCAATAATATGTTATTCAAGTGGAATGTGATTGCGAGTCGAGCGTGTGATTGCGGAGCTGAGAGTGAAACAGTTAAACATATTGTTGAAGAATGTCCTCTAGCTAAGTTTGAATTTGGATACACAGATTTACATAATTTAACTCCAGAGGCTGTTGCTTGGATCTTAACAACTAAAGACCTTTAGTTTTGTGGCACTGTGATGCACGTTTTTTAGTCTGCAGGTTTTTTCCTACATCCTAGACCAAATGGTGCAGTGTTTTAAAGGGTCCCTGCAGTTATGGCCCTTTTAAATTTATTTCTACTTTTGTTATATAATTTATATATGTATTTTTTTGTACCTGTCATGTAATTTCATACGAATGTATATATAAGGTAGATCGTTTATTTATATCTAATAAAAACAACTTTGAATCCAAGACGGAAACCTATGGAACTCCAGTATCCCTTATTATTTTCTCATATTTACATATGAGAAAAAAAATTTTAATAGATATATCACAGCATATATACAGGTATAATACAAAATTTAAATATAAGTATTAAGTATACGTAAGTATATAATATATTTTTTCTACTTCCATTGTGAAAATTAAGTGATCTTTTAAATATGTATATCTTGACAAGCTGTGACTTTGTGCGCTTTAGTCACGGGATGAAGTTATATAGCTCTAGGTTTTTAATTGCAAAAATCAGTTGAAACTCAATCAAGTTGCTTGACAATTGTCATGAATCTGTTAAAATATCCTGATGTGACGCGACAACAGCGAAGTATTCCGTATTCGTAAGTATTCAGAATCCCGATCATCATCAACTAAGCCGACGGTCTGAGTTATAAGCGTAGTCACAGGTACGTGGGTTAGCAAGAATTCTTCGCCCTTCAGTTACATTCAGGTCATTTAGTTTCATTAACGTACAATATGTGCCATTATATGCTGCTGTTAGAGGCCTTTGCGTTTTAAGTGTAACTAGGATATTTTGGAACCCAACGTGGGGCACGAACACGATATTTTGGCACCCAACGTGGGGCACGAACACGACCCTCTAAATTTAGCTGAAACACCAAAACCTACTCTTATGCAACTAAGTGCTTAAAAAAAATACAACTGCATCGATACAAAAATGATGTTTTTCCTAGATTCATTTCATCACCAAATATAACATTGGCTTTATGAACCCGCCGACGGCAACATTTAAACTGATGTTACGAACTGTATTTTATTACTACTGTTTACAGCCTCAATGTTTACAATCAGGTATTTTTTACCTACTGTATCCCTCGAACTTGATTATTTCTCTCGTACATGTATATAATAAGTCCATAATCATCCCCGTCCGGTACATAATAATAAAATTTAAAGCAGTACAGAACGTTTTCCATAAATTTCACGAGCCACCAGGAATCCATCTATTCGATCTAGTGTACACGTATAACACGTATGTATAGAGACAGCAATTGAACATTCCACAGTAATAATAATACCTCGTTAAAGTCTCAATTTTGCCGCACTAAAATTAATCACGCAAAGTTGTGAATTTATAAGCAATAAGTACGTACGTTTACGGTCAATGATTGACGTCAAGGCGCCAGCGAGAAGATATTTATTTAAAATTGTGCGTCTTCTGCCATATACATTTACTGTTAGGTACCTATGTGAATTTAAACGTCGTTAAGGACGATAAATCTTGTAAATCTGCATTTTAGTATGCATCAGAACCGTATTTATCACATACATACGAGCATTAAGTGTGCAGAAGTGGATTTAAATTATTTGTTCTGCCTAATTCCTCGTTCTAAATGTCATTGTGCACAGCCATTCCTCTTTTATTGCGCAACCTCTCCTCCTACCTTATGTTTGTACTAAAATACGATTTTGTTGCGCAAAATTATAATTAGATAAGACGAAAATTGTGTACGATTTTTTCTTTCTTATACGTAGTATAAGGTAATATTGTGATGACGAAATTTTTCGACCTTGAGATTTTTGCAGATGTCACGTTTTGAAGTCCCCTGATACCGAAAAAGTGGTTTTTAAAAAATGTCTCTCTCTCTCTCTGTGTGTGTGTATCTGTGTGTGACCACGATCGCGGTCAAACCGCTATAGATCTCAATTCCAAATTTAGTATTAACGTGTATAGTCTCCCTCTTGAGATTTGATTAGTTTCTCAGTAAAATCGCTACACCGGAAATAGTAGTTTACTTCAGTGAAAAAATTGAATTTTTCCAATATTTCGTCAATTACTAAGTTTAAACAAATATATACAGAATTCAAATGTACTCAAATTAAATTTGAGAAGAATTTTATTAAAAACGTTTTTCGAAATTCCTACCGGAAATAGGTCTTTTACTCTTATCGAAAATCAGTTTTTTGCGAATAATTCGCAAGTTTGCTTTTTAGACAGGTAAGTTACAGGTATAAAAGTATTTAGAACTTAAGTTTCAATACTTTTTGTATAAAAAAAAAATCAAAATTCAGATCGGAAGTAACACTTTTATTCTTATCGAATAACGATTTTTTGCAAATATGTCGTAAATTATGCGTTTTATATATATTTGTCAAGAGTACAAAAGTATTTAGAGCTGGATTTGCAATGTTTTTTGCATATATGAAATTTCAAAATCCGGACCGGAAATATCACTTTTACTCTTAGCGAGTAGCACTTTTTCTCGAATATCTTGCAATGTATGCATTCCATAGAGATTTATTAAGAGAATAGAAGTACTTAGAATAGGATTTTGAATAATTTTTGTATAAAAAAAAATCTGAAAATTCTATAATTTGAAACGCTAATACGTATAAGAAAGTAGTGTGGTGGCCACACTTTTGTGTTTTGTTTTCAGTTGTTCAAGTTGTAACTCGCTTTTCGAACAGCATGTATGTACTTGAGTTAATGTGGTAATTTGACGGTGATTGATTAAAATGATATAATGCAATAGAATAAGTCAAGCATTTTGGGAAAAACAAATCGCTCACGTATACATACACCAAGAATTTCGTATATAAATAATGTATGAATGCACATCTACCCTAAGCTTGTAACGGTAGGCCCTGTATATAATGAATAAAATATAAATATAATATAACATCCAAAATATTTATATTAGGGTAATGTATATTAGGATATTAAGGTAGATAATAAATCAACACAGATCGGGAAACATGTATTATTCATTTATTTGTATTAAATTATTATATTCCTGTTTAAAATGTTTCTATATAAATTCTGTATATGTAAGAAAGAAATAGTGCGTAGGTGTATCGGCGTGAAAGAATGAAAAACACAAGTGGCGTCAATATTATCGCAGCCAGCCAGGAAGTTATGCGACATAAATAAGAAACAGTGTGTGTGCAACCGACACGTGGAACCTTGAATGTGATGCAGAAAAGTAAAGCACATAGGTGGCTCGGGGAATTCCCTGGAAGAATACGGCGTGACATGCCTTAAGCAAGGAGCAGGCAGGCAGACGTTCCCTAGCCGGCGCATAAGTAGGTTCGCAGGTCGTGTTAAGTAAAATAACACTAGACCGCACCCAAGAAAAAGGGAACGATCTCACCGGCTAACAATGCGTATAAGAATATAGAAATTCTACGCATTAGTAATAAGTAATTAGTTAAAAGTGATATAAAAGCCTGGTGAGAAAAGAGATATATGTTCATTAAAATAAGTGCGTGCCGTATCTCGGGACAAAGAAGACGACGATTTCAGTCTACCCTGGGAAAGCTGCCCGTGAAAATACCGTTCCAGCGGCGTCACAGCATCCTATAAAGGTACCCAACGTTGTTTGAATTAAAGGCCTCTTTCATGCATGCCAATTTGGTAAATAATAAATTAGAATCTAGTAAAATTCCGAGATATGATTTGTATAAGGCAACATTGTTGAATCAATTTATTATATTTGCCCATGTTATAATTGATGCGTAATTTGTATTGTGTTGTACCATTTGAATTGTGTTGTGTTTCTATAACCTTTGTTTGTAACCTGATCTGTGTTGATAGTGTTTTTAATCAATCATAGTACAAATACTATAATTCAATCACATAGCAATATGTGATTGAATTATAGTATTTGTACTATAATTTCAACTCGATGTACTATAAAATTTCAAAGTGGATATAGTACGCACATATTTCTTACAATATACATAATAAGGCCACTCTTTGGACAAGAACCATGAAAGTCATGAAACGCCAAATATTTCGAATATATTAGTAACGGGGATTTACGGAATTACTATTTTTAAGCGGAAAGGGGACTTACGAAATGAAACAACATTTTTAAACATTAAAAATATGTATATAACTCGGCATACATGTCATGAACCTTCTTCAGAACGAAGATGTAAAGAAACAACAGATTTAGTTTTAATGATCCACTTCTAAAAAATTAGACTACTTTATTCCATGAAATTCACTTTCTAATAGTTTTAGAATAAAAATCCATGTTTATTTCCAATATTTCAAAATGCTAAAAGATTTTCTCCCTATAATACAGTTGATATAGAACAACTAATTGATAACGAATGGAGAAAGTTACCTTCAATTTCAGAACAGGAAATAAGAAATGAAGAACAAATAGATAATTTTTGGTGGCGCCTGTTACAATATTATACGAAATTTTTGAATTTCAAAATTTAGCCAAATTTGTGTTAAGCTTCTTGTGTAAACCCCACTCTAATGACCAGTGTGAAAAAATATTTGAAAGTTAACATGATTAAAACTGCAAAGAGAAATAACAAATGTACATACCTAAATTGCAATCAATTAATTGTACATACGTACATGTACAGAAAATAAGTTTGAAGATTCTGACATCTTTGACTTAGATACTGAGATAGAACTTAATTTCAACTAATGCTTCGATTTTATCGCTAACTTGGGTCGGCTTTAAAATTTACTTTTATTTTTTACACATAAAATTTGAATTGTATTGCATTTTGTCTTGTTTAGTTCGTTATGTGAAGTAGTAATAAGTAAAATAAAAGATCAAACATATTTTTGTTTTTTATTTCTTGTATGTACTATATATTTTTTGAATGTACTATAATTATTTAGCACTCTGTACTATAATCGGTTCCAAGACCACGACATTTCTCGGGCAAGTATGACAACTCTGATACACTATTTGTCCCGATTACAATCTACACGGTGGTATCGTTTAAACGACAACCGGGTAAGTGTGAAACAAGCCATAATATACAGGTATTCCACGAGAGCCGTTCGTTAGAAGTTTTCGTGGTTAGAAAAAACTTAGAATTCAAAAATTTTGGGTTCCAAGGTTATTCAAGATTCTCTTTCATTTTAAAATATTTTCAAGATCATACTACTTATACCGGAAGTCGCCATTAATTTCCTTATTTTAAATGGAACACCCGGTATATTATTTCATTTTTGGATTCCTGAGAAAATTTCATAGTGGGTTTTCATCAGGTTTCCCTATACCTATTTTCAATTTTTTCTTAGATATCTTGATTTTTTTGAAAATTTTGACAGATGGGCTACATCTGTCAAAATTTTCAAAACTTTTCAAAATTTTTCAAAGCAAATCGATGTATCAAAGCAAATCGATGCAGAATCAAATTCTGCATCCGACCATCCAATAAAATACAGGGTGTCCCATTTGAAAAAACGAACTTTTTCAACTTTTAAAATGCTCAAAACTGGGCTACATCTGTCAAAATTTTCAAAAAAATCGAGATATTTAAGAAAAAATTGAAAATAGGTATAGGGAAACCTGATGAAAACCCACTATGAAATTTTCTCAAATGAAAAATAAATAATATACCGGGTGTTCCATTTAAAATAAGGAAGTTAATGGCGACTTCCGGTATAACCGGAAGTAGTATGATCTTGAAAATATTTTAAAATGAAAGAGAATCTTGAATAACCCTGGAACCCAAAATTTCAGAATTCTAAGTTTTTTCTAACCACGAAAACTTCTAACGAACGGCTCTCGTGGAATACCCTGTATAATTAAATTTACATAGAGTGGGTTGTTTCCCCACGTCGAGTTATTTTTACAGACTGATGACAAGTGTCAATCAACTTGCTTGAGTTTCAATTGATTTTTGCAATTAAAAAGCGAGAGCTAACATCATCTCGTGAGTAAAAAAACCCTTCGCTAAGTTCACCCCGTGACTACAGCGAACGAAGTTGCAGCTTGTCAAGGTGTATTTAAAATATGGGAGCTGAAAAACTATATAAAATAATTGTATAAAGAGAAAATTTTAATAAACTTGTTTCTGCTCTAGTTTTTGCTATACCAAGAATATAAAAATCGATCTTCGGTATAAGACAAACAAGAAATAGTGGAGAAGAAAAATAACATTCATGTCCGTTCCTTTAACTCTGCTGCTGTGTTTATATTCGGCGAAGGTACCGTCAATATTTGAAGATTTTTTAAATTCGTCTAATCAACTTCTCCTGCGAGTATTTCCTTATTGAAATGAATTCAAGTCCTTTTTCAAGTTAATAAGTTTAACGTGGTTTAACCATGGCATGTATACCTAATAGGTAAATGAATTACTTCTAAAACATGTCGCGGCCTCAATATTCTAAAGAATTCTTACGATCGAACGCTTCTTATTTAATGCGATGACCTACAAATACATATCTATTTTTGTTTTGATGCTTTAAACTTTTTATATTCCTATGTGGCATTGCTTCAAATGTTATTAGTATACACCGGACGCCTCAGATTTAAATTACGACGGAACAAAGAAATAATGTAAACAACACGCAGTTACTGAATAAGCACTATTCATATGATAAACTGCAACATCTGTTGTTGTTGCGAAAACGACAGCAAAAAAAGTCCATTTAACTGGTTAATTCCTTTCTTCATCGGCGTAGGTAGAAGCGTGAGGATTTTTAAAATTTATTATATTTACCTTATATTTTGTAAGATAAATAATAGTAGTTTTTACAACGAGTCAATAATTACAGTTATTATTCCAGAGAGCCGAATTTACTCCATAGCCGTTTCGCGGCTCGGTTCGTAAATTCGGCTCTCGGGAATAATAGTCATTATTGCGAGTTAGTATACACTACTTTATCTACGACTAACTGAAAATTACTAAAAAAATCAAAATAATTAAACGAAAATGTCAGATTACTATATCAGTATGACGTTTGACAGTTAGACAGTTAGTAAAATGGCCGGACTTGTCTATCATTACTACGACAACGTTGGAAGCTGACAATTTGAACGAAAAACTCTGTGAAGCTTTAATGGCGGCTAATATCCCATTAAATAAACTTAACAATCCCACTTTCAAAACATTTCTCCAAAAATATACTGGTCGAAATGTTCCTGATGAATCCACCTTACGCAAATATTATGTTTCTAAGTGCTTCACGAAAACAGTAGAATGCAGAAATTTTTCAAATCAGTACCTATGGATAAATGCCGACGAAACTGTCGATATATTAGGACGCTGTGTGGTAAATGTTGTAGCTGGTAGACTACATCTAATTATTCCATATAACGCATATATATATATATATATAATAGTATCTAAAGTTAATAAATACTGTGATGCGGAAACAGTTGCTAAAACCATTGACGAGAATTTGCACAAAATGCTTCCTTCGGACTACAAGTACAGGGAAAAATACTTTTATTTGTTAGTGACAGTGCCGTATATACGTATGTTAAAAATAGGCAGACTATTAAAGGAAACATATCCTTATATGCTGCATATTACTTGTGTAGCACATGCTCTCCACAGAATCTGTGAATATATCAGAGACATCTATCCGGAAGTTGATAGACTTGTATTGTTTCAGAAAAGCACCATCAAGAGTAGCTCTTTACAGGAAAAACCTTCCAGCTTTGTCACTGCCTCCCTCGCCAGTAATAACTAGATGAGGAACATGGTTGGAAGCTACTAGTTTTTATGCAGAGAATTTCGATAATTTACAAAATTTCGTTACATGTCTAAATGACGATGCTCGAAGTATTTCTGAGTGCAAGGAAGTAACATAAATCCTAAATTTAAAAAATCAGTTGTTATCCCTCCAGGAACACTTTGGAAATTTGCCTAAACTAATCACATATTTTGAAAATCAATTTCAAAAGTATTCCAAGTGACTTCGGATGTGGCCTTCGGCAAAAGTTACACGCCGTTTTTAATAGAAATCCAGATTTAATAACATTGCGGCAATTGTGTATGACGACAATGACACAAAATCTAACTGCTTAATATGCTGAAATAAAAGAATATTTCCAGTACGCACCTATAACCAGTTGCGATGTAGAACGGACGTTCAACAAAGAGAACAAATCTTACAGAAAAGAACCTTGAGAAAGTAATGCTAGTATATATTAATATTCCTGTACTCGACTTGAACTACAAAATGAACAAATAATAACGTATTTTGTATTTTATAGATTCAATTATATAAATAAAATTAAAACTTTTTAAAAATAGAAAATTTCAATAGTGCGCCCATGGGCGATGAGTCATCAACCTCTAGCGTCCCGTCTATAGTTATTAGAAACTGAATTTTTCAATCATAACGTGTATTTAACATATATGTAAGTACTTCCATACTCTTAATAAATCGCTATAGAATGCATACTTTGCAAGATATTCGAAAAAAAAGTGCTACTCCCTAAGAGTAAAAGTGTTACTACCGGTCTGAATTTTGAAATTTCACGTATACAAAAAATATTGCAAATCTAGTTCTAAATACTTTTGTACTCTTGATAAATACATTTATATAGAATGCATAATTTACGACATATTTGCAAAAAATCGCGAGTAAAAGTAGTACTTCCGATCCGAATTTTGAAATTTTTTTTATAGAAAAGGTGTTGAAAATTAAGTTCTAAATACTCTTACACCCGTAACGTACTTGTGAAAAAAGCACGACTTGTGAAATATTTGCAAAAAACTGATTTTCGATAAGAGTAAAAGACCTACATCCGGTTGGAATTTCGAAAAACATTTTAAATAAAGTTGTTCCCAATTTTAATTTGAAGTATATATGAATTCTTTATAAATTTGTTTAAACTTAGTAGTTAACGAAATATTGGCAAAATTCGATTTTTTCACTGAAGTAAACTACTACTTCCGGTCTACCGATTTTACTGAAAAACTAATCAGATCTCAAGAGGGAGATTGTATACGTAAATACTAAATTTAGAATTGATACCTACGTCACACACAGAGAGACTTTTTTAAAAACCACTTTTTCGGTATCAGGGGACTTCAAAACGTGGACATCTGCAAACATCTCGAGGTCGAAAATTTTCATCATCACAATACTTCCTTATACTACGTATAAAAAAGTAAAAAGCCATTTCAGGACTGTCATAAATAATAATTCATACAACTTTTGACATTTGTACCTTTTGTCACAAATGTCATCCAAATAACACAAATTTGTCAACAATGCTTGCCTACTAAATAGTATAGCCAAATATTATATAATATATATGTGTAGAAAAGTAATTTACTAAGGGACGGAATATATATCCTGAAATATTAACTAATTATCTAGTTCAATTTTATTCTTCTGAAATTGTTCCGGTCGATGGGAATTTGTAGTGGAATTGAATCGTCGTGTGTACTTTGGCAGTGTCGCATGTCGGTGCCAAAACGACTCAACTGTAGGTATACGTATACTTCATAACGTACTTAATGTATGGGATGTTAATATAAAACGAACTTACCACATATGAGAGCTAATCCGAAAAGATCGGTATCTAGCATGCCCTGTTGTGCGAAGTGGTGACATGTCTGTTGGTATAGTTCTCGAACCCTGCTCTTGACCTGCACGACGAAATAGAGAGTCTGTTGGTGCAGCAGGTGAAGCGCAAGGAAACGGGCGGCCGGGGGGAGCGCTGCTGCGGGGCTGCACGCGGCCAAGGGGGCGCTCACCGTGCACAGGCCGGCGCGCATGACCCGCGCATCTCAAATGGGGGGCTCTCCTCGCTCACCTGATTCAAATAAAAAATAAATGGTTAACAATATTTATTCAAGCGAAATTCGAAAGGAAAAAAATGTAAATGAGAGATTATCTACATACATACAGGTGCGACCGCAAGATTTGAAATTAATAAGCAAATCATTTTATATAAGTACAGAGTGTTTCCAAATCCTGAAACCCCTTTCTTAAATATTATTATGTCACCAATAATCAATACTCAAATAATATAAAATATTATTATGAAAAATGTATTAATAACCGATATAATACATTAACATTCAACATTTAAGTGTCATTGATATAGACTGCTATTTACATCATCACACTTTATATGTATTCAATTGAAAAGTTCATCTAGTTTACTTAGATAATTTTGTGATATTTGATAAGTTTCTGTAGATAACTGTAAAGGTTCAAAAATCACAGGCTTAATTATTTCTATTTTTAATTAACAATTATTATCATTCTTAGTTAAGTGGTACAAGTTTGACTCGTTAAAATTAGTAATAATATTATTTGTCTATTCGGTATACATATTAGCGTCATCTGTCTTGAATCACTTAACCAAAGTATTTATTTTTTGAAATACTTTGGAACAATTGAGAATAAACCTAGAACAACCTGGAACAACCGTCAGAATTCCGATATTCGAAAATATTCACAGACTCAAAAGTGAAACTAAACCGACATGTGCGTGTATCGTTAAGAAATTTTCGAATTTCCGGAATATGTCATAGAGTGAGTAATTAAGAATTTTTGGATTACCGGATACTAGCACACGCATGTATACCAGCACTTTGTATCTACACAAGAAATTATTTTGAAGCGTACGGCTTCCTGAGAAGACCCAAAATAGGTAGAAACGCATCCATGTCTCGCTAATTTCTGGACCGATCCTATTCATTATATATATGAATGACCTCCCCTGTAGTGTCCCACACACGGAATTGTGTCTATATGCGGATGATACCTCATTGTTAGTAAGGGCGAAAAAACTCGAAGAGCTAAAAGCCTCTAAGAACCCCTTATCATCGACATTCACTGTCGCAGTCGGGTGTCGATTATTGGGGTCCGAAGCTATACCGCATCTGTCAATTTTCATTAGGTATAGGGATTCAATGTTTACGTGCGATTTATACGTATACAAGTAACACGTGGCAACGTGGCACCCCTACTGTCCGTCACCAATCCCGGCAACAATCGACATCACAACGATTTTCTCCGATCTTCCCACTTCTCCCCGCCAGATTTTACATTCAATGTTTAGCTGCGAACACGTTGCGATCTAGTCTGCAATAAAAGCCGTCTTATTACTGGAACGGGAAACATCAAATGGCCGCAGCGATCTCCTGATCTAGTAGTTTATTATTATTTTCAGAATCCTTTTTTATTTACCTTATTAGGGTCGTTTTTTAATTTTATTAGAATTACGCTTTTGTTTGTGTCATGCAGCGTGAACGCAGTTAATAATTCTCTGCATTTACTGAAAGGAAAAAGAAAAACAAATCCTTGCAACTCGTAAATATTATTTCTGAACACATTACAAACACCCAAGTCAGTGGTCCAATAGTTACTGCTAAGCTAACTTGTATTTTCGAGCATGTATCGGTCGCGCTGGCATTGGTGAGGAAAGTAGGGGTGCCACGTTGTCACGTATTGCATGAATTGATCGCCTATGGCTAATGAAAATTGACACATGCTGTATAAACACTTGAAAGAAGAACTTAAAGACCTACCACCAGATGAGTTCAAGAAAAGGGTCAAAGGGCTGCTTATGGAGGAGAAGTACTACGGCGTCGAAGATTTTCTGGCAGTTAACCCGAGCTGCTGAAGTATATAACATCGTTTAGTAGTTTATATCGTTGTTTGTCATATTGTTGATACAGTGTTCTTGTTATATACACTTTAATTTAAATTAATTTGATATTTTATGACAAATGTGATAATTATCACAAGATTACTCAGATGTGACGATAATCTGTAATTATTATAATGTTAATAATTATAGATGAGTAAATATATATTATTATTATATTAAGACAATGGTAATATATTATCGAATTAAAAATGACTTTATTTTGTTGGAGTTTTCAAAACGAAAGGAATGTCAGTTTTGATTATTATATTATAATGTACTACTTTTCGTGAGTGAAAGCGACAAGATTCTATTGGTGGTATAGTATGTTAAAAAACAATTTTGCAATTACTTCGATTTTGCCTACTCCGGAAATTTTTGAACGACCAAATGAACATATATTCCATAGAAACAACGTACGAGAATACCCCAATCCAAGGGATCCATTGCTCAACCAATGCATCGGCCGAAGGCGGTAAATAAGAGAAAATCCTTTAGCTTTTGGTCGCGGATTGCGTGAATTCCTTGAAGCGAAGTTGAGACAGTGTGTACTTGCAAGTGGCACCACCGTACAATGCCATAAAGATGATGACCTGTCCCGCGGCCTCAACGCACAGTATTCAACGTCACCGAAATTTTTTTCGCAAATGAAGCAAACGCTCATTTTCAAAGAGCCAGAAAAGATACGTTCTAACGTAGAAACGATCGTTTCTCTACTGCCCTTCAGACAAATTAAGGCATTCACTGCAATTTTGCATTTGCATCAAACGCTAAAAATTTTTTTCGCGTCGAAAAATAGTAAAAACCCATTTTTGAAAATTTTGACGCCCTCTGCTTTTTGCGCTTTTGGCTGCAGCGCAGCGAGTAGATTAGATAATTTGTAGATAATATTGTCCTCTACAATTTTTGTAAATTTTTTTTTTGTCCGACCAACAATTTACGCGGAAAATCCATTCAAAAACTTTTTGGAATTATCAAAAACCCAACTTTTTGATTTTAGGGTCGTCGCATGCCCCACTAACGATTTATCAAATAAAGTAGTCTGGCATATTTTTTTCAAAAAAAAAAAAAATACAGATTGACTGTACTATAATGTGCATAGAATTGAATTTCATTGTTTTATTATTATTATATAAATTATTTAAAGTTTAATGTTTATTCATTATTATTATGTAACTACATCTGTAAAATAATTATAATACTATTTTTGTCTGTTTTTTATTTACCATAACATCAAAAGTATTTCGGTAAACTTTTTAAAATAAAAGATATCTTTCGGAGCAATTTCTGGTTTACTTGATATCTTTTTATAACTGTCCCAAGACCGGATCGTTTGAGAGTAATTTTTTGTTCGGTCATAAATTACTCTTTTGAACTTGCATCTAACAGTCGGATACAATTTCTGACGATCTGTACAGAGGAAGTACGCACCATCTATCTCCATCTCATTTCTTTACATATTGTACAACTACCCGACAGAAGGTGCCACTGTACAGTGGCAAAATTCACATTTCAGTAGCGCCAAAGAAACGGTGTAGGCATATTATTTTTTATTCGTCTATGTAGATGTTTTTGTTGTTCATTTATAAATCTACAATCTCACCGGAACCAATTTTTTTTTAATTATTTATAAGGTGGTAAAAGGAGATTCAAATGGGACATTGATTATGCTGATTACCGTTCCACTTTGATATCTAATTGTCATTAAATGAAACTGAATATTACAAAAAGCTCCGGGTGGATTGTACATAACAATGCATATTTTTGAAATCTTGCAATACATTTTGTACAGGTTCGTTGGATAATAAAATATTTTGGCGCTCATTTACATGTAAATGCATATGCTGTTGAACCGTACAGATTAGATGCCTCTTAAGCATATTTTTTTTAGATTTGTGGGACAATCTTAATCAACATCTGTCAGCCAACATAAATTTGAGCATGGCAAGAAGATTTCAAGTAGTGCAAACTAATTTGTAATGCAGATTTTTTTTATTTTAGTTATTATGGATAACCACCGGAAGTTTGATATTTATGGCACATTGCCACAAATTCTTTCAATAAGTATACAACACAAATGTATACATGCACTATATCCCTTTTTTCGATTACTTTTATTTATAAAATGTGTTTCAAAGGATTTTATCACTCATATATCATAAACCAATAATGCTCGGGATATTTCCATAAAAACATCAATTTCGTACAGAAATCTTGAGAGTATATCCGAATATACGAAAATATTATTATGATATTATTCTGGAAAATTCGAGATCTCGTACTAAAATTGTTTCTAATAATATAAAATCGTATAGGTATTTGGTATGCAAATAGAGAAATCAAAAATGTTAATACAATACGCACATATGATATTTATGAAATAATGAGTCAAAGTGTCTACCATAAAGTGGTCAAAGTAAATTGAATGAAACCTTAAACGGCATTATATCCATTTATAAAGTTGCAGTATCTAATCCGGTTATTTATTTTCGAAATCAATATGACCATTACGACGGACACATCTACTGTTCGCGTTCTTCCCCATTCATTTGTCCAGCGGGCCGCCACCACAATCGCATCAGCTACCGCCATTACCCATTAAAGAAAACAACCACCTCTTCGGAATGAAACCACGAACAACGGGCGACGACCAGTTATGCAGTTGGCCGTGTCCGGTCGCACTCGTTTGATCGTCCGTCGAAAACAAACGATCGCTCAAGGGAACTTCTGCTTCTTTCAAACGACAGCTATTAAGAATAATTCGGCAATGCGATTCACTGGCAGTCCAAAGGAATGCGGCTGACCTTCTGTTGTAGTCATATAATAAATACACTCACACACACATACAAGACGAAACATTTTTACAAATACCTACTCAATGATTTTCGCACATTTGCGATGTTTATTTTGAACGGAGATGTCATCATGTTGGCTGCTATGTGTGTACAGTGTTCCACAGAATTATTCGTATCCTAAATGACGAAGATGTATTTTTAAGCAAATACTTTAAGGACATTATCTGTTTTCCCTTGTGTATGAACATACGTGTTCTATCTGTTATAATTTCTAAAAAAAGGAAAGCTTACATGAACGAAGTACAACAACATGGCATTTTGAACCAATTCTACTAAGGAATGATTTTCCTTTTGAAGTGTAAACTTCTTTGGGCGCGTTGCGCTGATTGTAGGCACTGAACAAGACTGACCGTCACGTTCGGATATGTAACGCTCGTTCGGGTAATGTCGGCTCGAGTCGGCTAAGGGAACAAGATAAATATATCATATAGAGGTATTTAATTTTTATTAAATTGAAATTTAAATGAATAAATAAATTCATGTCCCAGAGTAGATGTGATCCGGAGCCGCCTGGGTGAGAGGTCGGCACTTAACCATTAGATCAAGCGCGGGGATCGTAAACGAATATTCATATTGTCTATTTATATATATATACATACGTCCAACCGACCGTTACATGGGAGAGCATGACGCATCAGTCGTATAATACGTTACTGAATATTATACGCGTGTGTACATGTGTAAATGTAATAAATGTGCGAATACGTTTTATTTAATACGTTACCGAATATTATACGCGTGTATTTCGTATTATTAACCTCGCCTTGATGAAGTTTACACTTCTGCTGTGTGGTTTTAAGCACACACATTTTCTTTTTGTAAGGAAGCTTTTATTTTAGTCAATGAAAGTCGAGATATTTAAATACGTCTAAGAGAAGCTACTCGTAAGAATTATAATTTGGTGATTAAGGATCAATATTGCAATTATATAAGCAATTGTAACAATCAAATCGCTGCAAATGTAAAGTTAATAACTCTTTGTTATTTTTAGCCCTAGTTGAAAATATAATGATATGCGTCTCTCTTCAGTCGCAGTGTCAGACGTTAGTTTGTAAAATAACCTAGTTTAATATGCGTTAAATATATCTTCATCTTCAGCCAATAATTACACTATCCATATTAGCTGTGGCTGCTTCACCAACAACGGTTGCGCTACTGTTATATCGCTTATTACAGGGCGCGGACACGAGCGAGTCATGACTCATCGCCCATGGGCGCACTATTGAGATTTTTGAGTAGTTTTAAAGAGGTTTTAATTTTATTTATATAATTGGATAACAAGTGGCTGGTGATCTATAAAATACAAAATACCTTATTATTTGTTCATTTTCTCTTCTGTAAGACTTGTTCTCTTTGAATTAAGTACATCCTTGTAGGTAGAAAACGTCCTTTCTACATCGCAACTGGTTATATGTTCGTACTGGAAATATTCTTTTATTTCAGCGTATTTAGCATACACAACTGCCGCAATGTTATTAAATCTGGATTTCTATTAAAAACTGCGTCTGACTTTTGCCGAAGGCCACATCCGAAGTCACTTGGAATACTTTTGAAATTATTAATAGCCACATCTAATGTGGCTATTAATAATTTACGTAGTATAAGGAAGTATTGTGATGATGAAAATTTTCGACCTCGAGATTTTTGCAGATGTCCACGTTTTGAAGTCCCCTGATACCGAAATAATCTCCCTCTCGAGATCTGATTAGTTCTTCAGTAAAATCGGTAGACCGGAAGTAGCAGTTTACTTCAGCGAAAAAATCGAATTTTGCCAATATTTCGTCAACTACTAAATTTAAACAACACTTAGTGACATCGCTGACAGTAACTAGACAAATTCTGATTGGTGTCTTGCATTCGGATTTAGTTCGATCAATGTTGGCCAATCTAATTGGTCTAGGATCATAATATACCTAGCAGAGACAAAATTTGTCACATCTCAAGCAGCAAAATCACAATTTTAGAGAAGGATGAAAATATATATTTGCTAATATAGGACAAGTGTGCATATAGTGATTTTGCTACTAGGGATCACTCCGATGTCACTACTTAACTGTTCAACCTTGCTTAAATTTGAATTGCGAATGCCGATTACAGCACCTTAGTTCGTATTTTTCAAATTGGTGAGCTTTAATAGTGTTCGCTTTGTCTGGGTTCGTTATAAGTGAACACTATTGTAATTCATCTTTAATATGAAAAACCTTGAAAATATTTTCGTTTATTTGTAAAAAAAACTCAATAAAAATAAAATAAAATATTTCAGATTGTTATGCACGAGGACGCCACCTACTGTTTACGCTAGCGTGATTCATTTTACAAACGGTCTACTACAACTACGTGACCCTATTCGCGCCAGTTATAGTACCGAACGATCGCAAGTTTTTCAACGACAGTTAAAAAATTCAGCATTCAATAAATGAACGAAATGTTATTAATTTTGTTTCGTACAGTTGGCGTAGAAATGTGATATACAGTAATTAACTTTCAATGGCGTCTGTACTTGTGTATACGTACTGGCTGTCTTGTGTTTGCTTATTAAATGAAAAATATTTCGACTTGAAATTCCACTAGTACGTGATAAATTGATAATATGTCCTTGTGTTTATGTATATACACACATCATGATCAATTTGTGTAGTACGTATGAATTTGTCGACCATAACAATTCTTCAATGCAAAAACACATTCCAATATACTGCAATAATTATATTCATGTTGTAGGTCAATAACATCATCCTATAAATTTGCAGAATATATGTAAGTAGGCAATATAGTGTATACGCAGATAAATGATAAAATATACAGTGGTTCAATAAAATATTTGCAGACCGAGTGATTTCAGGAAAACATCAACAATTCGTTATGTACTCGTACAAAGTCTCACTAATTGTAATAATCAAAAAAGCTTTTTCTCTAAGACAAAATTAAGCAGCATACGCAAGGATGAAATTAATCGAAGACCGTCTGGCTTTGGCTTACGCAAAAAATGCAGTTGGAACCTTGTTCAGACGTGATGTGACTCATTCACTCAAGGAGAAGAAGTCTGCATTGTTGTTCTATTCTGGTTGGTTGATACGCTCTTGGGAGAGGATAAGCAGACATATGCTATATATAGAATGCGTCCGTTTTTCCATAAAACACCAATGCGAGCTTTAATTGTAGACTCTGCATTAAGAAAACAGTCCGACATATCTTAGTAAATTGTGAGGCACTGGATCACAGGAGGCAATGCATTTTTTGGCAACTGAACATAAACCCAGAGATGCTCAAAAAATGCACGGTAATCCCTTGTACACAACACAAAAATACTGGAGTGGCTATCATAAACTACACAGGCTCAGCACAATAAGCCTATTGGCTGCGGTTCAAAGTGGTGACGTAAGTTCTTAATTTAGTTCTTGATATACATAACCATGTTTCCTCCGTTTGCCAGTAATCTAAATAATTTTTGTTATGTGTGTGGTAAATTTACTCCTTTCAATAAGAGTGAAAGTTAACTCTGAATATTTGTCAGACCTATAAACTTCCACTTCGATATGACCCCAAAAAATCAATACAAGCCGTGGATTCCAAATGTAATAGCAGATACATTATTTAGTTATGCACTCCAGACAACAACATAAGCATGTTGAATGATTGTGAATTTAATGCTATAGATATAATTGGGTTAATGCAAAACAATAATATAATAAATGTATTAACAGAGATGGATATGGAGACGATAAAATTGAGGCTATGTAGTTATTCATTTATTGAGGTTGTACCCAGTTTTAACCATTAAATAAACTTTTGAAATAAATTATTATTTGTCCCTTTTGCTACTATTAGAGATTTATTTCGTCATAAGTTTATATAATAAATGTATAAAAGTAAGATGGTTGCACATTTTATTTTAAAAGAAAAATTAATTTAGAGAAAAGAACTGAAACTTCTGCTATTTCTATCCTTCGCCTTTTGCCATTTAATCCAAAGTTAATTTCAATCTCCGACGAAGAAAAGTAATTTTTGACCAATTGCTTGTGTATTTGGCATAATACCAATATATAAAAAGGAACAAGAAGTTTCTGCAAAACGCCAGTTAACCGAATACTGTGTTCAGAATGATATAGTGCTGGTTAATCGATAATTCATCAATCTGGCTTCAAAGAAGGACATTCTTGTGAGATTGTAGCAGTAAACACATGTGGCACGTAAAGAATGGATGAAAGAAATGACTATTTCAGTATTTATTGATTTTAAAAGAGCTTTTCAGACCCTTAAGACATTGAGAATGGATGAAACGGTAAAATGGTGGTATTATAGTACTTGTGAGAGATACTAAAAAGTTAAATTTAGTGGATCTGTATCAAGTGAACCACATGCATACAAACACGCGTGCGCATTCAGAGAGAGAGATAGCGGAAGAGGGGGCGTGAAAAGAGAGGGGGAAGGATTGAACGAGTGAAAGAGAAAGAGAAGAAGAGAGGGAGGGAACAACGGAGAAAACAGAGGGAGATAGAGAGAGGACGAGCCGGACAGTCCGACATATCTTAGTAAATTGTGAGGCACTGGATCACAGGAGGCAATGCATTTTTTGGCAACTGAACATAAACCCAGAGATGCTCAAAAAATGCACGGTAATCCCTTGTACACAACACAAAAATACTGGAGTGGCTATCATAAACTACACAGGCTCAGCACAATAAGCCTATTGGCTGCGGTTCAAAGTGGTGACGTAAGTTCTTAATTTAGTTCTTGATATACATAACCATGTTTCCTCCGTTTGCCAGTAATCTAAATAATTTTTGTTATGTGTGTGGTAAATTTACTCCTTTCAATAAGAGTGAAAGTTAACTCTGAATATTTGTCAGACCTATAAACTTCCACTTCGATATGACCCCAAAAAATCAATACAAGCCGTGGATTCCAAATGTAATAGCAGATACATTATTTAGTTATGCACTCCAGACAACAACATAAGCATGTTGAATGATTGTGAATTTAATGCTATAGATATAATTGGGTTAATGCAAAACAATAATATAATAAATGTATTAACAGAGATGGATATGGAGACGATAAAATTGAGGCTATGTAGTTATTCATTTATTGAGGTTGTACCCAGTTTTAACCATTAAATAAACTTTTGAAATAAATTATTATTTGTCCCTTTTGCTACTATTAGAGATTTATTTCGTCATAAGTTTATATAATAAATGTATAAAAGTAAGATGGTTGCACATTTTATTTTAAAAGAAAAATTAATTTAGAGAAAAGAACTGAAACTTCTGCTATTTCTATCCTTCGCCTTTTGCCATTTAATCCAAAGTTAATTTCAATCTCCGACGAAGAAAAGTAATTTTTGACCAATTGCTTGTGTATTTGGCATAATACCAATATATAAAAAGGAACAAGAAGTTTCTGCAAAACGCCAGTTAACCGAATACTGTGTTCAGAATGATATAGTGCTGGTTAATCGATAATTCATCAATCTGGCTTCAAAGAAGGACATTCTTGTGAGATTGTAGCAGTAAACACATGTGGCACGTAAAGAATGGATGAAAGAAATGACTATTTCAGTATTTATTGATTTTAAAAGAGCTTTTCAGACCCTTAAGACATTGAGAATGGATGAAACGGTAAAATGGTGGTATTATAGTACTTGTGAGAGATACTAAAAAGTTAAATTTAGTGGATCTGTATCAAGTGAACCACATGCATACAAACACGCGTGCGCATTCAGAGAGAGAGATAGCGGAAGAGGGGGCGTGAAAAGAGAGGGGGAAGGATTGAACGAGTGAAAGAGAAAGAGAAGAAGAGAGGGAGGGAACAACGGAGAAAACAGAGGGAGATAGAGAGAGGACGAGCCGGCGGGGGGTGGGGGGGAAGAGGGCAGAAAATGGAGAGAGATCAACTTTATCATTAGCAGGAGACTTCAAAACGTGAACATCTTAAGTTAAACTTTCGTCATCACAATGACTTACAATATGTAAGACTCAGGTATATATTAATTAATTCTGATTTAACCTAACTTTGGAAATGCATGACAGAAAAAAGAACCAGCCAGTCTCTATCACTAAGTAAGAGTTAAGAGTATTACTATATTAACTCATTTTCGATATAATATCGCACTTATCTTTTGTTGAGCCAGAAATAGAAAAAACTGCTACGATTATTTGAATGCCTTTAAAACTGAAGACAAAAGAATGCTAGATACCTCACTTGTATACGGAAGTTAAAGTACGTATGCACATCCTATTTGTACACAATCCTTGAAACATTAGAGATTAGCAAGTTACATTTAAACTACTGGATGCAAACATACAAATGCATTTACAATCCTCAAAGAGAATAAGATCATTCGAACTGTATGTTGTATTAAGTTATCGCTAAATGTCTTTGTCATGAGTGTCCTTTGTTTTGTGTATGAAGAAACTGTGTGGAGAAAGTTGGCTTTGGATTGTGACCGTGGTGCATGTGAATAGAAATTTATAATATGTATGCGCTAGCGTCTTCGAATACCAATGAGCGCCATAAAATGAAGGATAAATGAAAACTGAATTGATAATATTTATACATGATAGGTAAATTAATCATTCGACAGATCAAGGTGTAAAATATCTGTAATATCGTCCTGTTCAAGTATTTTTATTGAGAAGCATATACTTACTTATGTAAGCACGTACATAAGGTAATAACCCTCTGAACCTTGAACGAATACCGTGACGATTACGTCTGACTATTCCAGCATAAACATTTGAAGTTTCATGATTTACTTTTTTAGTCCTTCTCACTATACAAGGTTAGGTGAATACTTACTAAAAGTACGGTTTTTTGCATCACAACACTGTTTACACTTGGTTCAAATATGGTGGAGGATGGTGCTTCATATCTTTAAAGTCTATACGTTGGTCGAAACGCTAAGTTTAACACTAATTTCCTCAAAAATACTACTTATATTATGGCTAGCGATTTTTGCTTATTCTTGTTTCAAACTTGATATTAATAAGTCCCAATTCACGTCTTTATTTGGAAGCTAACTTAGATAAAAAGTTGTTCTAAATTGCAGTGAAATTGAGACGATATTGTTCATAAAATTCTATCGTTATAATACCCCTAGCATAAATATCCTCTTAACCCGTTGACTCACATTATTTTAAATAAAATTGAACCTAACTTTTTTTTGTGACTTTTCGGTTGCTACAAGTATTACAATTATTAGACTCACACGTAATAATTTTGTATATTCCAATTATTATAGAAAATGGAAACGTTTTACTATTTGTATGTGTAAAATGCATTTTCATTAAAAGTGAATGTGATTTTAACATGGTTTACTATGCTTTAAATAGACTACTATACGAAATCCATCGACTTAAGTATGTTATTAATGTCTAAACTATTAAATTAAATAATCGAATCAAAAAGTTTAATTTCTCGAAGTAGACTAGATTCTTGTAAAAATCATATTACTATATTTTTTTTCTACTGTCTATAATAATAAGAATATACCTAATAATTACCTGTGAGCGTATTTGTAATAGAATCAGGGAACTTGCAATCATCGATTTTAATGGGATTGTGTTTCTGTACAATAATCACTTTAATTTGTACTTTTGCAAAACCGTAGACTTAAGCACGGCACAAATATGTCCATGAAGAAAATGTCTCTAGCAATAATAATCATATCATATTCTTCTGCCTTTATAAATCTGGAGAGAGTATTTTTCTAACGAGACTACTGCAAAAAAAATTTTTTTAAACAATTACGGCTTCTGAGAAAAAAAGGAATATTCAAATACTTGCATTTAATTACATACTGTACGTTTTATGATCTTAAAACTAAGGATGAATTACAAAAAAAAAGTACAGTCGGGTGATTACAAAAGTATACATTTTTAAATTAAGGATCTATGTTCAACTAATGTATGAATGTGATAAATGACTCTATAAAACTGTGCTAACATCTTAGTAGGTTCGGATTTCCTGACAAAAACGAGAAGAAAATTGCCAAGTTTATACTCTGTTACTCAACTGATAACCCCATTCAAGGACGTTTTCCCGTAGATCCCAACATATTCAATTGATTTAACAGATAAATAAGATTATATGGAAATAGAAGAAGCAACTACAGTACATATTAATCAAACCTAATGAGGAATTTTGACATATATTTAGATTTTTTCACGGAATTTTGATAATGTTAGTAATGTTTGTTATAAATATGGAAAAATTTTGCCAAGGTAATTGCATTAGCAAAATGTTTATCCTTTACTACCTTATATGCAAGTGAAGTGAAAAACTTTAAAGATAAGTACTGCAATTGGCTGAATCGGTTTCAAGTAATCGCACTTATCGATTACTTCATCGACATGGGGAACTTTTATTTATTTATTATTACGCGCCTAAAGAAGTTTACACTTTTTTAGGCGCGTTGCGCTGATTGTAGGCACTGAACAAGCCTGACCTGCAACGCTCGGATATGTAACGCTCGGATATGTGTAACGCTCGGATATGTGTAACGCTCGGATAAGTGTAACGCTTGATATGTGTAACGCTCGGATATGTGTAACGCTCGTTCGGGTAAAGTCGGCTAAGGGAACAAGATAAATATATCATATAGAGGTATTTAATTTCAATTAAATTGAAATTTAAATGAATAAATAAATTCATGTCCCCGAGCAGATTCGAACCCGAGCCGAACGGGTATGACCAATGTATGACGCCGGCACGTTGCATCAGACCAACGCGGGACACGTAATCGATTATTCATATCGTCTATTTATACATATACATATGTACGTCACTGCTATACTCGTTCGGCGACCGTTACATGGGAGAGCATGACGCATCAGTCGTATAATACGTTACTGAATATTATACGCGTGTGTACATGTGTAAATGTAATAAATGTGCGAATACGTTTTATTTTATACGTTACTGAATATTATACGCGTGTATTTCATATTATTAACCTCGCCTTGATGAAGTTTACACTTCTGCTGTGTGGTTTTAAGCACACCCATTTTCTTGTTTATTTACATTATTATTATATACTTTTGTATGGCAGTTTTTAACTTTTTGATTGTACCCTTATAAATCTCTCCTGTTCTTGTAGAGACCTTTTTCATGTAAGCAGTCAGTATCCCAAAACACCTTCGCCATTAGATTTTCTGATGAATTCTGGATTTTCGCCGTTTTGCAGTGGAGATCCCTTGTGAGCCCACTGTGGGGATTCTTGTTCTGTCGGTAGATGCCGGTGATATACCCACTGTTCAGGACGATAAATGTCGAGACTCATCATTTAAATACATTACGCAATTAAAGATAATTGTTTTATAAATTTTATGTACAATATGTTAATTTTAGTTATTAGTCATACCCCCTGTATATGTATATGCAATCTGCAATCCACGTTATTGCAAATCAGTCATAAAACTACAATAGTTCTGACTCTTTCGGTACGACCCGCAATAAAGGACATCAAAGAGCACCGTCTACAAATATTACTTTATTATATGTTATTTAAATTATGCTATAATATTTTACTGCAAGTTTCAACCCCATGTGTGGGTGTTTTTCTTTGTTAATAATTTCCTTTCCTAATTTTATAAAAACAAATTTCTTTGTGAGTGGATTGAAAGATAATCTTCGACTACAAAATAATGAAAAAACAATAAGTTCTGCACAAACATCGACAAGAAGTAGTTTGTGTTAGTCTTCAAATATATAATTTTCAGTATTAGAGAAATAAAGATTAGTGCCATATTATCAAAATGTATTATTTAATACTTAAAAGAAGCAAAAATATTCCTTCAAACTAGGAGGAATCAACACCCGCGATTTGTCGCCTGTTATAATTTTCAGCTCCTCTGATCGTCGCTAGCCAAAGCCTCCAAATTTTCTCGCAAATTTATTATAGGCACAGTTTTTGTTCGGGAGTAAGTAGTACTGTAGCTTTCGATGTCTGTACTTCATCGGCAATCATTGTAACGTTTGCTCTTCGATCTCCTAAGACCAAAATCTTAAACTTTCTCCTGATCGTTTCGTTGATTCTTGTTTCAACAGGCCTTTCGCATCATGGACCATCTTCAAATGATACCCTATCACAACGAAATTGTTTGAACATGCATTGTTTCTTAAAATATGACGGTGTACCTTCAACATACACATTAATCATCTTCTAGTAATAATCTTGGAGCCATGAATTTCAATTTTTTGTTTTTTTTTTAGGTAAGGCTACACAAAAACACCAAACTCTTTGGATGGGTACTAAATTTGATCAGTAAATATCAAAATGTCACAACAAATGGACATAAAAAGTTTAGTTCTTCTCGTATTTTTTGATTAATATTAATTTTAATTTCAGAAGTTTTCTTGTGATTTAAATGATACTAAAATAACAAAATCACTTGATTTAAATTACAATTTAAATCATGCGAACCCTGCTTATTTTTTTTTTATTATTATTGGATGCACTTAGCCTTCAGGGTTTATCATTTATATGTTCGACGCAATTGATTTAATACAAACGTAGTACCTACCTAAATACTATTCATATTTTAACCCTCTAACCGGCAAGACCGTCTCTAGACGGTCTTCGAGTTTTTGGCTCCACTGCTACAATACAATTTTTGTTTGTTTCCGAATAGTGAAAACTGCTTTAAGGCAAACTTTTTTATGTTACTTATTCTTTCCAACAATTTCTGGAAAGCCGTTTGTCAGTTGTGATCAATCAAGTGCAAAAAGTCAACAAATAAGCACTGAAAATTATTTCGAAAATTTAGTGTTTCACAATTATTTAAAAAAAACATATTTAGAATAAAGTGATCGACTTCAAAATTTTACGATAAGTACATAACATACTGTATTGAAGTTCTATTATATATTTGAAGTGAAAAGTTAAAAAAATGTGCTTTTAGAACAAAATAGTGAAGACCGTCTCAAGACGGTCTTATCGGTTTGTGTGTATAAAAATTTCTCGCTCTTTTTCATTATTGTTTTGTCTTTTGTTTATGAAAACACAATTTTTTGCTCGTTATTCTGCTATTTGTGACTTTTTATTTTATTATTGTATTGCAGATGGATCTCAGTCAACGTTCATACAAGAATAAATCAATTTGGAGCAAATGTCAGATGAACAGTTGCTCGAATTCATCGATTCTGTAGAGAGGTAGAAAGCACAGACGAAAGTTTTGATAGCGATGAGAGCGTTGCTGATTCCACTTACGTTTTCAATAATATCGAGACCGATACATTGGCGGAGCATGAAGAACACAAAGAATGCGTTCAAAATATGGGTGTGACTGAGTCCACGAATTCATTTGTGAAGGTAATAGATTTTTCATCAAATTTCGAAGATCTGGCAGCGCTTGTAACCGTTGCGACACAAAAACCATCGACATCAAGTACAACAAAAACAATCTTTAAAAGCAAGAGGGCCCGATCTCCATTACCGACAGCTGAGACTACTGGACCATCAGTTCAACCTAATCCCGGTGGTTTCATTGGAGGTATTATAGAACCCGTCCCGATTAACAGCGATCAAAGGCTCCTCGGTATGATAGAAAGCAAAAGAAATTCATCGAAATCGACTGCCCTCAAATTATCCGAGAGTATAATGCTCACATGGGTGGAGTAGACCTCATGGATGGTCTCATGAACCGATACCATATTCGAGCCACGACTCGCAACTTTATGATTAGGCTGTTTTATCATTTTATAGACATGGCCTCTACAAATGCATATATATTATACAAACGTTCTCATGCTGAAAAGGTCAATGATCCGGACAATGTTTCCGATGAAGAACTAGTTTTGAAGCTTACAGATTTCCGTGAGGAAATAGCTGCTGGACTTGTTACTTTTAACAACAAACGGTCTGAGGACGACCATCTGCCCAAAATCTTGCTGAGCCTTTGTCAGCACAAGCTGTTGTATCAAGTATTGGGAAAAGAGCTGTTCACCCAGTTGCTGATATTCGGTTTGATGATATCGATCATTTTCCAGTTTGGGTGGATAGAAAAGCCAAAAAGAGACTGCACAAAATCAGACACACAAGTCGTTTGTTCCAAATATGAGCTACATTTATGCAGTCAGGTCAATAAAAATTGCTTCTGGGACTACCACCATCAAAAGTAATATTTATTCTAACTTTTTTCTACTCTTTTCTCTCAATAAAACTTTTTAATGAAAAAATTACTTGTGGTGTTTTATTACGAACAAACCGTTTTTTCCGCCTGAAAATTAAAATTTACTCTACGTTTAACTTTATTTACTTAGAAAAAAATATTGGTTTCATCCGATCATTTTTACGGTCTTGCCTGTTAGAGGGTTAAAATAAACCAGGAAAGTGTGAAGATCTATCCATATTGTTAGAAAACGAAGATAAAAAAATTAAATGTCGTACAGACAATAATTTATATCAACTATTCAACGACGAATACATAGGTAAAAGCGTAGGTGGCCGAGCCAATTGATTGCGTATTTTTTACTCCATCAATTCAAATTACATAAGAACGGGTGCAGTTCGTTTTTGTTACTCAACGGTGTCACCGATCGACTGATCTATTATATGTATACAGAGCTATTGTAGATTAAATAGTGTTTCGTATTACACCAGTATACCCAGAGAACGCCAGGAATTTTTATGTATAAAATTGTTATGTTGATGACCTAAAACATTAGGTCGAACTTTGAGCGTATAGTATACATACTATACATACATATATATGTATATACGCTACACTACATAGTACATACATACTACTACAGTTCCGTACGCCCGGTAGCTAAATGCTACGTGCGGTTAAGAAACGTGATCGAAAACTTATTTCCACTTCGCCAAGACAATTATTACGATATTAGGTTTTGTCTTTGATGATTTATATCTTTGGTAGAAATCTTTTATGTATTTGAGTTCCACACAATATACACACACACACGTTATTTATGTATATAGATATGTATGTTAAAGGTGGCGTACTGTATGTATGTATGTATGTACGTACATTTATATATACCAAACTATCATTAGGAATATAAGTTACGTAAAAATTATGGGTTATATAAATTAAAAGTATTGTTACTCAATAGCAACTCTAGATAGCGATGTTACTTTAGGGTATACCATTATAAATCTTTCAATAGTCGATATATAACTGCTAGATTTCTATATATTTACACTTTCTGCAATGAGACATACAAACAGAGATTGAAACCGTGTCTGAGAGAATTGTTTCAAATGTATAGACCACAGAGTTCTCTAACTTTTTCAGTCACGGAGCACCTTCGAAATTGTACATTCAACGCGGAGCACTAAGTGTTATCTCTCAGCTATATAGAGCGACATAATAGCATTGAGGATACAAGACAGTTTCGTCATTTAAGTTTGCAGGACATTATATTTCACTGTTTAATTTTGTTTCTGCACTAATTTCCCATTTCATACAGAAAACACATATACGGAAAAAAACAATTGAAAACTAAATTCAAGGCAAATATTGCAGATCCACAATTTGTTATGTTAGCAATTTGGCACTATTACATTTGAGAAACAGTAAAGAAAATAAAACAATTGCAATTAAAAATACAGACGGTAGGTACATTAATAACAGAAAAACACAAGTGATTAATAGGTAGAAGAAATACTTTGAAAGTCTATTAAATGCATAAAATAATAAAATACCAAACTGAGAAAAACCAAATAACCATTATTCCTATATTAGAGACACATGATGAAAGCATAGAAAAACAAGAACTGATAGAAGCAATCAAGAATGTAAGAAATGGAAAAACTCCAAGCACGACACAATATCAGTAGACAAGTTTAAGAATATGAGAGATCTTGAAGTAGAGATGCTTTTTGGAGATGTATAATAAGGTATGGAAGGAAGAAAGAATACCTGCGACTAGACGATTATAACATTGCAAAACCAATTTCTAAGCGCGAAAACTAAACAGATTGCAACAACTACAGAGTAATAACTATAGTAAGTACAGTGGTAAATGTATATAAACAGATTTTGAAAAGAAAACTCAGAAAAATAGTGTAGCTCGCAATGAATAAGTCACAAAGTGGATTTAGAAAAGGGAGAAGTGCACAGGACATATATTCACAATTAAAGAAATAACAAACAGAAAGCTGACTAAAGGTAAAAAAAACAACTTAGCTATTGACAATATACCTACAAGAAGTACATATATGACAAAGCCTGCAGGAAAGAAAAGTCAACAATAAATTAGTAAAAGGAAACAAATGTGTAACGAAACCAATAACTATATAATTAAGAATAATAAACAAATCAGATTTATTCAAAACAAAAGAAGGAGTTAGGCAGGGTGGTGAACTCAGTCCATTACTGTTCAAAACTTTCATGGATGACGTCATCAATGAGACCAGACAAACCAGACAATGTTTATAGGGAAATGAAAAGTGCTGAGATCACAGATTGTGCTTTTGCCGACGATGTGGTGTTTATTTCAGATTGCGAGAAGAAATTGAAAGCCAATTTAGAAGCATGGAATGAAGTGTTGGGGAAAGAAATGAAATCAAATAAGATGAAAACAAAGGTAATGATGGTAGGAAAAGAAAAAGGAAATATGAATGTATGTACAGATGGGTTAAATTTGGAACACGTGGACACATTCGAGTATTTAGGCGCTTCACAGGAAGGCAATGGAGGCAACGATATTGAGAAAAATCGCAAGATATGCAAAAGACTAATAGGATGTTTACGAGTTACTCAGATATAGATATGAATCCCGGGTATTATCAGTAAGGCAGAAGAGCATGTTGCAGGCGGCCGAGATGAGTTATTTTAGAAGAGCCGAGGAGAAGAGACAGAATAAGAAATGGATGGATCAAGATAGAGCTTGAAATTATTTGGTGCATGAATTTACTGAGCAAACGCAACTAAGTTGATGGTGGGGCCACCTGTAAAGAATGGAGAAAGTGTTCCAATAAAGACTGTATGAGAAGCAAGAAGTCCAGGTAAAGGAATTAGAGGCAGGCCTAGACAAACGTGGAACAACATAATTCGAAACATTTTGTTCCAAGGAGGCAAGACATGGACAGGACCAAAAAATATAGCGCAGGATAGAAAGCAATGGTGTTAATTTGTGTACGACAAACAAAGAATACAAACCCCGGCACCCTAAGGGGTAAAAGGGAAATGCTTGACAGGGTACATGTCTGAACTACGCGCTGGCCACTCTGGTAATGGCAATTAAACTCTCTGCAAATATTGCTGTACAATTCCTGCCATGTGAGATTGTGTATTGTCATGCATAAAAATGCAATTCTCATCAACAAAGAGCGCATGAGGTACCAGATGTTCTTCTAAAATGTCGGTAATATACCAAGCTGCTGTTGGTAGAAGCTCAGATAACAGTACCAATACTGCATGGCTTCGTAAAGAGATACTGCTCTATAACTTTACGGCTCCTCCACCAAAAGAGATACTTGGTCGGACGTTAGAGACAGATGTTCGCCAGGCCATCGATATTCCGGAACATGTCTGTATATCGGAAGCTCATACATTTAACCTCGGCTTATCAGAAAAGATGACATTGGCCCAGTGATGTATGCCCCAATCGACGTAGACAAGTGCAAACTGTAATCGGCCTAGTTCGTGCTCTCAGGAACATGAGCTGCTATCTCAGAAAGTTATATATTTTTATCCCAGAAAGCTCATTCTTAAGAAATTTCTTCCAGTAATGTGATACATTGCACGGTTGCTAAACATTCATAAGGACGGTTTAATCAAAAATTAAATAAATGAATGACAACAGATTAATCTACACTAATTTATGCTGCACCACTATTGCACGTTTTCTGCAGTTATCGAACAGCAGGCAGTAAAAATATGTTCTTTTTTTTTTAATTTTCGTTGAGATATTAGAAGGACAACGTCAAAAAAAATCATGTTTTCAATGAAATAAAAATGAGGTGTAATTACCACACGATTTTATTATGATTTTTGAAGTGTAAACTTCTTGAGGCGCGTTGCGCTGATTGTAGGCAGTGAACAAGACTGACCTGCAACGCTCGGATATGTAACGCTTTTCGGGTAAAGTCGGCTAAGGGAACAAGATAAATAAATATATCATATAGAGGTATTTAATTTCAATTAAGTTGAAATTTAAATGAGCAGAGCAGATGTGAACCGGAGCCGCCTGGGCGAGAGGCTAGCACTTAACCATTAGACCAAGCGCGGGAGTTGAAAGCCAGTATTTATACCGTCTATTTATATATATATATACATGCGTCCGAAAATCTCCTTAATAATGCTTGCGGCCGAGGCAAGACAATCTCGAGTATGTTAAATTTTTCGCGGACAAGATATACACACAATTTTTTGGGCAATCGATTTAATTTAAATTGAGACACAATTTAATTTAATTTAGTTCTAAAGGTGCTAAATTAAAGTGGTTTACTTGCTTTACATGCGTTACCATGGAAATGAGACGAATATAATAAACTACAAATACTTGATAGTTGTCAAAATTATAAGTCATAGAATGTGTGATTAAACATGTGTCAAAATGTGTATTTACTTTAACGGCCGCTGCCATAGCAACGGCCGCGAAATTGTATTTCGCGAACTGTGTTGCGTTCGCGAATTGGTAACTTCGCGGACGATTGTTTAAATGTGTATTTTGTATTATTAACCTCGCCTTGATAAAGTTTACACTTCTGCTGTGTGGTTTTAAGCACACCCATTTTCTTGTTTTTTATATAAAAGTTTTTCCAAATTAAGTTTCAACTACTTTTATCTTCTTAATAAGGCTGCGAATAAGTGTCCTTCCCGGACCAAATTTTGATTTTTTTTATATAAAAATTACTCCAAATCCAACTCTAAATATTTTTATACTAATAAATCTATATCAAATACATAATTTGCTAGATATTTGCAAAAAAACTGCTATTCAATAAGAGTAAAAGTGTTACTTCCGGTCCGAATTTTGAATCACTTTACTAAAAACTGCTGTTAGGTAAGAGTGAAAGTGCTATTTCCAGTCCAAATTTTGAAATTTTTTATGCAAAAGTTATTCAAAATCAAGCCTTAAATACTTTCATATTCTTAATATGACTGCTTAGAAAGCATAATTTGAGAGATATTCTGAAAAAACTATTTTTCGATGAGAGTAAAAGACTTACTTCCGGTAGGAATTTCAAAAAACTTTCATAAAAAACTTTTTTTATTCAATTTTTTTCAAATTTCACTTTTGAGCACATTTGTATACTTCAGAAATTTGTTTGAACTTATTAGTAGCAATGTGAGTGAAAATGAAACATTTCACTCACTTCACTGAAAACTTAATCAGATCTCAAGAGGGAGATTGTACTCATAAATATAAAGTTTGGAATTGATGGCTTTGGCCATTCGGCCGCTATCGTCACGCACAAAGAGGCACACATTTTTCAAAAACCACTTCTTCTGAATCAAAGGACTCTGCAAAAGTCTCGAGGTCGAAAATTTTCATCATCACAACACTTTTTTACACTACGTATAAGTAAGTAAAAACAGTGAATTTAAATTGTCATAGATTACTAATATTCATGTGTTGTGATAAATATTGTGGGGAGTGTATTACTGAATCTTTCGTATACCTGCGTTTTATAAATTATTGTTCGATAATTCGTCTCTTTGTTGAATATATAGAACTGTAAAACCTCGAAAGCAGGTAACAAGTTTCGTACGGTACTAGAGTACCGTAGGGTTGAGCTCTTTAATATTCATTAATAATAATTTAACTTTGCGCACTAGTGTTTTAATTCCGTGCGAAGAAACGATTAATGCAAACGACAAAGCGCTATTATTGTATTGTAGAAGGAAAGCTGTGCATGTCAGAAAAATAGCGACTAACTAAATATTTCATACTCTACAATCAATAATGTTACTCGTTGGCGTCATATTCGTCTCGAATTAGTACGGTAGCGACACAAATTAATCCAATGACGAAGCACAACATAGAATTTCAGTAAAAAGTGTAAAATGTCGCTTACAAAAGGATAACAGACGAGCGGATGTGCGTAAACCATTTGTGTGTCGTGATAAGACTGAAAATATAACTTCGTAACTGGACAGTTGACCAGTTTTTGGACGACCAATCGAAGTTAAAAACATACAATCAACGTCGTCGAGTTTTCGTCAGAAGAACATAATCCGAAAAAAATTCCCATATTGCATTTTACCCATTATGAAGTTTTAAGGTGGTTCAACCTTAAAACCGAAAAATTGGTGGAATAATGCGCGAAAATAATGTAAGTGCATCTGGTTTACGCTTAATTGGACAAAATAGTAATCCAATATCCAGCTGAGGTTATTAAGAGATAAAGTCGATCTTGGGAAGAAGCTAAAGCAATCCCCAGAAACAGAAAGGAAGGACTTATTTTATAAGAAACAAAATCAAGAACATTGGACCTCGACACTTACGAATAAAAAAGTATTAAATTATGATGAAAATGTGAGGTCATCTTTCTTGGCACTCCTAGAAGACACAAATTTTTGTGTGTGTGCAATTATGTACGTCATGGCCTTATCAGGAAAGGATCATTACTTACATGATAAGTTTTTCTGTCATAATCAAGGAGACTAATATTGAGTGTCTCCCTGAATAGGTCTTTTTAAGAAAAGAGAGTGGCATCTTTCAACTGATAACATCTTGGGTCAGTTTGGCAATGGATTTCTTATATTTAAAGAGTTTTTACTAAATTGCTAATGTTTGCTAAACTGCATATACTTAGAGAAAATTGTCTTACGGAATTCTTTTTTCACAGATTTCTATATTGGGGAAAAATATCATCATAGTATTTGTGCCAATTTATTTGACGAAAACGCTATATGTGTTATGCATTTAAGATAAAGATGTATAAACTCACGCAACAATTTGTGTAACTGAAAAGTTTAATCCTAATGTTGCTCAAACTTACTACATCATTACAAAAGTTAGATATATATATAGCCTTGAAACAATACACATAGGTTTTTATTCCTCTTTATTATAATGCCCCTATTAAATATGCATTGAAGATACCTTTAAAAATTCCAAAGATGGAAAAATCATTTCTTATCTGTTTACGTATATCCAGCTACTATAATTAGGTACATCATCTGCAACAACAATTATTTGCACTTGTTTTTCTTTAACACTATTTATTACGGAATTTTTGTGGTTAGATTATAATAAAAGTAGCAATAGTTTTGGAAGCGTAGGACATGTATAGCACATTAATAAAAAAAATCATTGAAAACTAAATGTAAATTAGATCTGCTATTTACGCTTTAAAAAATAGCAGGAAATACCTATTACATAAAAGGAATTCTTCCACATTATACCTACATCTTCAAATTTAAAAACAGGTGGAAATTCCATCAAATTATTTGTTTGGTATGCTGGATATAATTACATTCAAACGTTATTTACAGGAGAATGAAAAGTGACGTTGTCACCGCGAATATCGGAATGTTACCGTCAATACCCGAAATCCGTTTTTACGCATACTTACTAGTAAGAATGCGAAGTAACTACGAGCATTTGTAATTTCGCGTTCTGACTAGGAAAGACACGAACTAATTTTAATTCGGCTCTTTTCTGCAGCTTTCAGTTAGAACCCGTTCTAACTACACGCAAACCAATAACTACTGAGCAAGAATCGGTCTATGAATGATCTATGCGCTGATTGCTGAAACTTGCATCGCAGTATCGACGCGTGAACCGTTTTAACATAACAAATAATAACAAATTTATTTTATTAAGTGTTCTAGCATGTAAACGAGCAGAAGAAATAGCTTATAAATTAAACGAAATATTTTTGACGTTCGGAGCGCCGTGCATATTACATAGCAACAACAACACAACGGCCGAGAATTTGCCAACTGCGTTATAAACGAATTTAAGTTAAATGGTCAGGTCTACCGTTTGTACAGTTTATGAAAAATCGTGCGTTTCATTCAGCATAAAGCAAACTCCATATAAGGCTATGTTTGGCATCGAGTCTAGGGTTGGATTAACTACATCGTCTTTGCTTGTTGACGTTATTTCTTCTCTAGAGAGGGAAGAAGATTTGGAAAATGCTATTGGTGACGTTAAAATTGACATGGCGGCAATTCATGGAGAAGATTCAAACATGAAAATGAAGAAAAAGAACCAGAGGTAATAGGATTTAGATTATGCTTTAAATGTAGTGCTATCTTAGAAGCTAACTTTAATCGAGACTATTGCTTGAATTGTACAATTGAGGATAACATTACAGCAGCACGGTCTGAAGCAAGCCAGTCCCTATTTCAATAGGCTACAAAGATGATATCTTTCAGTGATAGAACGTACTCTCCTGCTAATATCGGCGATAATGTCACAATGCCTATTCCCGACGTCGATAAACCTAAAGATGGATTCAGAAATATTATAGCTGTTGTTTTATTAAAGATCGATGAGGACATGTACCAGTTAGGTACTAAGGATGGTGTTATATATCATCTGTACACCAGATCCAAATTTGATATTTGAAAGCAAAAATCTATTGACATTGATGTAGTAAAGAAGGATAAGCAAATATCTTTACGTCATGCGGCTTCATCTGTGTCAAGATCCAGCCATGAATTTTCCATGTGCAAGCGCACAAAAAAGCAAGTGTTATGCAATTCAAAATGTCACTATAGTAGCTCATGTAATAATAAATAAGTCAGTTTACTTCGCAACGCATTAAATAATTTTGAAACCAATTGTGTTTTATTATAAGGAAGAAAAGAAAGATGGTATTTGGTATAACTTCATAAGTATGTCCGCTGTTAAGAGATATGCATTTCGGTTAGTTACTGTTATACATGTAGTTAGAACGGGTTCTGACTGAAAGCTGCAGTAAATATAGCCGAATTAAATGCTCGTAGTTACTTCGCATTCTTACTAGTAAGTATGCGTAAAAACGGATTTCGGCTATTTACGGTAACAGGAACATAATAGTGATTTATGTAACGACTGCATAATGGAACATTTTATGGACGAGTCGTGTTCTTGAACAGAGCGAGTAAAACATATTTCTCAATATTATTATTAATACTTAATTATTAATTTTTAATGCATATTTAATTTCTCTTTCATAGCTAATACCTAGATTTGTTATTACACAGTACAGCGAGCATTTTAATTTAAGAGTAAAGTAATTTATGGTCTTACAAGATTTTGTTGGCTAGTAAATAAAAATTACACTTTCTTAAGTCTCTTGGTTCAGTATAGCGAGTTCAATAAAAACAAAGACTGCAAAATAATTACACTCAGGTTAACATGCGATGCGTTTAGCAATCAGAAATCTCTGCTCATTAAATAAGAAGATCAAATTTTTTTGGTGATTTTGTATACCGGGCAATACATAAAAATATTATTCATAGAGCGTTATTCCTAGGAATTCCTGGAGAATCCACTTTGTAACGTCTTCCTTCTCTTACAACATTATCAATTATATCCCGCAGTTTTCACAACTTCAACAAATCATGCATGTTAAAAGTATTGTTGGTTAATAAATTTAGTTGTGGACAATTGTCAACTTACTTTTGGTTTATTTTCTATGTTTTTCATCACTGTATTTTTATTTTGGGTTTACGATTTCTGATAAGAAATGGGTAAACTTGCAGGTGTGAAGAGTAAAAATTGCATTAAGCGTGGTGTATATGGTCCGAGAAGTATCCAATTTCCTCCTTATTTCAAGATCATACCTTCCTTATTTTAAAATTCCCATTCTAGATTAGTAACAGCTTTCTACTATCAACTGTCAATTACCAAATGATGTCTATCTGACTTATTTGATATTTGTTGATGTTTAAGAATGTTATTGATAAAATCCAGTATGAGAAAAGTCACTAAATACACTGCTTTCATAAGAAGATAGCTTCACCTCCTGCTTGCTAGAAGCGCTGGAGCCCTAGACCATGATTGGACAAATTATTTTAACGACAGTCAAAATCAAAATATTAATACTGTTATGGACAGAAATCAACCAACAAGTGGTACTAATAAGTAAGTGCTTCCTTGTATCCTGTTGTGTATATTTGGATATAGTTAAAAATTCCCGCCCTTTCTCTGTGTCACTCAGGGAGGTCATATTTATTAGGCTGTTGTAAATTAGATTGCCTTTATAATCAGAGTGGTGACACTGGATTAGTTCTGACAAGTTGACGCAAATTGTACATAATGCCGTCTTGTGCAGAAATGTATTATCTCAATTACAGGCTTATTATACCATTTGACAGATACCCATAGGGTACCCACATAATGGCCGATTTGGTTTCAACTAGTTCCTATCTCGTCTCATAAAGGCACTCTATTAACATTAGAGTGCGTTTATAATCATAGTGATAGTCAAAAACCTTAAATTTTAGGCCTATACTATTACTATTTGACTAAGAAATATATAATACAAAAATATAATAATATACATTTACTTACATTAATTCAACAATTAAATAACCAAATATCTGATGGTTTATGCGAAAATAGGCGAATATACTCAATATAGACCGTTCTAGGACAAACGATTTTACATTACCTTATTCCACTGCAAAAGTCAATTCGAGCAAATTCCTTGATAATTTCACGTAAATTCCTCCCGGCAATGGTGGAAGCGAACAAAACGGCGATTCAATAAGCAGGCTACGAGGTAGCAAAATTCGCTTATTTATCCTCAATTATCCCGCTTCATCAAGGTAATCAGGCAACGGGGGTACAAATAAAACAATAAAATTAGAATTAGAAATTAAGATACAGAAAGAGTATCTTCCACAGAGAGTATTTATAACAAAACTCATCCAAAACCAATGCTAACCGTATCCTACAAACTAATGATCTGGATTCACAAAATTTCATTCCAAACAAAATTAATCATCCAACTAAAATGACTTTTCTCTTCTTCATTTAATAAGGTAATGGCAACAGACAAAATAATTATGCGAAAGTCAAAAATACGTGTCGGCGTGGCGCTGGTGTTTTCCTAATTCAAAACAGTACTTAACAAGTTTCAGCAGCAAGTGCCCAATCAGACGCACACTCCGGCATGAGACAAAGCTGTGGTGTGCAAATGGCGCACGTCAGTAAGCACGGAAGGGAAGACACATGACTAACATTAGGGAGAAAAATAAGAATTAAAAGACGGATTTTCGATAATTCAAAATTAGTTAAAATAAATTTAGAAGCAAAAACCGAACAATATTTCAATTAAATCAAGAAGTTCAAATAAACACTATATCGTCGGTGACCTGACAATACCTCCTAACTACAAAAGTAAAAATTTTACAGGAGGACAATAAAACTGATTTATATTTAAACGCATAATACTTTATTACAAATATTGTAATGTAAGACTGATTTATAGGGAATAGCATTTACTTATTGGATTCTTTTCCAACATTTGTATAAATATTTGAAATTATATCACATAGAAGATATTACATTCAAATAATTTGAAGATAGGAGGTTTTCTCATTAATTATGGGTATGGGATTAAGGGATTTATGTTCAATATGCAAAATCATAACAGTTAGGCAATTTTTATTGAATAAACGAATAGGAATAGTTCTTTAAGTAATTGAAAAATAAACAAAATAAATTTCTTAAATATTGTAAAATAAACAAAATTATTCTCAAATATTGCAAAATTGTAAGATGTAAGATGTAAATTTTTCTGCTTATGCATTTATTCGTATCCAATTCAGTCATAAAATGGGTGGCAATCAGCGGGGATAACTTTTTTTAGTTCCTACAAGTGTTGCCACTTTTTTTGGTTATTTTTAAGACGGTTTTGTATCGCTTTGGATATTCTGTAATCTAGGAAATATGTTTTGGTCTCTCGGGCAATTCACTCCAGTCATCAGAAAAATCTATTTTAATTCTTACATTTCCTTCTGAAAATAAAATTGCTTTGATATCTGTGACAACTGGGTCAGTAGCTTTTCTTCCCGGCCTTATGGATTTGTATCTTAAATGTTATCAAGTTTTATAGTTTCATAAGGCGCTGGTTTTTTTCTTGCTTCTTCAGAGGCCTTAAGGTAGTCACTTGGTAAATGATTTTTTTTATTTACGCTCTATGCATCTGTGTACTGAGTCTGCCTCCATTTGGGTATGCCCACGATCTAAATATTTTTGAGTAATAACAACTCCATGTAAAATTGAAAAATTTAGTAAAGCATTAGCCATAATGGCGTTTCTGTTTTGGTAAGTACACCCATCACTAAAAATTATAATTGGCAATTTTTCTGAATGTAAACAATATTTTTCTAGGTAATTAATAACACAAGATACGAAAGTTGAAGCTCCTAAATCTGCATCCATTTCCGTGAACCAATAACATGTAGCTTGATGTGTACCAACATTATAAATAGTAAAATTGTGAATACAGAGTTTTGTTTTAAAATAAGTAGTAGTAGCGTTTAAATACGAAGACGATTTTACCGCCTGAAGGTCCATTGTCAGCAATATACATTCTTTTTCTTTTGCGTCTTGTACATCTTTTTATTTTTCCTCTTTTGCTTTGTTTTTTCTGTCTTGATGACTCTTCCATTTTGCTTCATCAATATTTCCATGCTGATATCCTATGCACGTATCGCACTGGTCTTTTTTGGGGAAAATAAACTTAAGTTGTGTTTTTTAAAGAATCTAACAAAATATATTTCGACCAAGGACTGCAGCTTCTGCTTCTTCACAGTATGTTTTATAAACGTCGTAGAGTTGTTTTATCGACGTAAAATGCTGCTCCAAATAAAGCTTGTTAGAATCCTTTCGAACATAATGAGATGATTATTTAGGTAAATGGTTTAAAAAGATAGTAAGATTTTGTTTTGATTCATTGAATGCAGAAACTCGATAGTGTTCATCTCTTCTTGCTTTATTCAAAAACGTTTTCTTTGGGCTCATTCCGCACGAACTATATTTTACCCAACTTTGTACTGTAAATGGTTTTAAACCAAGGATACTTAAACATATTTGTCTGCGTGTATTGTAATGTAGACCCTCTTCTGGAAAATTCGTCTTCATCCCTAGTTTTTAGCTTAGTTTCAAATCTAGTTACATGCGAGCAAACGAATACCTTTCTCTGATCCCAATTTAGTTCATTCCAGAACTTAGCAAATAGTTGTTTCCTGATTTGTTCCGTAAAAATTTGTCATTTTCTTTTAGCCCGTTTTTTTTACAAAATGTTGAATTACTATATTCATTTTTCTAGCATTTCGTTTGTCAGTATGCCAAATCTTTCCATCTGTACCACGAGCATACCCCAGATAATCCTTGCCATTTTCCCGTAATTGTTGATTTATAATCCTTTTCCAGTTGTCCTTATTTGCAGATTTATTCTTCTTTCGTCCGTCATTCATATCTCCATAATCTACTCTAATTTCTTGTCTTGCTTCAAATGTTTCCTCAGTCTCTCCATCTTCTGATTCTTGGTCACTAAAGCAAGTTTTGTAATTTTCATTTCTCTCTCTTGTGAAACTTGATCAATTTTTTTCATTCTTTGAATCCGCATCAAGGAGATTATCCTTAGGTTTATTATCTTCATCACTTGCACAGTCTTTCATCTCGTTTTGGTGTTCTACTTCTAGTATAATGTTATTTTGTACTTCATGTTCACAGTTGCCTTTATAAAGATCAACACGGGGTATATTATCTATATCAAGATCTGTGCCATTTATAACAATGCTATTTTTCTCAATAGTATTGTTAGACGGTTCAATATTTTTTCCAGGCACAGATAATATATCATTTATTTGTTCTTTATGAACTTCTGGCAGTAATATTTTGTTATTTGAATTATCTGATACATTATTATTAGCGTGAAGTTTAGACTGTGGTTGACCTGATATTAAAAGTTGCAGAATTTTTTGACCTCGTGAAGCCATAGTAAACTGAATTAAAATTTTGAAAAATCTCATCAAACGGAGTTGATGTCATTCAAAAATAACTCCTATCTACCGTTTACTTCCCTAAAAATATCTCCTATCTTCATTACAATATTTGATAACAATTTTATAATTTCACAATTGTATTTACACTTAACTAAGTAAGCGCAATTAGAAACAATAAGCTAAGTAACATTATAAACTGAAAATATCTAAATAATATTTCAAATTAATCTAATTTACGTTTTCAGATTAGGTTTTCTTATGACACACGAAGCACATAGGAGAAAATGTAAATTTTTCAACACATAATGACATAGGAGGTATTTGTTACACTAGCTTTATTTATTCTAAATAACATTTTACGCATATGAGGAATTTATATGACATGCGTAGTGGCTCGTTCCATCGAAATATTTAAAAAAATGAGGTGTGGCCACCACACGACTTTCTTATACGTATGAGCATTTCAAACTATACAATCTTAAGAATTTTTTTATACAAAACTTATTCAAAATCCTATTCTAAGTACTTTCATTCTCTTAATAAATCGCTATAGAATGCATACTTTGCAAGATATTCGAAAAAAAGTGCTACTCGCTAAGAGTAAAAGTGCTACTTCCGGTCCGAATTTTGAAATTTCATGTATACAAAAAATATTGCAAATATAACTCTAAATACTTTTGTACTCTTAATAAATATATATATAATGCATAATTTACGACATATTTGCCAAAAATCGCTATTCGGTAAGAGTAAAAGTGTTACTTCCGGTCCGAATTTTGAAATCTTTTTTATATAAAAGATATTGAAAACTATGTTTTAAATACTTTTATACACGTAACGTACCTGTCTAAAAAGCTTGACTTGCGAAATATTCGCAAAAAACCGATTTTCGATAAGAGTAAAAGACCTACTTCCAGTAGGAATTTCGAAAAACCTTTCAAATAAAATTGTTCTCAATTTTAATTTTAAGTACATATGAATACATATGAATTCTTTATAAATTTGTATAAACTTAGTATTTGACGAAATATTGGCAAAATTCGATTTTTTCACTGAAGTAAACTGCTACTTCCGGTCTACCGATTTTCCTGAAAAACTAATCAGATCTCAAGAGGGAGATTATACACGTAAATACAAAATTTGGAATTGATATCTACTGCGGTTTGACCGCTATCGTGGTCACACACACACAGACACACACACACACACACACACACAGACACACACACACAGAGAGACATTTTTTAAAAACCACTTTTTTGGTATCAGGGGACCTCAAACGTGGACATCTGCAAAAATCTCGAGGTCGAAAATTTTCATCATCACAATACTTCCTTATACTACGTATAAGAAAGTAAAAAGCATTTTGGTAAAATATGTTAGTTTGGAGGTATTGTCAGGTCACCGACGATATGCTGAACAACTAAAGGATCACAACGACAAATGGCGCGAAATGTTCCAAAAAATAAATAAATATAAATATCAATTAAATAAGTAATTTAAACTAAAAATGAAGAATTAAATTAACATACACAGGCCTCCGAAAATAAAGAACAAGACATGTCCGTCTAAGAATAACAAATCAAAAATAAAAAATGAAGCAATAAGTATTCTCTCTCTCTCTTCTATTACTATAGTTTTATCTAATACTGATGAATAAATGTCAGAAATTGAAGAAAATTCGCAAAATTTGTTGCGAATCAAATAAAGGCGTGTATAGTTGATACAAACAGTAGATAACTGATTAAATATGAAGAATCTCGTATTGTACAGCTATGTTAATGTACGCCACTGTATATATGGCCAAAATGTTTCATAAGAGTTCGTCGAAACCGTGTTTGTTTGAAAAAAAAACAAGCCTTATTAAATTACGAATTTACTGTGCGGTGTTATAGAGCACTCGTGAATGGCAAAATGCTTTTGTATCACGTCAATTTAGTTCAACTCCTTTCACAGGAACTATGTGAATTATGTACGTACATCACATGCAAAACGAACTGAGAGATATGAACGAACCGCCGCTCACTGCTGGTTCGGTGACTGTATATATGTACTATGTATGTTATACCATTCGAAGTTCGACGAAACGTTTTAGAATTGTGTAATGCGCCAGAAATAAAAGAAAATCGAATGAATGCAACGACCGACGTCACATCGCTTTAATGGGATTCAGTATTCCGCTCTTCTTTCGCGTTTGAATTGATTTCTAAACGCGGCGAGCATTTCACTCGACCGACGACGATTAGAGAGTATACAACAAACGGATAAGGATAGGAGTGAAGACTTCTCCGGATAACCTCCAACACTGTTTCGACGGTCAAATGCCCGACATTCCATTACTATCAATTTCTAATTGCATTAATTGGTCTTAATTGGTTGAAAAAACGAACGGGCACGATTTCTGGTACGCCTAAAATGAACGCTACTGCGCTAGGAATGCGCTCTTGCTGATAAATCACATCTTCCATTACAAGTCATGGGGATCTAGTATGGGATGTAATCAAGAAGTTTTTCGACCATTATCAGTCGTGCGGTTGTGGTGTATTGAGTGGCCTTTTTATATGTTGCCGCATTTACTAAAATAATATAGTATTGGATAAAGTTAAGTCATCAAAATAAGATTATTGTTTACACCAGCAATAGAATATAACAATATTTTGCAACTTACTTGTGTCTTACAATTTTCATATAACGATTATAATACACCAACACGAATATAAGAAAAATCTTCCATTAATAATTTTGTTGTTAATATATCATCCAAAACATATAATTCTGTATGTATTATATAATTTATTAATTATATAATCAAACTTAACATAAATCCCAATTTTCTTGCTTGGTAAAATTGCAACAACACCTAAGTTGTGTAAGTTGGCATTTAGTAAATGAAATTACATAGGTTTGATAATGTTTTTAAGACATCTCCATACTCTGTTGATTCAATTTTCTCATATATAATATTAAGTGTAAGAAAATAATAATGGCATCTGTCTTGAAATTTTAGAATTCATAGAAATATCATTATTCTCCAGCAAAATGTACGAGGGTGGTCCCAGAAGTACCCGACTCAACAAAGAAAACACAAACATTTTGGGAAAAAATATATTGATTTTTCAACATAATCTCCTTTCCGCTCTATACACTTTTCCCAGCGATGCTCAATAATTTCGATACCCTTTTTATAATAAGAACTGTCTTGCTCATCAAAATAGCCATTAACTACCGACATCACTTCTTCATCGTTGGAAAATCTTTGAACACTAAGCCATTTTTTCAGGTTTGGGAACAGAAAATTATCCGAGGGGCGAATAGGGTGCATGAGGTAGCAATTCAAACTTTAATTCATTAATTTTGGCCATTGCAATAACCGATTTGTGAACTGATGCATTGTCTTGTTGAAACACCACTTTCTTCTTAGCCAAATGCGGCCGTTTTTGCTTGATTTTTTCGCTCAAATGTTGCAATAAGTTCGCATAATGCCCACCATTGATAGTTTTTCCTTTTTCAAGATAATCAATGAAAATTATCCCACGCGCATACCAAAAAACCGACGCCATGACCTTGCCTGCATATGGAACGGTCTTCGCCTTCTTTGGAGCCGGTTCTCCCTTTTCAGTCCATTGTTTTGATTGTTCTTTTGTCTCGGGTGTGAAGTGATGTACCCATATTTCATCCATGATTATGAAACGGCGCAAAAATTCTGCTTTGTTGCTGTGAAACTTCGCTAAATACTCAATTGAAACATCTTCACGACACTGTTTTTGCTCGAGCGTGAGCAAACGCGGCACCCATCTTGCACACAGCTTTTTCATGTCCAAATTTTCAGATAATGTGCGATGTACCGCACTTTTTGAAATGCCTACTATGTCTGCTGGCTCGCGCATTTTCAGTCGACGATCATCCAGTACCGCTTTGTGGATTTTCTTCACCATTTCTGGAGTCGTCATCTCATTTGGTCGACCACTGCGATGCTCGTCTTGGTAACTCGTACGGCCTCGTTTAAACTCTGCTACCCAATATTTTACTATTGTAAACAAAGGAGCAGACTCACCCAGAGGAGAATCCAGTTTAGCTTTTATATTGGTTGGGCTGAGGCCTTTCAAATAAAAGTATTGTATCACATAACGATGACCAATTTTCTCCATTTTCACAAATTCACTGAAAACGTTCACTATTGACAGCTGTTAAACAAATACTAAACAAGGTTGCGCCTTCAAACTTGAAACATATGTTTTATGGATTGTGTACTTTCTAATACAGTGATATTTTTCAAACAACTACCGCCATCTCTACGTCAGGTCGGGTACTTCTGGGACCACCCTCATAACTAAAATAGAATTCCTTTTCAAAAATGAATAAATTGCATTTTAAACGTTTCATGAACGCTTTGCTCCTAAACTAAACTTCAGCATAATCGAGCTTTTGTATCAAACTCTGAAGATTATTAACCAAACTACTGGTTCTAAAAGCCAGGAAAATAAATTCCAACCAAACTATTTTCCTAACAACGACTTATATAAAGTTGTCAACCAATTTCTCTATTGTGGGCTTAGTCACTGTATGTGAAAAATTATTGAACTTCAATACTCTCTATTATAAAGTATTGAAAAATATTTGTACAAAAATAACAAAACCTTTTTTGCCGCATCTGTACATAATGTAGAGATTGTAAATTGTGTAAAAACCAAAAGTCATCCTCCTCGACATCGGATAAAAACAATGTAACTTCCTTTATTTTGAAGTATGGCATACAACAAATTGCAAATCCGTTACGTCATATCAGGGGTTTTCCTTTAAAATATTTTTAAAAAAGTGATGTAAACTCTATTACTTAGTACCGACCCAACAGTATCCTTTCCAAATTTTTCAAAATATTTGGACGTTTGGTGAATAACAGATTGATGTAATTTTTACTCCATCAAAACTTGCTGCAAAAGAGAATTTATTTACAGCAACAGTATTGTATCACTGTTACGCTCATTTCTTGTCGTGTATCTGTGGGAAGTTTCCGAATTATTTGTTGATCTTTTCAAAGCTTTTGACTGTGTCAATTAATGTGAATATGCTATTCACATTAAAATCAGAATACGCAACATTAAAATTGTAAATCAACAGAAACGTGCTGCTCTGAAAGTCACTAATTATACTAAAATAAAATCGGTTTACATAACCTTAGGCAACTAGCAGGGCTCGAACCGGAAGCGGTCTTCTTTCCAAGAGAAAACCTATTCGGCAGATGCAGAATGGAGATAAAATGGTAGGCCACGAGACCATAAGAATTCTCCAAGTAATTTCTAATTATTCCGCTTCATAAAGGTAATCTTCCAAAAAAATCAAATCCAACACAATAAATGTCTAATTTCCGCTTTTAATTCTAATTAATATGGTATTGCTATACAGAACAAAATAAACTATGAGCGCAGTTAAAGGATTAACGGCACGTTAAACTTAAGACCAACAATGACGATTAATATGGAAAGACCAAGTAATAGAAGATGTAAGAACTAGATAACTCAAATGCAAAATAAGAATTGAAGAAGAATAGTGGACACAGCGAAAAGCACACACAACTTTAGTATGATTTACAACAGTATGTATGATCTAATCAACCACCATATGATTTGCAGAATTCTTTTGCATTGATTGGCATTTACTCCAAATGAAGTGTTACTGCACACTTCATTTGAAGTATATGCTTTCTAAAGAGATAAAAAAAGCTTTTGAACACGCCAGCATAAGCCAACCTCGTATTTGTCGGGAAATTTTCCGTTGGATGAATTTTCAGTCGGGGAATTGTAAGAGAAATTTCTAGTCGGAAAATTTTCCTAGAGCAAAAAAAAACAGTACCGAAAATGTCAATCCAGTTAGGAATCCTAGACAACAAGTGCAAGTGTTTACAATAATCTAGAATGCGTTTTACAACATACATAAAGATTCCTATAATATACGTTATTAAGCTCAACTGATTATCATTTCTTTCTCAAGGAAAAGCTAGTAACATAAACATTGATATCAGAGATATCCAGATTCTATGAATATCAACTGATAATGACATCGGAATGTATATGAGAAACATCCTGTCTGGCGCCATGTTTTTGTCTTTTCCTCTATAAATTTCTCTCGGACCCGATCTTCGAGTGTGCTTAATATATGTTTCATTTATGGCGGCCACTAGACGATACAAAACGCGAACTAGTGTATGGAATTAGAATTTACGATAGCCATACTAAATTATATCTTTTGCTTCTAGTTCTTTGTGTTAATTATGTAGACACACGATCATTCAATACACATACATACTACTACCGTTCTATCATAACATTAGCGAGAAGAAGAAAGAAGGACAAGTGAGGACAAGAGATTTAGTTTAGCAAGAGGAAGATGGTGTGAATGAAGAAATAAAGGAGAAAAAAGACGATCTACATTAAATTTAGATTAAGAGAGATATCCGGTACACGAAAAATTCCCACAATCGCTTGTAATTTCGATCTTCGAATAGAACTGCTACTGATGTTAATGCATAATACAAAGTCTTTATTTGTAAATAGAATATAACTTGAACAGAATGGGATTGTTTATTTAGGTTAACGGTTGCCGCCACACTAATAGTCATTATTTACAATTAGTGTAAATAGTGAGGAGATACCTAATGGTAGTTAAGCAGTGTCAGTATTTGCATTTGTAGTTTACAAAAGGAACTATTTATAATGTCTTAATAGAAGGAATTTATTGTTACTATTTTGTTTGTTGTACAATCTGCGATTTACATGCCGTTTATAGTATTGTGTTGTTACGAATAATTGTAATGCGATTTTATTGTAGTATTTATTGAAGTTACCAAGCAGGTGATGTAATTCCTTGCTTACTTTGTTATTAATGGAGATACGAATGGCATTACATTGGAGTTGTTCTATTGCTTTCTTATACAGGGTGTATTTGAAATAAGGGGACAGAGTATGATTAATGGAAAGATGTAATTTTATTAGACTCAAATCCAAAATATTTTGCGCAAATTCCCTTTTTAAAATACACGTCACGCCACTGCACTTAAATACGACTGTATGGATGGGTGGGGCGGGGTACTAAGTAGGAGTGTGAAGGCGTGCGAGGTCAGTCTCGTTCGATTGTTACATGTGAATGTTTCGACTGTGGCTTACACAACACACGAACTATTCGATATGTTGTACATTTACGGTGAAACAGGTGGAGATGCACGTCGAACTTATCGGACGTATAGGTTGCGTTTTCCTAATCGTCGAGCCCCATCTTACAAGTGCGTAATGGATGTCGTCTTCAGATCAATTCACAAATTTGTTTTTGTGAGAAATAAGAAGTAAAAAGTCGTTGAATTTAATCATAATAACAGTAATAGTACTTACTATACATTTATTGCGGAAGAAAACGTAATATCTAAATAATCCTCGCAAATATTAAAATAACTACAAAATTCATACAGTCGGCATCTCAATAAAAAAAAATCTCGTTGTTGAAAAATACGATATTTTAAAAGAGGCAAATTTGCCCAAATCTATTCACAAGTTATTAACAGCTGATATTTCATATTAAGGTTGTTGAACTCTTAGCTTGAACACCTCTTTAGAAATAGTAAACAATGCTATCATTGAGGTTTTTATAACGTCTAGAGATGTTATTGCGGTGTGTGTATGTAAGCGTGTTTATCCCGCCGCATGGGCCAGACATGACGCCGGCAGTCTGGCCCAACTGGCGCGATACCTACGACCACACACATGCTAAATCCATAGGCGGCACATTAAACAGTTTTCGGGGGATTTTTTAATATTGGCGTTCGTGTCGTAATTGACTCACAATTTTTGGGATTTATATTCTACATAATTGCATCTTTCCATTTATCATACTCTGTCCCCTTATTTCAAATACAGCCTGTATATAGTATACGAAAGTGTACTATATATAAGAAAGTAATAATTATAAGTACTATGTTTGACTGTCTCTCTGTGTGAGCACGATAGCGAGTAAATGGTTCAAACTATCAATACTAAACTGAATTATTCATAAATTCCGGAAATTTACGTCAGGGAAATGTCTGCCTCCGAACCTTCTAAGCAGTTGAATTGTTCGAGGTAATTTTCAATGAGTCTTCACGCCTATATCTTGAAGAATGTTAGTTTTCAGGTGCTCCAATGTTGCAGGTTTGTTGGCGTAGACGAGACTTCAGAAAAAATTCAATGGCGTTAAATCGTATGATACTATTGACGTCACCGCTACGTGAAATAATGAGACCTCTGAACCTCTCAAGCAAAACATCTAACGCTGCACGCCATATGTGGTAACTTCGGTCATCTTGCTGAAACTACATGTTTTTAACATCAAAATCTTCGATTATGTGCCAAACATAATCGGTTAACAGGCACATATAGCGCTCAGCGTTGAGTTCTACTGTCCGATTCTTCGTCTTCAAATGAAGAAAGCTCAATTACGCCCGCCTGATCACAATGCGTACCACACAGTAACTTTTGCATGCAATGGTGTCTCGTGTATTATGTGAAGAATTTCCTCACCCCATATGCGACAATGTTGTTTATTGACGTACCCAGTGAGATGAAAGTATACCTCATCACAAAAATACAATTTTTTTGAAAAATCAGCATCAACTTCCTGGTTCTCTAACACTCAATCTGCGTAAATTTATCGCTATCCATGATCTCCGGGCTTCAGTTCTTATGATAAATGAATTTTATACGGGTGTGGGTGCAAGTCCTTATGTAAGATGCGCCAAAGTGAGCCATGAGAAAGTTTGCGAACGGGAACCATAATTTCCGGAATTCAGCCTCACTATCACTCACAGCAGGAATATTTTCGGCTGAACGTGCTCCACAAAAATGCACAGGGCTTACCCTATCTCCAATGTTCCAGTTGCCTCAAATTATTTCACTATTTTGCGAATTGTTGGCTCAGTAGTACGATTAAATTGACTATAATTTTCCCATAGACGTCGATTCACAGTGTATACAGAACTGTTATTGCTGTAGAACAATTGACAGATTTTACCGCGTTGAGTGGTGGTTAAGCGATCCATTTGTAAATGTGTTGGTTCAAACTATAGTCTATTTTTTAAGTCGGAGGAGTAAAATAAAAAGGCGCGTTTACACAATGGAATTTTGGAAAATTCCTTTTTGGCGGCAGTTTAAAAACTAGCGACGATTTTATATAAATTGTAGCCAAGTAATTAATTAAAAATTCATTAAAAAATTAGATAATTTTAATTTGAAATAAAAAGGAATCATCATCGTAAGTGAAATGCTTAAATCAAAAGTTTTAAAGGTGATTTGTATATTTTTAAATTTAAAAAGAAAACACAGATGGTTCTTATTCTTATATGATTATTTACAAGCAAACAAAAATTTAGATAAATATTAATTATACCATATACATATAAAACAACTATATAATTATTCACTATTTTTTATTATTATATACAAGTGAACAACAATTTAGACATTTGTTAATTATAGCATATACATATGAAACAGTAACAATTTATAATTTTTCACTATCACTTTCCATTTCACTTGAACTATCTTCACCCACTGATATAATAAATGGCTCGATTATATCATCGACCAACCCATCTAACTCACACATTCTTCTTTCTTCATTAACCACATGGCCTACACATTTCTTCCAATTGTCCGTACTGATATTCTGGATTGCTTTTAGTAAAAGTATCTACGACTTCTTATATTGTCATCTACCCAAACTCATTGTTTGGTATGACCTTCGTTTAGCCATGTTTCATCTAAATAATAAACTGGCCTATTTTGACGATGATAATCTTCAATTGTCATCAAATATATTCTTCTCCGCCTAATTATATCATCACGTTCTATCAAAACACTCTTTCGATTTCTCTTCATATACCTACAGTAATATATCATATTTATTCTAACATATCAAAGTATGTAAAATATAAATTTGTGTACTTATATACTCAATTTTTTTTGCATATTAATTAGAACATTGGCACTGACCTAAAGTTTATCATTTTCATCAATTTGTATAATGTTGCTCATCTGTGACAAATCATCACACTGTTTGATTTTATTCAGCACTTTATCAAGTGTAGGAAGCTCATTTTTATAAAAAAAATTGTGAATTATTTGCCTTATAGAATTCTTGACGGTTTCACCATAATCAGCAATTATGCTTTGCTTGGGTGGGATAACTTCTCCTTTCTGCTTATATTCTTTTATGGTACGATAGACAGTAGACCGTGCCACTCCTAAAAACAAGATAACATAATAAGATATTACCTAACGATGGTAATGTATTATAATACTAACCTATCATACTCGATATTCTTGCGACAATAGCAGTAATACAATAAAAACACATTTACTTTGTTGTAAATGTGTTTTTATTGTTTTAATATTGATTATCACAAAGTAACGGCTTACAGCATTAATTATTTTAATAGCAGTAATCCTCATTCTGGGATTATCAGCACATAATTTTTTGAATATATTTACTATATTCAGCTTCACAACAACAGATAGATGTCCTAAGATCACAAATTTTCGCCTTCTCAACAGGGATATTTGCGATCAAGAAGTGCTTGCTACTTCCTCCATATCTAAGAAAAACGCTATGAAAATGTTTTACACGGAGAGTATATCAGTCGATTCAGTTCTTAAAAGAGTTATTTTACTATTATAACGCAAAGTGAACGTAAAAAATTGAACGGAAACGCATTGACAAAATTAACGATGTATACAACAACAGTTGTTGTAACAGTATGGCGGCCGTAAACATGTAAAATTTCCATACTGTAATTCTTCCCGAAAACTGACAAATAGCAAGCCTCCTTTTTGGCGCTTCAATTTAAAAACACTCCTCCTAATTAAAAAATAGACTATAGCATGTACTGTGTCAAACACGCGGTATTAGTGACCAACTACCAAAGTGACGGTATAGCCAATATAGGAAACTCGAACTTGATAACTCACTATTAGCTTACTATGTATTCACTGTTTATCTTAAACTATACCGTACTGTAGGGGCGCAAGGTATGTTGTTTCTAACCATAAATATGTTTAATATAATAAACGTAAACGTAAAAAAACCGACTTCAGAAAAAAAACTATTAATTAATATGCACTAAAAAAAAAATGGGACCACACGGGAGGCATCAGCTTTCAAATAAAAAAAGAATCATCAAAATCGGTTCACCCAGTCGAAAGTTCTGAGGTAACAAACATAAAAAAAAAAAATACAGACGAATTGAGAACCTCCTCCCTTTTTTGAAGTCGGTTAAAAACATAAAAATCGATCAGTGAGAGCGCGCTTTCTATAAGCTATTTTCTGATTTTTTTTTAGGAATATTTATTCCAACCTTTGGGTCAAGAAGAAGAACTAATAAGCGATAGTACTTAGTAAAGTTTACCTTTTGAATGCGTTAAGTGTTGATCTCTGAACCATATATACCTATAGCTACATATCTGTGTGGAGATATACAGACATACGCAAATTATAAATATTAGTACATGTTCATTGCAGTTATTATATATACAATGGAATTATTTAGTACATTAGTTTTCTTTCAACAATGTCAGTGGAACATACATATATACCATTGTGGGACAAATACATTGCAAATAAAATTTCATAACAGCAAAAATGATTAGCACATGGGAACAGTAACGATTTGTTAGTCAAAGTTGACACAAATTCTCCACATTAATTGCGTAGAATTTTACCTGTAAACATCTGTTTCTGCATGTATTTAATATAGATATGTGTAAATCTCATGTAGAAAATGAAGGCAAAAATCGTTATGACAGTAGATATGTAAATTTTCTGAAAACCGCTCGTTTCTCGTCGACTTTTATCAATGAAGGCATAATTTGTGTATATATATAGAGCAAGTATAAGAATCATTACATAATAGTATAGCTGTATAGCTGTTTGTGTAGAAAATGAATCAATGCACAAATGTATAGTGTAATGCCGGTGTTGTTATTATAGAACCACTGACTTTTAACTTGTATAGCTGTAGTCTGAGAATAAGTAAAAATATTTCTACTTTTGTTAATAATAAACAAAAATAATGGGTATAATGCCAGGCAGGATCGTGTCGGGGATCCCCCCCCCCCCCCCGCAACCCGAGTACTAATGAACTAAGTTAGCAAGTATATACCTCGCGATCATCCAAATTGTTACATTACGCATTTATATTCTTTTGGAAAACCTCTTCCACCCGACAAAAGAAACAAATGCTTGTAAAACATAAAATATTAAAATTATAAAAACACCACAAAAGCAAAAATGCTTTTGTTGGAATTGCTAAAGATAATTGTACCTTGATTTGGTACTTCGCCTTAAATCTAAATATACGCAATTCACATTTACTTATCTATCAAAAATAACAATTAAACAATTGAAAGCGTTGGCATGAACTTAGCTTCAAATCTAAGTTTCAATTAAATTGTATTGTTGTTGGTAACCTTCTTTCAGAGGGAAATTTGAATATTTTTCAGTTAACATTTCAAGTTTCTGCATATATATTTTTTTTAATACTGCTCTTTGCTATTTTACATATTAAAATCAAGAAGTTTAACATACATCATGTGTTTTTATAATTGCATATTATGTTTCATAAAACGTCTACCCTTTTAATATGATTTTTGAAAATTCCTTTTTAAATTGTTTATTCTTTAGTCGCTTAATTAAGACCATAACAATTTTAACAACAGCTTTAATGAAGAACACGTATGCAGTTAAAAGGAAAAAGTAGAAGATTATTTTTAACATAAAGACTACTTGTAAATATTATTGTGACCTGTGGCAATGCAGATTTTAATTAAAATGTTATAGCTATTTTAACGTTAGCTTAATTTCACTTTCACGTATAACTGGAAGCTTGTAAATTTTTGTTATAGGATACTACTTAATTAAATGTAAATTTCAACGTAAGTAATACTATATTGAGATTACTTTTAGATAAGCCAGCTTACTCTAGTATAATTATAATTGAACGTACTTCCTTTCCATGCCTTGATGGTATTAATACTTAGAAAAAGGAATAACATATATATTTAATTGCACCTGTTGTGGTCAATCGTGAGTACTTACGTAGCCGTTCATTGAAATATCGAAGGAGAATATCGACAAAAATGTAAATTATATACATACATCCGCATAACTCTGTGAGTCACACAACTTCATAAGAATGAATATAGAGATGTAAGATTAAGGATGAAGTTGTTTATATTATATAGGTATGTATGAACAACATATATTGACGTGATATGAGTGAATAAAAACTAAATGTAATAAATATAGTTTATTATTTAAATATTCCAGGCGTATATTTCAATTCACAATAAAAAATATTGTAGCGCCCTCTATTATGCTATATGTTATCCGAGTTGGGCTCATAATTAACAGATAACTTTTTATTCTATAGTAGAATATTTTATTTAATATCAATAGCATACATTCATAAACTGGGAGTTCATATATACTTTATAAATACTTCCTATTAATCTCTAACCGACTCTAACACATATGTACCTACAAAAGAACTATTATTTATAATTCCTCAATAAGCTAATCTGATCTATATAACTCCATTATAAATATTTTCTTTTCCCAAAGCTATACTTCTAATTAATTTATTAAATGGAATGTTAATTGTACCAGTAAAACTTTAATATTAAGATATAAATAGGGTTTTAATATGTTGCAATGCAATTTCTTTAGATAATCAAATATAACAAAGTCTAATTGAAAAGGTAATTGTTTAGGAATGATATTTGTTAAAATAAAAGCATAAAAAACAATTAATATAGGCAGATTAGACAAAGTTTGTATGTCTATATTTATTAATATATCTTCTGATAGATAATTTATATCAGTTAGTTTGTTTGGGAACAAACTAATTAAATATCTTGAAAGAAAAAAGTTTATATCCAATAATCAACATGATTATAGGAAAAATAAGTTGATCACTACGGCTATATCGGATATTATTAATTTCACATGGCCTGATATCTTCGTATCTTAAAGATAGATATTAGGTAATCGAATTTAAGGGTAGAAGATCCAGTGTGCAATCTGTGGTGATATAAATGACATATCTTACAATACAACATCTAAATAAACTAGTTTATATGCGGAAGATACAGCGTTTCTATACAATTATTTACACTTGTATGTACACCAAGAGAAATAAGTAATCGTACACTTCGCGGAGATATAAAGTGGTATGGGCATGTTCGCCATATATGTACTAATGCATAATAAACCCGCCCATACCACCTTATATCTCCGCGAAGTGTACGGCTACTTATTTCTCTTGGTATTCCTATATACTGTGTTCTACATATTTGACTTTCATGTAATATTTTTGTCACAGAGAATAAACTATTATTATTATTATTATTATTATTGTCAAAAATATCAAAATAACAACTTCAATTTCTAAAATAATATGTATGAAAAAAATCTACCCATTTAAGATAATTTATATTTAAAATAAAAGAATACTCATCCAATATTCTGCTCCCAAATTAATTAAAATCCTTCTTGGAGGTCTTCAAGAACAATACTGCTTCTCTAATAAATGACTTAGGTAATCTTAGTATGTGTATCTTCCTTTATGTAATTTTCTATTTGTCTTAGTTAACTTGTAGTCCTCGCAGAACACGATTATGGATAAACTTGAGATATTTTCATACTTGCAATGCGGCTGGAAAACCAATTCAGTAACGGCCTCTGGCCTTAACCTCTTACAATGGTTAACCTTGATTATAATTGGTTCCAAAAATATAACTAATGCTTCCAACTAAGTATCCTTCTATTTCCTATTCTTCGTAGATTAATTGTTATTTAAATTAAATTTTTCTTTCTTTCTGGATATGGATAATCTCCAATTCTTTAATACACAATGTACTAGAAATTAATAACGACTTTCTTATCACTAATAACACTATAACCTTTTTTAAATAGAAAAATTTATATTTTCTTTCTCAGGAATCCGATAAACCCTCCAAATAAAAAAAATAATTTCTCTCAACTCTTGTTTTATAAATATGTAGTCGTATTTAAGATATTTGTAATGATTTTAACCTAATATACTTAATATGCTTTAAAATAATCATTTATCTTAAGAGAATTTCTTTAGTTACTTATCTCATTATTATCATTATACCTGTAGTCGTCAAATTTTAATTTCGGTTTATACTTCTAACCCATGCAGAAGATGACCTTATAATATGCAGCGATGACTGCTTGCTAACAGACCCTCACTCCTTACTAGTTCTTACATTTCATAGGAAACATTTGTCGAGTGTACTGTCTTGGCAGCCTCGCTTATGTTTATCTTTAGTTTATTTCGTCGCGCTCTTTTCCTCTTTCTACTTTCGTATCAGAAATTAAAATATGTCGACTACGGTATATTATATAGACTATAAATTTTCATTTGAACATAGTCTTGTCCGGTCTGTACATCTTTCTACAATTTTCTACCATTTACTTTGAAAATATCTGATTTAAACATTCAATTTTGCTATTTAAAAGAACAACAGTGAATATGTTAATTGGTATATGTTTATCAATTTAATATCTGCAAACTCTTTCATTTTAAAAAATACCACAACAATAAATACATACAAGGGGCGTTTAAAATACAGAATGTCATTCAAAATAAGTATCAAATAAAACGGCAAATTCAAAAATGTGTATAAACCGCACTGTTTGCTCTGAAAATTAAAAAAAAAAGCCTGTCTCTTCTAGATCTATCAAACTATAAACCAAGGAGTACCGCAAGGTCGTATCTTAGAACCTTGGCCATCCTAATTTATTTCAATGACATCTACTCCCAAATTATGCTTGTAGTCAAAGTTCATTTATAATGAAGTATGCAGACGATACAGCCGTCTTGGTAGAAGTTAGTTTTTTAAATACTTGGAAATTATAGTCTTCGTATGTACTATGTACAAATTAAACTTAAAATCAGTCATACAAAGACTACTTCAAGAATAATAAACTTTTGACAATTTTTTCTGCTTATGTTTATGCAGTAGTAATATTATTTTTTTAAAACAAAAATGAATAACGTAATATTAATGATTTTTGACAATAACTTTTTAAATGAATAATGAGATTTATTTCAAAATTAACTACCTAAGTTTCAAATTTAGAGCTAAGGAGGCATATTTCTACTGTATTGTTTTTATGCATTGACATTAGGAAATCTAAATAATAAATTAACTAATATTCAAGCAATCGTTCTTTCTTTCGTTTAACTAGGATCCCTCATTCTGCGGAAATGTAATACAGATTCATAATAAAAATAGGTTACACGTTATAAGAATCAAATGAAAAATGTGCCACTCAACCCGTAAAGTGTTGTTCACATCCACTTAACTTAACATAAATTAAGGTAGTAGCGAAATTAACAAAAGTTAAAACACATGGCTTCTTATGTATCTGGTCACAATGAAAATTATTGCACTTAACGTAATTTAACATTGTACTAAGTTGGCTGAACTTCAACTTAAAGGAACTCCTTATTTACGTTTAATAATTCCACAAGAAACGGCACAGCTGTATATGCGTACTATTTTTATTTTCTAATCTGTCATAACCTAAATTTGCGAAATTTGCTGTACAATTTGCCACAGTTATTTTATTGTTTTGTACGTTGCTGTTTTATATTATCATAAACGACGGTGTTTTAATAGATCTGGTGTATAGTTATCCCCATTTATATGACAAAAAGCCGTTTCAGAACCTATCTGATCGGCACTCCAGTTGCTCATACGCCTGCGCGCTTAACGTAAATTAAGACAATGTGAACGACTTCCTAAATTTTGTGTTAATTTTACGTTACGTTAAGTAAGGTTTAAGTTCAGTTATGTGGATGAGAACGAGGTTTTAGAGTTAATATTTTGGCAAAATATCTAAACAAAACTGCAGAGTTGAACTCAGGTCACTTTTTGCAACGGACCTCTGCTACTTTGTCGCGATATGTATCTGCTCTAAGGTGAATGGCGTTCGATAAGGTTGTAATTGTTCTTTGCAGAAAATTCAATTAATAATTCCAATGTTCAAAATACGACCATAAAATAATAACGTTTCTTAATTCTTGTAATATTTTGAGAAATTCAAAAATTTGACAAGTGACATAAGGACCTTGTAAAATTCTATCGTCCTAGGCAAGAAACGATACATTTTCACGTGCCATGCTTTGTTTTTGACAATGCTTGACAGTTTCAGAAAAAAAATATTTATTCTTGTATTAAGTTTTTATTACATATTATTAATTTTTAACAGCCAGCCTTGAAAAGCGGGGTACATCGCATTTGCTTCATAATCTGTCTCTTAGTGTTGTTTTTTTTAAAGTTTTCAGACTCCCTGATGAATGCAAAGACGCAAACACTGGAATCATATTACAGCCGCGATATGTTAACCCATGAACAACAAAGCTACATGTAATTGACGTAGTGTTGCGAGCTATTAACGCCATAGATTACCGTTAAGTATCGTCTATTTACAGTATTTATTTTCTATACACACGTATTGTAATTTCCTTTATTAGTGCACTTCGTCAGTACTATTATTATTTCTTTGTTATTACTAATTCCAGTAAATATATCTGTACAATAATATTTATAGATATGAATATATTATTAATTACATGATACAAGTGTTTTGAAGTTCTTTTTTCCGGCCAGATTCACATTCCATGGGCATTAGACTGTGACAGTCCTTCGGGCATGACGACGTTGTATGATGTGTTCACGCATATCTCGTTAACCGGAAATTCTAATAAAACAACAAACGCTTCCTGTGATAAAACGGGTCTCTTGATTCTACCACCGTACCTAAGCTTGACGTGTGGAAGCCCCACGTAAATGTTCGTTTATACAAATGTAGATCTCTTTTTTTAGGAGGAAAGGTTGACATCTAATCAAGTTACATGTGTTCGTATAGGTTTTTAGAAATGCCTAACTTTAGATATACGAGTGTTTTGCAGTTTAGCTTATCCGTTGACCGAGTTTAATAAATACTGGTGGTCCGCATGTTTACTTATTTGAATGTTGTCCTATTTGTTCAGGAATTATGTTTAGCATTCATGTTTTCTATAAATAAATAATTGTCATTGTAGTCTGTTGTTCTGCTTTTATTTAACGAAGATTGTCAGTGTTTGCTCATACGAGGGTCATATTGGAGAAAAAAGAAAAATAAATCTCTTCAAAATAGCAAATAAATATTTTTTCTTTTTTAATATGTATAACAACAATAATAACATTTGACAAACAAATATTTTAACCTAGTGATACCCGATGTGCGTTGCAACGCCGAAAACAAAATTCAATTTTGAAAATTGAGGAAATTTTATAAATTTTTAGTCCGATCGGCACCAAATTTCACAGGAACACTGTATGCTAGAGTATTTTTAATTCTTGGAATGCGGCTTTTTTTTATTGGTGGTAAGTAATAATTAAAGGATCAGCGTTTCGACACTTTAATGTCTTCATCAGAACAGTGTATACAAATTGCTGCAATTTGTATACACGAGGTGTGGGTGACACACGACTTACTTATAGGTATGTGCGTTTCGAATTTATAATATAAAAGTTGTTCCAAATTAAGTTACAAATACATTATAAACCTTTGAGTAAAAGTGTTAGTTTCGTTTCGAATTTTGAAATTTTTATTATTAAATATTACTTCAACTCGAACTCTAAATACTTTTATTCTGTGTACCTGTATAGAAAACATAATTTGCGAGATATTTGCAAAAACTGCTATTCGATAAGCGTAAGTGTTACTTCCGGACCGAATCTTGAAATATACCTTATAGAAAAATTGTTCTATATCGAGCTCTAAATACGTCCGTAGTCTTATTAATAAATCTGTATAGAATGCATGATTTCCGAGATATTTGCAAACAACTTTTTCGGTATCAGGGGACTTCAAAACGTGGACATCTACAAAAATTTCGAGGACAAAAACTCAAAATACTTTTATACTACGTATAACAAAGTAAAAATTCACTAAACCGTATTGTGTTATTGGTGTGTTAATGTCGAACTTTTACTTACGAGCATTCATATGAAATAGGTAAGATGAATAGTGAAATATTCCAAAATAGATTTATTAATGAGTTACAATATAATTAAATACTACAAATAAAATCCTGGGGGGAAATACCCTGTAGCCAACAGAGATGCTAGCAGTCCGTAATTCTGAAAATCAGTGGCGTAACCGGGGGGGGGGGGGTAAAAAAAAAGAAAAGAAAAATTGGGTCAGTAAGTAAGTAATTTTAAAAGTCTTGACAAATGCATTATTTTAACACTCTCTGATGGAAAGAAATAGAAATACTACCAGTACTGAAAAATGCGAAAAAAAAGGGATTCGAAAAATGGACGATCATGGCATATCTTTGAAGTGACCCCCTCCCCCCATGGTTGAGGTCTGGTTACGCCTATGCTGAAAATACAGCTATTTTGAGTGTTAAAATTTAGTGAACCACTGGAATACATTTCAAACATCATACTTAACACAATTACTTACAAAGACTTGGGTCGACAGAAATTAAGCATATAACTGTAATTATTGTAGAACTAACAACGTTGTTATAATTAGTGCTTCTTATTAGACAGATACCGATAGATGGAAAATCCCTTACATAAATCAATTTCTCACAGAAAAGGTCAAATATGTTAGAGAGGGCTTAGTGTAAGAAGACTATTTGGATTGATCGTTAAGCAAAAACTAAGCATAATTGTCGGGTCAAATAATCAAAAAACATAGTGTATTCACTCAAGGTCGCTAAAGAACACACTACACTGAAGAAGAAGTTTGTCTTGCATTTACTGATGTGGAAAACGCACAGTATCAGTATCACAATGTAAGCCAGGGAAGAACTTAGCTGGACATGAACTCGAAGACTGTACTGAATATAAGAAGTGGTGGTGAGACACAGTTCCGTGGGGTACATAATATAAATATTGCGAAACAATTGACGACTAAAACAGGTTGGGGATAATAACAATAAGGAACAGAATACGAAAAGGTAGAAATGTGATCGGTTTCCTCACACAGAAAACACAAGGACAAAGTATGGAGTACGGGGTTCTGGCCGTGAAAATCGCCCCCCCCCCCCCCCCCACTGCCAATCAATAATTATTTGACAGAATGTTCATATGAATACGACAGGAGGAAATGAAACCCTCATCTTCCTCGTCATCTTCCTTTTACTAGCCGGAAGCGCTGACAATTGCACCACCAGTGAGTCTGTATGGTGTAATCGTCTAAGCTTAATTATATGCAAACCTTAGATTAAACAGATAGTAATAATTAGATTTTCACTGACCTTCAAATGAATTATAAATAGGAATTATTAAATCTTTAATGTAGAAAGACGATTTTAAAATACCGGCCATTAAAAGAATTAGAATGGAATGGGTCTGACTTATTTTACGAATACACCATGCAGCATTTTTCTTTCAGTAGATAATATTTAATGTTATCCTTTATAATTGATGTGTTTTCTAACAATTTAGAAAGGAAATAATCACTGCATCAAAAGTTACGTAATGTACATAGGTTAAAAGAGATTAATGATGCTTCACATATTGTTTAGGTAAAACTATAAGCATATATCTAGATACTGAGCTATTTAGTGGAAGGTAGTTCAAATATAATCCACAATTTAATTGATTTTTTCAATTTCTAAAAGCGCGTTAGTAATAACACAGGAAATACTTTTTATATTCAGCGGAAATGTTCGTCATAAATTAAAGTCCAACAATCTCGAAATGTGTAACCCGTACATTTCACTTTTTAATCTGGCATTAATTTTAATTCACTGTATTGATGCTTTTACTCTACTATCCTTGGTCGTTGATATATTAATTACAAAATCGTTTGTTTATATCACTGATTATGGTACATATTACCGAAAACGTTTGGAAAGTTGAAGATCATTTTATCATTTCAAAATTTCCCACTGAAAAAATTGTGGGAGTTATTGCTTATTATTGTAGTTACTGCCCTTCTAGTTGACAATTCCATGTCCTCAGTTTTATTATTATAGAAGGCATATTTCGAATGTAGGTAATTAATTCTACGAAACTACATATTTATGTGATACAAGAAAAAAACGAAATACACTTGTTTTAATTATTTAATTATTATTAACATAGTGTTGTATATGCTTAATCGTATATACATCCAACCATATACAAGGTTATTCATTTTAATTAATTTAGTATGGTTATATAAATAAAAATAAAATATTACAACATTTTCTGTTTACCATCCTGTTTAACAGGAAATGCTACAAACTTGAGTTTTTACATTTTTGCATAAAAAATAATAAACTACCTTCAGAAAATAATAATAAATAATACAAAAAAAAAATAAAAAGGAATGATTCGCTTAAAATCAAATATCATTAAAATGGTTTGATTCTTCAATTAAGATTTAAATATGAACTGTTTAATTAAATTATAAACAAATTAATATATTTTGGTTTTTGCTTCTAAAACAGGCTTGTTTTCATTTAAGGCATCATTGTTGCTTTGGAATATTGAAAAGCAGTAACACTGAACCGAACAAACTTTGTTGTTGCTGTAAAAAATAAAGATAATAACAATAGCCATATAGGAGTTTGATCTATAGAAGTTTAATGAAGATATCAAATCTAAACATTTAATATTATTAGCTATAATTAGTTGCACAAGTACGTGAAACAGATTCGGAACCTCGGAATATGGTTTTTAAACTTGAAGAATTTGGACAGGCTCTGCCAACAATCTCTGGAATCTAGTATGGAGAAATAGGTATTCCAGGATTTTGATGCAGCCATTCACATGCCAAACGACTAACAGTTGTGCGACATTTTAGTGAGATTATTTACAGATATGACTGTGGCAGCCATGATAAAATTTACATTTTATAATTTCTGCTCCTGCTTAATTCAACCTTACTAAAACGTTCATCAAGATTGGTAACTTCATCTTCTTTCTTTAATTCTTTAATTTGGAATACGATTCTTTTGTCTAATGACCAATAAATATTTATTTAGTCAGGTTTGGAGATGTATCAGACCAATTGAAATTTCTTTCAGGTGGACTTACCCGGTTTTGTAATTGCATTTGAAACTTTAGCACTATGGCCTGGTTTTGCTTCTAGTCGACTTATATAATAAAATTATTTCATTGATAAAACATAGGCACTACGATAATATAACCTATAAAATAGAATCTAAAAAGCTATATACCAGGTATATGCCACAAACAACTGCCATGTTTAATTTATACGATAGGTATTACAAGATTTACTAGATTTAGAAAAAAAATCAAAACAGACCAGGACACTAATAATTTCTTAAATTTCACTCATCTGCCCAATTACTAACACAGTGGAATTATTCTTATAATCATGTTTTCCCAAAAAATACCGCACATACGATTTAAGAGTAGGCATCACAATTTAATTGCTGCCTCTTTTTATACACTTCAAATTCGAGAAATACCTGCGACGCGTTTGTCCTTGAACCTGTAACTTTCTCAGTAGTAAATTCTTTAAATTTTTAGCAAAAAATTAAGATGGTACGTTTTTATTATAATATCACAGGAGAAAACGCGGTATGTTAGTAGATATAATATGTAAAATTCTAAGATAAATAAAAATTTCCGTCAATACTATATGTAGTTATCTTTCAAACTATGAAATAAACACTATAGGAATAAATACCTACTATCTGGATATGTGTAAAGTGTAAAACAAAAGCACTAAATAGGTATATACACATTCACACTGACATTGGAATGTGCTTGTTGTGCTTATAAGAAGTTTTTAAATTATCATATGCATTGTATAAGAATTTAATATAGCAAGTATCTATTTAAGGAATGTGTTTTATATGTAATTCAAGTGGTTTGTGCATTAAATTAACGATATATGTGTATAGCATATTTATTTGCTACATATTTAAATTATGTATTAATATTTGAAGATTTATGCATACGTTATGAATCCTGAAATACATTGTTTATATCGTAAAATACGAAATAAAAATGTTATAACCTAAGTTAGAAGATAAATATAATGTGTTCTAAATTTATGGTACATCTCTTTTTAGTAATAAATAGAATATAACTTACCATGTGTTTTAATAAAAATCCTAAATAATTCCAAATAGCGTCCTCATCAGCTTTTCAATGGGAATATATCACAATAAACATTGCCCGTAAAGGAATAAGAGAAAAAACACAAGCGAATATCACACACAAATTTATAAACGTGAATAAAAATCGAATAATATTAAGGTAAAAATAATGAAAGAATAATTACTGTGAAAAGCTCTTGAGAAGTTAGGAATAAGGTAAGTTACAAATGATCTGTGGAGGTTATAAAAAAAAAAGGAAAAGCACACTGCTCCTCGGATGTTTTTCGTGTCCTTTTACTTCATTAAGTCTACCAATTCACATATACACGTGGTCACGGCGTCTTGAAACTTCATGCCCGAACACCGGCAAAGTTATTTTTCAACTAAACTCCAAACTTCAATTCTGGATCGGTCAGGTACACTCTTAAGTAAAACATTATTGGAATGCAGTAGGGCAAGTGGTTAGCGAACGTGCCTAAGCGCACTGGAAGTCCAAGCATTGACGCTACAACTGGATTATAATTGTGTACACTCTGTACGGTAAACTTTCTCGTTGCATAGGTATGCGGTCGTGTTATGTTCGATTGACGGTGTCCGCCGATGGGACTGTACTAAACTCAGGTGTGTTTTGGAGCCCCGTTCAGAGGCTACATTCCAAAGGCAACGCGACATTCCTTGCGGAGAAATCAAATTAGCCTCTAACGGGGGCGCTCGATTGTGTGAAGCGCATAACCTCTGCGACGGGTGCGTTTTGTAAATGAATATATGTATATGCTGTATATGTTTCTGTATTAGTGCATATAGTGTATAGTATAAATACGTGCGTGGATGCAACAGAGTCCGGACATTGACAAATAAATGCCGGGCTCAAATCTAGAACTCATGTATATACATATATACACAGGGTTGCTCATTAGTGCGTCAAAGTCCAATATAGGCGAGGCGTTATTAAATAGTACTGAAGAAATTTATTTTATAAAAAGTGGCACAGTACCAAAAAACACACGTTTTGAAAATAATTTGAATTATACAGGGTGATGCGTTAAAATGGTATTTTTTTTTAATGAGACACCCTGTATATCTTTTGTTTTTCCTTATCTACTTTAATTTGTGTTTACATCGATATCTGAGGTTTTGGTTTTGGATGATGCATTGTTGAGTTATTACCGAAAATTATAAAAAAATGGTCGCGACAATGTTTGCCATAATAATTCTATGCGGTAGTGTTACGATTATCTAAGACAAAATTATTTAGTAAGTATGCAGCCAAGGGATGTGTTGAACCTACAAAACATTCATTTTATTATACAGGGTATTTGTTACGTTGCAGTCAATTTGGCTATTGTCAAAGAGCGTTTACTGATTTTTTTCAAATGGAACACCCCGTATATTATTACATTTTTGGAATGATGCGTTAATTGCGCTTAATTTTTGTTAATAATGTCCTATACTCAAACCCAATAATTTCGGAGTTATTTTTAATTTAGGAGTTAACAGCGAGATACAGGCTTATCATGAATTCTTACCGCCTGATCTTAACAGGCGCGTGTTATATTATTATTGGTTCATCCAACATTTATTGCACAACAATATGACCACCTGGATTTGACATTCTTAATAGATGAGGCGTGGTTTCATTTGTCTGGGTATATTCATTCACAAACCATGAGGTTATGCAGTGCTGAAAACCCGTGAGTTTCCGTTGCATCCCAGAAAGTATGGATTGGTGTTTCTCGCATACGATTGATACATGCTCATTGAAGAAACCATCAATGGCCCAAAGGTACCGAGACAACATCTTAGAACCCTTCATTAACCAACTTCACGAAAACAGGCTACAGCAGAGATCTTGCCAACATGATGGTGCCACTTCTCACATGACTTGGGGCAATCTATCGCTTATTTACAAACATTTTTTGGCGATCGTCTGATAAGTTTATTATGAACCTGAATTTTCGCCAAGATCACGTGATTTGACTGTCCTAGATTACGTGGTTTTTCCACATTTCAAAAACATAAGTTTTAAGACACTATTTCATACGCTTCCTGAGTTGATTAACCGAATAGTTGAAGAATGTGCTAATATCATACCCGAAATACTCCGAACCGCTTTTGAAAACATCAAAAGGCGTGTAAATTTATGTTTGCATGAGAATGGTGGACACTTTCAGCATCTAATGTAATAAATTGAAAATAAACCCATACTTCAATAAGTTCAATAACTAAGTTTTATTTGCCAAGCTGATTAGCGTACATAACCTATATAATTTCAACTACTGGCAATGAATCAAACATGCAAGGTACGTTCAGAATTCCAAAGCAACCCTTTATCTAAATAATTTATGCTCATATAGTATAATTGAAGGATGCCATATGCAACAAGGTGGTAAGTGCCACTTTTTGGCAAATGCGGGTTTTAAGCTAAATAGGTAGTATGTGCCATGGTTTATTTGCATAATAAAAATCATATCGATGGCGCTTTGCAAAACGGATATAAAAGGAATTAAAATATCAACACGTAGTAAGTGCCAACTAACAGCTATTAAGTCTAACATAACCTAGCGAGACGTTTAAAGCGGTGTTCTGCTTTCGACTAAAATGGATAATCCTGAAGATATACGTGCCAAACAAACAGAGAACTGGCAATGTGTGAGAAGACGCAAAATGTTATAAAAATTCGGGGGGCCATACCAGACTTTGAAGCAAAAGCGACCAATACCTGGAAGAGTTTTTTGCGAAGAAGTAAGTAAAGACCACTATAAAAGCCTTATTAAGAAGTTCCGTTTCTTTTTGGAAAGATACTGGCCGAATGTATTTATGTCTTATAGTAAAATGTTCTTGTAGGTAAAATGTAGTTGTGACGACGCTTGTAGAGTAATCACAGCTACTGCGAGGAAGAAAATTGTTTGAGCCGATTTGGAAACTAGCAGATTATAATGAGCAGCAGAATTTTTTACGATCCCTTATTCGACCAACTTTAATCAAACGTAGAAGACATGGAAATTGTAATTTCATTGAGTTAATACCAAGTAAAGAAAATTATTATGGTCGAGAACAAATTCCAAACCGTAGATACCTTTCTAAAGATTTGAATGTACGCAAACTATATAATGTCTTTCTTGAAAAACATCTGCTTGTTAAAACAAATTCCTCAGTGTCTCAGCAGTGGTTTGATGAAATTTTTAACAAAGAATTCAGTTTAGCCTTCGGAGCCCCAAGAATTGACACCTGCCCTACCTGCGACAAATACAAAATATCTATAGCTGCTAGCAAGACAGAATGAATTCAACTAAAGCGGGGTTTGCATCATCGCAAAGCAGACAGCGCTGAAAAAATGATGGCCCAAAACATATTAGATTGATGGCCCAAAACATATTAGATTGAGAGTCCTCTGTCTGATGTATGTATGCTGTCTTACGATTTACAAAAGCAGATGTTTATTCCTGCACTGACTCATACTCAGATCGGGACTTTGGCTCTGCATAAAGAACGCCAGAAAAGGTCTTAAGCCTGAAGTACCAATGGACTTGGTGCGTATATTGAGAAATCCTTTTGTAATTAAATGCACTACTAGATTTTTCAACTGGAGGGAAATTGCTAAAAGTACCCTGGAACAGAAATTCAACTAGAACAGACATTTAAGAAAGACAAAATTCAGCAAAAAAATTATGATCCAGTTTATTTTCCCCCTAATCAACAATTTTATGAAGAACTGGTCGGGAAGCAAGAATCCTTACACAATGAATAATAAGTTCAGTTACATTAAACCCATAACAAACTATTTTGTGTAATAAAAGCGTTTAACAAATAATACACTTTTTATTATTGCAGAATTTATTGTTTATAATACGACTTTTTGCATTCCTTGCCCCATGTGAAACTTTTATGGCACATACTAGGTAATCAAAATTAATGCCGAATAACAAAATTATTGCCATTGTTTCCAATAAAATTTGCATCTTAAAAGGCCTTTCAATTTGAATACTTTTTTTTTTCAAATAAATAAAACCCAAAATTTGCATTTATTTTCAAAACCTTTTATTGAAGTATCAGTTGCGACATTTTTATACGAAAAATTATATCTGAGAAGAAACCACCTCTCTTGCTGCTTCACAGCTGTTAACTCTTGTTAAAATTTTCTATTACATTTTGACATAATATAGTCTTTATTTCACCAATAACACGAATAATTTCTTCCTTTAGTTCAGGAATCGATTGTGGTTTGTCCTTATAGACCTGGCTTTGCGTAACCCCAAAGAAAATAGCCCAAGAGTGTTTTTGTTCAATTGTTTCATTAGCAAAATGAGGTGTTACACCGTCCTGTTGAAACCAACTATTCTCTAGATCAATATCATTCAATTCAGCCTACAAAAATTCAGTTAACATCTCACGATAACGAACACCATTCGCTGTTACAGCAACACCAGCAGCATTTTGACGGTAATATAGTCCAGTTACACCACCTGACCATAATGCACATCAAACAGTGACTCGTTGAGGATGTAAAGCTCTTTCATGAATCACTCGTGGATTTTCCTCGCCGATCAGTTCATGTGAAACGTCATAAGTGACGTCACCCAAATGGGCGAAACAGCTTTCCGCCAAGCTCCAAGTGATCCAGCTATTAGGATCAATTCGTGATCTGCCAATAGAAAGACCGGAATTTATTGGCGGCAAATTGCACATTGATAAACAAATTGTATGCTTAAGTTGTTAATACTTGTTTCATTGAGGAGGTTAAAATTATATTTATACATAATTTCTTCCTTGCATTCCTTATAAATTTGCGAAGGTCGCTTTACTTTTTATTTAAAATAATGATGTATATCTCTTTGTGTGGTTTTTTAAGCCAAGAAAACCTTTGATTTCAAAGTAAACAAATGACATTTTGTTGTGTCTTAACGTTTAAATTAAATTTGAACTGTACTCAAATAATTATTCAATATTTTAATACTGATCTACGTAAATATACATTTATTAAAAGTGATATACAATATTCTGAAAGTAAAACATTAAATATATTTTTTAATTCGTAACAATTTTGAAACTTAAATAATTGTTAATCAATATTTGAATAATGAAACCTTGAAAACTAATATGTGTATTAAATAATTAACCATCTGTGTGGCTATTACTTGTAGTTAAAATTATAAATAATTCTGTGATATTGTAAATAAAACCATTCAGAATACTATTCCGCTGACATTATCACAATTTGCGCATTTGATAGTATTGGTCTGTTTTATTTTGTATTTCGAGCAACATACTCTTTGTTTAAATCTATTTAATTGAACATGTATGAAAATGATAATCTTAAGATGTTTTTATTTTGTCTTATTTTATTGTAAGATACTTATTGTAATTGTTCGTGGTGCTTAGTTAACTAAATTTTACTGATCTATGTAACGGAGGGATATTTGCTTCAACTCTAACCAGTCCTGCATTTCTTGTCGGCATCTCTTCAACTTTATGATAATAACAAAATGAATTTTACAATAATTACAGCATTTTAATGATAACAATAAATTTTAATTTGTCTAACACACAAGTCTAATTCCACGACATAAATGGACATTGTTGAAATATTCATAATAAACACGCACGTCATCTGCTAACTTCCCTAAAATTTTATTAAGCCACTTATCAAATATCTTATTACATTATACGAGGTAGGCGCCATAAATTCTCGGCCTGATATACAAAAAAGAAACTTGGAACAATATAAGAATTTTTGTTTTTTAATGTAATCTCCCCTAACTACTATACATTTATTGCAACGATTAATTAATAATTCGATACCGTTGAAAAAATAACCTGAAGTTTTTCCGTCAAAATGCTCTATAACAGCTGCTTGCAACTCACTGTCGTCCTTAAAACTACGTCCCCTAAGGTCTTTCTTTTAATTTGGAAAACAAACAAAAATTACAAGGACTATCCGGACTATACGGTGGATGTTCCAATTCTTGAGAGCCGCATTCGCGGATGGCAGCCTGTGAAATGGTGGCAGAATGGACGGGAGCATTGTTGTGCAATAATCGCACACCTTTTGTCAATTTTCCACGACGTTTTGCACTAATACTGTGCCTTAATTTATGCAATAAAGACGCATAATATGTGCCGTTCGCATTTGTATTGCGCTCTTTAAAGTCAATTAGCAAAATGTCTTCACAATCACAGAATATTGTGGTCATCACCTTTTTCGTTGATTAAACGATTTTTGCCTTTCTGGGACAAGGTTTATCAGGTCGCCGCCATTCCATGGACTCCCTTTTCGATAGAGGATCGTAAAACAGAACCATTATTTCATCCCCTGTGACAATGGACTCCAAAATCGGTTTAGGGTTGTCTCCACACATGTTTAAAAACGACTGCGCACATTCGACTCGACGTTCTCGTTGGAGACCAGAAAGAAGTTGCGGTACCCATCTAGCACTAATTTTATTCATACACAAATGGTCATGGAGAATTCGGCGAACACTTGTTTCGAAAATGTTTCTTATCACTGCTAATTCCTTCACTTTCAAACGGCGATCTTCTAGCAATAAATATTCAATAATTGAAATTTGTTGAGGCGTTATCACTTCAATTGGTCGACCAGACCGATCAGCATCTTCCACGGACTCTTGTCCTAAACGGAAACATTTTGCCCACTTTCTTACAGTTAAAAACGAAGGAGATGAATCACCGTAAACGTCGTTTAATGTGATAGGTATATGCCCTTCTTTTGTTAAAGCGCCGTACTGAATTTTCGTTACTTCAGACATTTTCGTGCGCTAGTCATGTTGGTTGGATGGTTACTAAAAACTACTAGGTTTCGAACCGTCACACTTCTAGTGTACACCTCGCATATGTGCATGCATGACGTCACGGAGTTTGAACACGTTTTAACCTGTATAAGCCTGCCAGGCCGAGAATTTATGGCGCCTACCACGTATGTCTTAACCGACTTATCATTAATATAAGAGGCCAAATGTTTTCTGGTAATACTGCTTAGCTGTAACTCGCCAATTTTTCCGTTAGAATTTAAAAATGGTTATCTGCAATACATGCACGATTAAAATGTTTTCAATGTTAACCTAAAAATGCGAAAATGACTGCGTTTTCCTTGTACTACGTTTTGGATCATCAATTCTCATTCCCTTATGTGCGTTGAGGATTAATCGATTTTAGGTAAGGACTAAGGTCAAAACATCCATGTTTCCTCGGTGGAAACATTTTAAGTAGTTGATGTCAAAGTGAATATGGAATAAAAGCTAAATGAAAAGTTGTCAGTTCTAAACTTCCAACTATTTTGTGGAGAATATTTGTAATATCGGAAGAGATTAAGTAAAAAACAAGGAGTAAAATATATATATATATATAACGCGCCATTTATCTCTATCGTTCCACTCTTCCTCCCGTAGACCTCTCTTCCTCATTTCTTCTGTTATATTTTCCACCCGCATCTCCTTCTTGGTCTGCCTCGTTTATTCCTTTCAGGTGGATTCCAATTCCATACTCTTCTTGGTAATATTTTTTCCTCCATTCGACGCAGATGTCCATACCACCTCAGCTGCCTCCCATTTATAGCATCTATAACCTACTTCACCCCCATTCTATCTCTGATGTTCTCATTTCTGGCATGGTCGTATAAAGTTATTCCGCAGCATCTTCTCCAATATGTCATTTCCGCCGAAAGCAACCTTTGATTCATTTTTTTGTCTATCACCCATATCTCTGACCCATATGTCATAACTGGTTCAATGATTGCTTTAAATATGTTCGTTTTTGTCTTTTCTGTCAGGTTCTTGTTCCACAGAGTAAGATGTGATGCTTTCGTCATATTCTTTGCTCTGCCTATTTTCTTTATTATGTCCTTATCGTCTCTTCCGTTCTCGTCTATTGTGACCCCCAGGTATTCATACTGGCTTACATTTTTTATTGTTCCGCTGTCTAACTCTATATCCCATCCTTTCCCTCCTATGACCATATACTGGGTTTTCTCCATGTTTAACTGCAGGCCCCACTTAGTATATTCTTCTATGAGCTTGTTCAACACGTATGTCATATCCTATTGATCCTCCGCTACTACTATTTGGTCATCTGCAAATAGTACCGTATGTATCTGGTTGTCATTTAGCCATGTTCCCATGGGGCTAAATTTTTTGGTCCAATGTTTTAAGGCTGCGTCCAGGTAAATTTTAAAAAGGGTGGGGGACAGACAGCATCCTTGCTTTACTCCCTTTGATGGTGTGAATGGCGATGAGATTTGGGCTCCCACTTTTACGACGGCTTGACTGTCTTTGTACAGGGCTTTCACTGCGTTATGTATTTTTTATTTATGCCCGCTTGTTCCATAGTAACCCATAGCTTTTGAAGCGGAACGAAATCAAATGCTTTCTTCAGTTCTATAAATAAAACATGCAGTTCTCTTCCTTTATTTAGTTTTTTCTCCGTGAGGTGTCTTATCGTAAATAGATTATCTATACATGACCTTCCCGATCTAAAGCCGCTTTGTTCTTCTATCTCTCTCGTTTCCTTCTCTATTCTAGCCTTGAGAATTCTTCCGTATAGTCTTCCCACTGATGACGTAACGCTTATTCCTCTATAATTCTTGCAATCTTTCTACATCCTTTTTTGTAGATCGAGTGTATATGGGATATTTTCCAGTCGTTTGGTATGTTTTCTCCTTTTAGGCACTTATTAAATATATTGCAGATTATTTCTAGTGGTTTTGTTGTGGCATGTTTTATTAACTCGATAGGCAGATCACCTGGCCCCGGCGCTTTATTGTTTTTCATTTTTTGTAGAACTTTCCTCACTTCTTCCACCGTAATTTGCTCCAGTTAGTCTGCATCTGTTTCCTCTGCATGTAATTTTGTGTCCAGGTACTCAATTCGTTTTTCTATCAGTAGGTCACTGTAGTAGCTCTTCCACGTTTCAGTATCTATTGGATTAATCTTTTTTGCTACATTTGAGTTTTGTCTAAGACTGTTTATTGTTTTCCAAGCTTCTCTGGACCTAGATCCGTCGAGTAAAATATAATTGTCAAATCAAACTGACAATTAAGCGTACGTTCAGCTCCGTATAATTCGATCATAGGCTCTTTTCTTTTAATAGAGATCTGAGCTGAGTTAAAGTGATGTGAGTGTCTTTGCTCACTTGAAGTGAGATTCTCTCACTGGGTTAAAAGATTTTGACAAGTGAGATTTTAAACTTGTCTTACTTGTCATTACAACCGTAAAATTAATATTGAATGTTATATCATAAGTATATATCAAGCAACCGAAGCAATTAGAATGCCTGGTATGTCCAAATTTCAGATTAATGCCTTGTTATAATTGTTTCAAAAACTTAACCAGGTAGCAAAATTACAGGAGTTTCTACGAGTCGTCTGATTCTAATATCACCTTTATCATTCATAATCCACACATTTTTAGTTTGCTGAATTTCGTACATACTTTTCCGTGTGGGTAATCAAATAACATAACCCTATTTTCGCCTACTATTAAATGCATTTGTTACCACCACCACCAAGTGATATTTAAATCTCAGTAGTGAGGAAGGTTCTGACCAACCTCAGAATCGGTGAGGGGGGAGGTAAAAATCTCACTTCGTCTCAGTCAGCTGCTCTCTTTTATCTATGGTCAGCTGATTACAAAAGGAACGCCTCGAAATATAATCTCAGCTAAAGTCAGGTGATATTATCTGAGATTTATGTCAAAAGGAAAGCGCCTCATATTACATATTTTGAGCATGTGATCTTGATAGTGGATACTCGACAATGATGCCATTTATCATTGATAAATTTAAAATATTATTTGGCACTATACTTGACGCTTGCGTCCGATGTGTAATGTGTGCTTATTTGCTCCGAGAGAGATCATTTGCCCGTGACGTAAGTGATCTGATCCTGAACTGAGGCGGCAAGCAAATAAACACAAGGACTGAGTGCATCGTCTTCTATAAACATCGATTTCTTTTTTTTTCACACTTTGTATATACAGACGTCATCATCCTAATATGTGTGTACCTATAGTCGTAAAAGCGGTATGCGTAGGCAAAATTTCTACATTCTTTCCAGTCTGTGACAGTTTTATTTCGCAAATATTGACTTAATGCAATTTAATTTACAACATTTACATGTCTGCCCGCCCGGTCACCTCATTCAAATTATAATAAAGATTGCGATACACCGAATACCGGCACGAACAACTATGGAATACATACATAGTCTCTGTTATACAATAACAACGACACAATACGTTCAATAAATACATTTGATACATAGGTACAACATACATACGTATAGAACGTACGTGCGCCAGTTAAACACGCTATTGCAAAAGTCCAAAATTACGCAAAACTTCCAACACACTTCCCAGAAAACCGATCACGTCCCAATGTAAACGTAATAAATCGCAATGATGTATTTGCTTTCTCTCTTTCTCATTCTCATTCGAACTCTGCGCTTCCCCTCTTTCTCTCTTCAGTGAGTACGTGCATTTACGTCTAGTAGCTACAACTTTTTATGTTACACATACATAGAAACATATATGTACGGGTATATATTTATAATGTATGTATATACAATGAACGTGTAGTAAACAGTGAGTACATATCTAACATTGAAGCTTCTTGATATTTACTCGTTTGTAAATAGGCTCTCCAAAATTAAATAAGAAACAATGTGGGCTAGTTTTCTAAAAGCTCAGTGAAACTACCTTATCTTAATCGTTGATTAAAATACCGGTTAGTACAGGGGTTCAATCCGCGGTACACTTACAGGTTTAGTATTACGTCCCTGCGCCCTTATCAAATATGTGTACAATGACATAAATCAGAAATAAAAACAACTCTTAGGTAAACTTCCTGTTGTATATGCGTTTAGAGCAACATAATGTATTTGTTGTATTACGCATGCGCGACATCTACCATCCCCACTTATAGCATTACACAAATCAGTAGTAGTTAAGACACCAGCTCTATAACATTGTGCATAAACATTAAAGTATAGTAAAACACATGTGGCATTTTGAATTACCCAACATAACATGGCGCAGTCAGAAAAACGATTAGTGAAAAAACTGTGAAAAGCAGTGAAAAAACGATTAGTCAATAATAATATAGAATAATTAGTGTTAAAGAGAAAACAAAAAGGAAAAAAACGGAATATCTACAACAACCATGAGTATTTATTGATAGTAGATATGTATTCGAAATACCCTAAAGTAATCTGTTTAAAGAGTGATACGACTAGCAATAATATAATACAAAACTTCAAAGCTGTTTTCGCAAGACATGGTAAACCAGACAGGTTATACACTGACAATGGTCCACAATGTGGAGGATTAGAAAATCCTACACAAAACTAGTTCACCATACTATCCACAGTCCAATGGTTTCATTGAAAGATATGTACAGACTATTAAGAAACTTTTAAAGAAGGCCTTAGAAGAAGAAAAAGACATGTACTTAGTCCTGATGGAATATAGAGCTACACCAATCAGTTCAAAATTACCATCGCCAGCGGAAATCCTATTCAATAGAAAAATAAAGACCCTTGTACCAATTATAAATGAGCTATTAGAACCAAAGGATACGCAATCGTAAAGAAATGGTTTAGTAAAAAACCAAGAGACACAAAAGAAGTACTACAACCGACATACCAAAGATTTAAAGAAACTGAAGAAAGGAGTTAGAATTATAATAAGAACAGATGAGAAGACACGGACACCAGGAAGAGTAATAACCGAAGAAAAAGACGAACCGAGATCTTACAGAATACGTTATAATAATACTAAAGAACCTATGATTTGACTATGAAAATGACTTGAAAATGTCATTCAAAGAATCAAATCAAAATGAATTACAGAATTATAAGCGTAATCGTAAACCACCAATCTATTTGAAAGAATATGTGTGTTAATTGTAAGTAACATTAAAATTGGTAAGCAAGGGAGGTGTTGTATATGCGTTTAGAGCAACATAATGTATTTGTTGTATTGCGCCTGCGCCACATCAACCATCTCCACTTATAGCATTACACAAATCAGTAGTGGTTAAGACACCAGCTCTATAACATTGTGCATCAACATTAAAGTATTATAAAACACATGTGGCATTTTGAATTACCCAACATAACACCTCCCAATGTGAAACTCAGCACCGTCAAACTAAAATATGAAAGTACAAAAGAATGGTCTATCACGAATTGCAGTCGTGGCCAACCTTTCAATTAATAATTAATAACAGAACCTACGAGGAAAGAATAGAACAGGAGAGAGTCTCCTTAATAATAATATTTGTCCAAAGTGGTAACTCAATATGGTCGCCGCAATGCATAGGCGTGCATAAATAGTTTGTATAGGGTATATGTACACTTCGTATGTTCTCGAAAATCATTTAAAATAGGTTCTTAGTCCAATAATAATTAAAGTAATATCGTGAATGCATTATTTTTTCAATCCTTTTATTCTTTTTAATATAGTAACATTTATTTTAACTGTATTAAAGAAAACATTTAAAAAAACATGCCTAGAATATCTATGTTACGCCAGTGAACACATAATCAAACATACCGGATATATGTTAAGTTATTCAAAATACTCATTTTATAAATTATGATTGGTAAATATTGCCATAACTGATCTGCTTTAAAGTGGTAACATGCGTCTTAATAATATCTATTCCCACACCAGTTTATTATCTCTCCTGTCCTATTCTTGCCTCGTAGGCTAGAACTGACTTCTCATTTAAAATGTGTTATATAAAACGCAGAAAACCTAAATTAAAACAACGACAAGGTTTATGTATGTATATCTCTTTATTGAAGGTATTTGAAATACAAAACGAAATTCTACATATGAAACATAAGTATGAAATAAACTATAATAAATAACTATTGCACAAAATCATATAAAAGAAATATTCTAAAAAATAAAACATGTAAAATAATGTCTATGTATAGAAGTGCGACACACATTTTACAAAATGAGTTCTACTTATTTCGTTATCTTCATATTGCCTAATTTTTGTGCCAATAAAATCAGCTTTGTTTTTTATTTTTCAGTTAATAACACGCTCTTCATAAATTTTTGCGGAATTTATTCTTGTATAAGTATCTGTAGAATTACCGAACAGATGCAGTAGCAACAGCGCATTTGCCCGTTTAAGCTATTACAAAAATGCAATGTTGCTACTGCATCTGTTCTGTAAATCTACATAGTTTCATATTTTCCCAAGCTTTTACGAAAACGTGAATATTGGGATGAGGAGAACAACAGTACGAATTAAATTTGGAATGAAATGCTTCACATAAATTTGTTGTTCTTGTTAAAGAGTTTGTGCTTGCAGCCAAAATACAAGAGTGGAAAGCTGGATGCTGGAGTCTTCGTTAATATATGTACCTATCGATTAAGTAATCAACAAATTTTGTGACTCTTGGATCGCCTGGTCGATCAGTTGTAAAATCGAACACAAAAGAGTCTCCTATACTTCATCAGGGTTTAAAAATGTTAAACCAAATAAATGTTTTATCCAATTTCCGTTAGTTGATTCTTTATCTTTATAATCTAAAGTAAGACCAAGTTGCTGGATCTTTCGCCACCACGCATATGCCAAGTGAAATCTGCATCCTATAATATTCATAGTTGGCAGTATCTCTAACACACCTACATGTTTGGCTTTTTCAAAGTCAATAACAATATTTCTCGGATTGAAAGTACATTCCATCGCAGTACTTTTGTTTTATTTCTTCAAATAACTGGCGATATTAATTTATTTGGCAATAAACAACACGCTACGGGTATATAATGATTTCGAATAAACGCATGAATAGTGAACAACTGCCGAAAAAAATCCTGCAATAATCAAATGTTCCATCAACATAAATAGTTTCACTATTACACATAACTTCAATGTTGTTCCTACATGAAAACACAACAATATTGGAAGATTTGTTATTAATCCACAAAAAATCCTCAGTCGGCAAGGTTTGTATGGTAATTGAATTTAGGAAGTCAATTTCGCCCGATTCACATTATTTCTTATGTAAGAGTATAATATCCTTCGTTGTCAATGTGGTTAAAACTATACATGGGCAAGATAGGGGAATACGGTTCAGTTAACTCAGACTAGACCGACTCGTGTTTTGTCGGCTCTCGGGGAACCGGTAGGTAATCGTAACAATTGTATCGGTATAAGTTAAGTTTAAGAATTAGAACTCTTACTTATTGTTATCACTGCCCATTCTCATTTAAAAGTAGAAATATTTGATAGTTTATTGTTTGTAATGATTTAAACATCATTCGACCAAGGTCGCAATTGTAATAATTTCAAGCCTTTGTGTGGAAGGGTAGTGTTTTTACTGGAATTCACTGCTCTATTACTCCAAATGTAGTTGAGTCTCAGTCATTTTGTGAGGTATTTCTATGTGTATCAAGAAAATTTTGTAAAGTTTTCACTTGTTTTCATTCAATCCCTTTTTAGATATCGACCTGAGAAAAGTGATGTTAAAAACTTTCGTCCTTTTTTGACCAGTTCTAGAAAAAAAAGGAATACATTCTCAGGACTAAAACTTATCCAGCAAGTACTTATGTAAGTATTCAACACAGAAATAACAAATTATTAGTGAGTGTCTCTTCCATCATAAAAGTTTATGGTCTTAAAAAGTAACTATTGATAAGTTATTTCGGAGTCTTTACAGAAAGAGTTTGACTGACTCTCTTGCATGATAGAAAAATTAAAAAAAATTATACCCGAAGTTCATTCCAAGCTGAACACACTGGTTTTTGAATTATTCTGTTATCTTCTAAAATAGCTTGGCAATTAAAGTTTCCGCAAACCATGTTTTTCTTAAAAAATTGCACAACCGCCATTTTAATAATGGCTGCCAGAAAAAACTATGGCTTAAACATTTTTTTCAAACAGTGTTTTGTGACAGTCTACCTATAGGGAACTCATGATAAAAAAATCAGGGAAATAAAAAAATTTGAGCAACAAAATTTATTTATATTGGGTGATTTGAAATGGATTGATCCCACATGAATTATGACAACTTGTGAATACGCTTTACAGTTCACGGATATTTCGTAAAATTCGTGAATCTGTAACTCTGCGATACAGTAGAAAATGAATATCATTTTCAGCAAAGTCCGCAATTTTTTTATTCGAGTGTTGTACCTAGTTATGTATTGTCGAATATCGGTATATTCATTTTAAAAAAATGCATGTTCTGTTGTTGTTTGTAATCCTCCAAACTTTGACACTGTAACACTTGTGATTGGTTCAGTCTAGCTAGAAAAAATGTTATACTTATTCATGCATGTGAACTGGAATCGTAGCCGATTTCATTATCGTCTTCAAACATTTTGACGGCAGTGTATATAAAATTTGTGTACTTATGTTTAAAGATAAAAAATCGACTAATATATACACACACAAAAGATTATTAAGACAGTATTTTCAACTAAATATTTCCAAAAAATAAAAAGGATTTTATTACAAATTGGACGAGTTAAATTTTGAGTTCCCCTGTAAAGTTGAAAATAGAAATGCAGCTGCCGTAGCCGCGTAATACAGATCTGACCACGCGTTCTTCTTCTTGGCGGGACCACTTCTCATTGGTCCAGCTGTGGAGGACGGAATGCAAGATCATTTTTTCCACTACAACTACTCACTTGTTATTTGGTGCATTTGTTCTGCTACATAGTTTACTTGAACTTTTATTTTTGGTGAAATTTTCAAGGACATGTTTACCTTACCTTTCCTTTTATTATAAAACGAATTACATAAAAAGAAATCCCCGAAAATTTTAATATTATCGAAAACCGTATAATGTTGACCTATCAACAATTATTTATGAATTTTGAGATTGTTAACTTTAACTGTAATTACATTTTGTTATTTTGTTATGTGTATACTCAACACAAGCAGAATTGTTGCTGTAATACATTGCTATATAAGCATCATTGCTTGCTTTGATGATAATACTATGTACAACCTATTTGCGATAGAATTTTTAATAGATAATTGTTTTAAGACACGAACTTGAATTTTAATCTTCAACTTTGACTGCCCTCAATAAAAAAAACAGAAGAAGGCACCTTCAAAGGCATAAAATTTGGACAAAAAAGCATGAAAAGGGCATAGAAAACAAAAATTACTGTACCTAACTAATAACATTTTTTTCCACCAAATATACATTTGACAAATGTTGTTAGATACAGTAATTTTTGTTTTGTTTACATAATTTTTATGCATTTTTTGGAATTATATCGCTTATTAAAAAAATATGTTTTTTTGATGCCTTTTTTTTTAAAATTGTATACCTTTTTCTGTTTTTGGGGGGCCTTTTAGTACGGTCTATAGCCTTCAGAAAGCTCTTTCAACTTTTTTTACAGACTATTTTGGCCATTCTTGACTACACAATCCATGAGAAGAGATTTATCTCCATTAACATGGTTAACAGATGATCTACAACGAATGAAGAGAATATTGGATGCGGTATCTATAATAATCGACGTACGAAAGGATGGTGTTACTGCGTAATTATTTCAATGACTTAAAAAAAGACTATGGCGAGAGAATAATTCAGCAAACAAGTTACGCAAAATCTAAGGCTGTATGGATTATTATTTCACGACATACTGGTAAACTAACCGGTTTGGGCAGACAGCTACTTACATTCCTTCACAGGAAACCGCCATAATTTTTTATTCGTGACGATTGTGGACAGGGCAGGAGATACTCTCGAAGGATCAAATCGTAGTACTCAAGACTTGTTGCAGCAGAAATTCGTACTGATTAAACATTCATTTTTCTAACAACGGGGAAATTCATATCATACAAAAGCTGCCCGAGAAGGCCACTAAAAATACTTAGGCCGTTCGTCCACCGAGATAACTAAAACGAGACAACCAATCGCTTACAACCATGCAACCGGTCGCGTCGGCGACCAACACGTTAAAAACTGTACATATTCGTCCACCGCGGCGACTACGACCTATTGTGAAAGGCAACCTATCGCGCACGTTTATACTGACTGGTCGTCAAGCCTTTAGTTGCTTACGACCATTCAACCGATAGAGTTATTCTTTATTTGTAAAGTTCAATTTCTTATGCTAGGTTCTAGTTTTTAACGCAATAACATGCCGTGATCGCTATCAAAAGCTAAAGAAAGTACAAACATAAGGTTTTTGGAGATTGAAAAATAAAAAAACTCTCTGTACTCATTCTGTAAGTTTTTTTAAGCTTAACCGGATCTTTGAACTCATTTGCAACATCTTTTGCGCTCTTTCTTTGCGCCCTTAAGTGTAGGTACCCAGTAATGACGTCCTCACCGGACGACGAAATCCTTCAAACTGGTTTCCTCGGTGGACGAAGAATTAAGCAACCAGTCACCGGCGACTGGTTGCCTACAACCGGTCGCCACATATTGGTTTTCTCGGTGGACGAACGGCCCACTACTATTTAACAAATGCTTGGAGCCTGGAAGTTTCTCTGTTAAATTGAAGATTCCAATATTTAAGGGTGGTGACGCGATAGAAGTGAACAGTTATAGACTTATCTCTATGTTACCAGCCTACTACAGCAATCTCAAATGTCCTTGAGTTTGTTTGCTACTCTGCTTTTTGAACACTGGGAACGATGTTAACCGCTAAGTAGTTTTATAATGTAGTTCTTTAGAAGTGTTATTCTTCTGCTTGGTTGAAAATAAACTTGAATATTGTTCTCCTGTAAACTCACCGCATTATATCTATCATGAACGTGTAGGTACTTGAGAAGATTCAGAAGACTGTATTTCTGGAAAAAAGAATCGTTTGAAGAAATAAAAACACTTTAAGGTTAGACGTTTAATGTTGTTTATTGTCAATAAAACGTTTCTTAATGCAGAATGCAGTGGTAAATTAATGTACAACATGGATTCATAACAGTTGAATCTCTTTAGGATTGATTAAATGTTATATATTGAATTGATAATGAGTCATGAGAATACAGTCTGACCCTTACACCATTTAAACATATAGACAAGCAGTGAAGCAAACAAAATTCTACGCGTGTGACGTCACGGGTGGGCACGATGCAACTACATACCTAGACTTTGTACTACAAAAGTAAAGAAAATCCTTCATTTTAATTTATTAAAAACCCCAATCTTCTTATTTGAAGAATATTTATTTAAAACCATTATAATCTTGATATTATAAGACTATTTGTAAAACAAAATCTGAATATACAACCCAGAAATTTCGTTTATCGTACACTATCGTACTTACCTTAAATAACTATAAATTTTTGTAAAGACCAGTCAATTCCATTTACTTTTGGTTATTCAAAAATAAAACTCAAAGCAATGTGTGGTATACATTTATTATTAAGAAAATATAAGGTGTGGGCACCACACGACTTTCTTATACATATATGAATTTCAAATTATGCAAAGTAGTTCTAAATTAAGCTTTAAATACTACATTTATCCTCTTAAAAAGATACGCCTGTGAGTAAATGTGTCCGAATTTTGAAAATTCTTTTATACAAAAAGTATTGGAGATTAAGTTCTAAATACTTTTATACTCGTAACGTACCTGTCTAAAAAGCATGGTTTGCGAAATATTTGCAAAAAGCTGATTTTCGATAAGAGAAAAAGACCTACTTTCGGTATACATTTCAAAAAACTTTTATAATAAATTTTTGTCAAATTTAATTTTGAGTACGTATGAATTATTTATAAATTTGTTTAAACTTAGTAGTTGACGAAATATTGGCGAAATTCAATTTTTTCTTTGAAGTAAACTACTACTTCCGGTGTACCGATTTTACTGAAAAAGTAATCAGATCTCAAGAGGAAGATTTTATAAACGTAAATACAAAATTTGGAATTGATATCTACAGCGGTTTGACCGCTATCGTGGTCACACACACACACACAGAGAGAGAGAGAGAGAGAGAGAGAGAGAGAGAGAGAGAGAGAGAGAGAGAGAGAGAGAGAGAGAGAGAGAGGGCATTTTAAAACCCACTTTTTTTGGAAACATTTTCGTCATCACAATACTTCCTTATACTACGTATAAGAAAGTAAAACAAATTGATTTCTTTAATACTCATAAAAATGATTTTGTATTATCAATTATTGTCCAGAAAACAAAATTATTTTATTTAATTTATTTCTTGATTTATTAGTATATCTGTTCATGCATTCACCTTGATGATATGGCCTAATTTTACAATAATTAAAACTAATAATTTTAATTAAATTTACAATATGATTATTGTCGACATCGTGGTCATACATGTGTTCTTTGTAATTGTTGAAAATTGTGCCATGAACTTTGATACATAATTTAACCATTAATTGTTTTTCTTTTAATGTGTTGGCATTATCTAAAATTCGAATTTCACTTTCAGCAATTTTACAAATATGGATAACGTTGCAGTTATATGCACTACAGGATTGTACCATAATTAAATTTAGAAAGATTTAATCAATATTAACACTGTAACGTTAAAACGGATGTTAGACATACAACAACAGCAGAAACAAGCCCACCCGTGACGTCTCATGCCTGCGTTATGTTTGCTTCAGTTCGTATTCAAGGCGGGACGGAAAACGGCATGTCTATATGTATAAATGGTGTAAGGTCTGACCTGATATACAGTAATGAATTGAGGGGAAACGGGCTTTAGTGATAGAGGAGTTTCTTCCAGCGTCCGATTGAAGGAAATTCCTGGGAGGCCAGAAAAGCTACTTTATAATTACCCCTGTCCTGAGACCAACTACATCCACTTGAGTCCATGTATATAGGAATTGCCATCCAAGCCGATTTCTAACAAATAACGCTGCCTTTATTTGTTTGAAATCGGATTGGATGACAATTTCTATGTACATGGACTCAAGTGGATGGAGTTGTTCTCAGGACAGGGATAATTTTAAAGTTGTTTTTCTGGCTTCTAATTTGAATTTTTAATAATGCTTTTTATTCACCTAATCAACAAATTTTAAATATTGTGTATTGCTTTATTATATATTATTTAAACTTACATTTTTTTTAAAGTACATTTTTGACTGACAAGGATTTTTCTACAGCACTTGCAAGAGATTATTGAATTTTGAAGAAGTATGAAAATTAAAATTTTAACACTTTTTTCAAAATAATATTCTTTTCCGTTTTTAATTCATAGATTACGAGCTTCTTTTTAGAAATTACACATCATTAAATTCATACCATATTTTTAAGTCGTTAAATGAAAGAATTTATAAATAAAATATTATTTCATCTTCATCTGATAAACATAGATACCTTGCTAACTGCCAATAAAATATTTGTTAAACAAAATATTTAGTAAAATGTGTAATAATGGCACACAATTGTTATATTTTACAAAGCCACGTGTAAACATTTACACCATTTACACATTCACATTTTTTTAATGACGTATTAAACATTTATACATTTTTCGCATTGTTTCCCTAATATGGAGGATCATAAATTTTTCATTTTAAAATCTAAGATAAATATACACTTCTAGGTTATTATGTATATTTTTCTATAATAATTTATGAAAAATTATCAAATTCGAATGATAAACTTTGCCAACTGAAATATTAGTAGTATAATAGGAACAAAACTAGTAAGACATAATGGAATGGAATAATAAACCAATTGAAAAGAATAATATCCTTAGTTACATACTGTCACAATGATGATTATTTTTGTTTCAGTCGGAATTGTTTTGTCACTTTGACACAACTTGCGTTTTCTCGTCATGTCATAAAATTAACGAACTCACTGTCAAAGTCGACTCAACCCTAAGCTTTGCGTACTATCGTTGGTTGACCCGACTTCAATTTGCCTACTTTCTCATCATAGTGTTCGTTGTGAAGTGTTGTTATGAAAAAATTTGCATACTCATTGTAAGTAATATTAACAAAATGTATAAGAACTGTGTTTTTAATAACTGTATTTTTAAATAGCGTGATTACTATGTAATAAATTTTTCAATAATTGTTTACACATTTCGTAAATTATCTTACCGAATTCATTCGAGCTTTCTTTTTATTTCCGAATAATTTTTTTTTATACTCAAATTTAGTTGCTAAATGGTAACTGAACTCAACAAATTGCCTCTTCGATAAAACGACTCGTCCTTCGGACTCGTCGTTTTATCAGGCAATTTGTTTCGTACAGTTACCTAGCAACAAAAATTTTCGTTAAAAACTGAAAATTTATCCGGAAAAAAGAAAGCTCTCGTGTAATTATAAGTGATGAAAGGTTTTTTTTTCACATAAAATGATTACTAATCAGTTGGGAAAGACTTCAAACAATGAAATTCACATCTTCACAATGATTGAAACTACGAATACTCGAGATTTGGAATATATTATGAAAGATTATGGCTTGAACATGCATCTGTTTGCATCTGAGTACTGATAGTCCGTAGTAAAAAAGCCGTGAAAGATGTTGAATTTAATCTTATCGAGACAATCCGATATATAGAATTATCCTAATCGTCCTAACGGTAACATTTAACTATTTGATAAGCCAAATTAAGTTTAATAAAAAATAAATCATAAGCATCTGAGTATGATCAAATGATCTACATAACTTCGAAATGTCATTGGAATCGTATATTTCGGTTGAAAAACCTCTTATTTTGAGTTACAATACGAAAGATTCCGGATTGATATCTTGAGCACAAAAAATAACTCAACCTGTTTATATTAGAGCATTATTTATTTTCTAAATATTCTAAATTGACATGGGCTTCACTTAAATTCGGATCCGTATTTTTAGCGCTCACTAAGTAAGCCTTCGCCAAATTTGACCTGCCCAGCTTGTGATACATAATCGCCAGATTGTTTAAGGCCGCTGCGTGATTAGGATCAGAAGACAGACACACGTTAAGGCACTCCATCGACAAATGTAAGTCTCCAGCTGCCTGTAATAAATTTTATGTATTAATAATAATTATTATGGTAAATTAAGTCGAAGTTTTGCGACAATAGCATCAATATTTTTCAATTTTTAAAAGTTCAAAACAGTTTTGATCAACATTTTGAAAAACATATTTTGTGAAATTAGTAGAGCTGTCAAAAAGCATTTATGTGGGAGTGTATTTCTCAGTAGTCATTGGTAGTCATGAAAACTCATTTTAAAACTAATGATGCAGCATATTACCTAAGCAGCAATTTTGCTACTATAATTAATTAATTCGTCTCATAAGGACTCATTGTAATGTTATGAATAGTATAATGAATCACTTTGTAAAAAAAAACACAAGTTGGAATGATTAATTCTCTAAGACGGAGATGGCGCAAAGTATTATAAATATGTCATAAACATGTAAATAGAGAAACTAACCAAAACTATCCATAAGAAAAATTAAATATTAATAATTTCATCACAACGATCAATTAAACAAAGTACTTGACTATATAAAATACAACATCTCAAATTCATTAAATAAAATCTGTAATTCTTGGGCAACGTAATCAACGTCATTTTATACGCAACAACCTTAAATCAGAATGGACGATGTTGTCAGCATCATTGATGTTTCAGGTTTGAAATTTGGTGAGCTCCACATCTGACTTCATGTCCATATAGTGTAAAGTGCAAAATTTAAAATTTTATTTAAGTTCATTTTAATTGTAGTATTAAATGGTTTTTTAAGTAAATATATCCACCATATGAACGTATCTTCCTAGGTGCATTCATCATGAATACCACAAACTAAACGACAAAAACATGCACATTTTTTCAAAATAGGGACAGATGAATATATAATTTGATTTTCTAAATTCGTCATCCATCCGTGCTGAATTAGGTACTGTGTTAAAAATATACCATAGTGACAGATTTGGTGAAAATAGTAAATGAGTAAAAGTGTATTGTAAATCTCAAAGATTGACTATAAGGGCAATAAATATAGTAGTAGTTACACATAACTCAGTTATAACTACACCACCCATCCTTTTTTCAAGCTCTCTATGTTATGGTTCTTCAAAAAATGAATTTTATTGTGCTACACTTCGTACTTACTATTGCTACGTGTGCTAAATTGTACCATATATCAGCCTTAATCAAAGGATCAGTCGCCAAATCCAAAGCTCTTTGAAAACAAACTAAAGTTAAGTCCAATTGCTGCGAATACAAACAGCACAATCCCAAATTATTATATAATTCAGCCGAATGGGCTCCCATAGCCAAAACTCGCCTGCAATTAATATACATACTTATTTTATTCCCTCCGGAAAGCTATATTATTCACCTGTAGTATCTCAATGCTAGTTCTGGTTGGTTATTGTAGAAATGATAAACTCCTATAGAAGCTATAGCCTCTACGTTCATGGCATCCTCTACGACGACAGATCGGTAGTATTTAATGGAGCTTTGCATTTCTGCAAGTACTTCGTTCAGTCTTGCCAATTCTGTTAATATCGTGACATCGTTTGGGAAGATTTCAAGACCTGCTTTGCAAATATCCTGAGCTGACAAAGGTTGATCTAAAGTAAATTATATAAACATAATTATTAGAATATCTCATATGATCGAAATCTTTTGTACGTAGGAAGGTTATGATTGTTTTAATTTAAGCTCAAATTATAAATGATCTAAGTTGACAGATCAACATATCTTATTTTTAAAAAAATTACATACAAATATTTCAATTTAAAAATTTGAAAGTTCAGTAATGCAAAACAGATGCTATTCAAAGTTAGGTTGCTTTTGCTGCATGTTATTGAAGATGATCCATAAATTTGGTGGTATAATTGTCTCATAAATATTTCGGACAACTGCCCAACTGTACAGGGTGAGTCATTAGTAGCCGCTTCTTCGATTGCTCTTTTGTGTTTTAAATAAAAGAAAAAACAACTAGTGGAAGATCCATGGTTGCTAGTGACGCATATTGTAAAAATACTTTAAGTTCTGGCGCACTTCCGGTTTCACCGGAAATTCACGAAACTTAATTTTTTTTAATGACTCACCCTATATATTTTTAGATTTTCTTGTACTGCTTTACATTGTCTGTTCGACTGTTTTTTCTTTTTCAAAATTGAGCCAATAGTTTTTGAGTTATTAATTTTTTTTGAAAATATTTGACCAAAATACGTGTTCAGAAAAAAATCATTTTTACATTGTTTTTAAAAGCAAAAACATTAACTTTGGTGGTGCTTGTAGTCAAGAAAATTCTGCATCATTTGGTAAAGTTGCACTCGACAATACCTCAATAGACTTTGTTTTTTCAAAGCCTACTTCCTGAAATTTTCACATACCAAAAACTTATTTTTTTTAAATGGAACACCCAGTATTTTATTGAAGCATTTTGTTCCTTTTTTTATTCTCTTTCATTTTTGTTAACAATGTCCTATACCTATTTTTTGTAATTTCTGAGATAATCACTATAAGAGCAATTAGCGGTCAATTAAAGAACTACGAGCGCTGTTCTATGCACCAAAATATTCGTTCAACCAATGGAAGGCAGGGATGGCGCCCGACTTCCTTAGTCAACTATCAAACAAAGTAAATGTTATATCCAACTATCCCAAAAGTAATAATTTTATAGAATGAAGAGCATCGCATTTCAATTTCTTAATTCCGGCAATGTCCAGTTGCAGTATTTCATTTTTAACAATGTTGGTTAACATCGAAATAAAATAAAGGTTATGTTTACTGACATATTTGAAGATGTCTTCAAAAAGTTTTGAAAATCCGTTCGTAGATAGCGAAGATACTCTCCTCCATTAACATTTTCATCACAGAAATAAGGTCCAATTATGTAACTACCCACTATTCTTCTTGAATAGACGGTTTCGTTTGTAAACAACAAAAAATTGAGAAAGACAGGTTAATTTATCTGCTTCTTTCATCTAACGCTGTGTATGAATATGCTACGGGTGAATTTTGTATTTCCTAATTATTCTGGGTTCTCAAATTTGACTTACATCTAACTGCCGACTAATTTTCGTAGTACTGGTATGGGGGTGTTCAATTACACTCGCAAGTACAATAAACGTCTTATCCTCACCAGTTATTGCCTTTTCCGCTCTTTCTTTCATATTCATATGCTTTCTGTTCACTCAAACCGTCCACTTTATATTTTCGAAGGTTTCTGGCTTCGGTTGACTTCTACCAGGGATCGCTGTGCATAAAGTCTGGATGCTAGCAAAGAGTTTCTTTCAGATTCATCCAAAATGTTAATCATATCTATTAACTCTTCATAAGAACAATTCATTTGGATGATAACTGTAGTGGATTCAATAAGTTAAGTTGGCAACGACACCCTGGCGGCAGCGTTAGTACACACATGATGGCGCCAAAGTCAGTGACAGAATGACATGTAACTCGTAGACAAAATTAATGAGTAATAATTAATAAACAGTGAAATAATATCAAACTGAGTATTATTGGAATCATCAAGACACAACAGTGGCGACGAGGTAAACACCAAAATGGCACTAATAGGTGCGATTCCCGGGTTTAACCTGAAGACCGACAATTGGGTACTATATCAGGAACAATTGGAACAGTTCTTTGAAGTAAACGACATAAAGGACACAGGAGAAGGGAAAAAGCGCGTAGCGGCTTTATTAAGCCTTATTGGACCAGAAACTGTTAAAATATTGAGAGATTTGTGTACACCCAACCTCCCAAAAACCAAGTCATATGAAGAACTTTGCAGCTTATTGAAGGCACAGTTTGCACCGAAAACATGCCCCTACAGGGAACGCATCGAGTTCTACGAAGCCAGGCAAGAAGAAACCGAAACAGTGAACGAGTGGTACGCAAGAATACACAACCTCTCATTAAATTGTGAATTCGGCAATGATCTGCAACATTCATTAAAAGACAAGTTTGTGTGTGCAATGCAAAAGGGACCAATTCGTGAACGACTATGCGAAGAAGCAACAACAAAAACCCTGAAGGAGTTACTGGAAATCGCACTAACAAAGGAAGCGACACTGCTGTCAAGCAAGGAAGTGAACGTTATAAACAAAAGGTCATCGGGAAATAGAACAGGTCAAAGAGTCGGCTACAAAGATAACCAGACATCAAAAGAAAACACAAGGCAAGAAAGAAGAAAATGCAAATGTTGTGGAAAAAACCACATAGGTATCTGCAAGTACTCAACCTATAAGTGCAACACATGTAACAAAACGGGACACTTGGCAAAGGTATGTTGGGACACCAGCAAACAGAATGCGTTAGAGGTGGAGGACACAAGTGAGGATGAAGTAAACCAGGTAGATATGTACAATATAAGTTTTAAAGATCAAAATCCAATACATGTAAACATAAGAATAAATCGGGTGGATTTATGCATGCAAATAGATAGTGGGGCAGGGCTGTCAGTCATTACCAAAGATTGTTATGAAAAACATTTAAGTGATTGTAAGCTTTTTGGTAGCAGTGTAACTTTAAAAGGTTACACTGGTACTAAAATACACACATTAGGATATATTAAAGTAGACATTAAGTATGAGGGTAAAACATGCAAAGACTTTGCCATACACGTAGTAGAGGTAGGACGACAAAATTTGTTAGGCAGAGATTTTTTAAGCAAATTTAAATTTCAACTAGTTTCCGAGACAGAAGTACTAAACATTAGTAGTAAGATTGATAAATTTCTTAATGATGTAAAAGAGATTGTTGATCTAGGTTTAGGATGTTATAAACACAAAACGTTCACACTAAAACTGAAAAATGATGTTAATCCTATATTCCTAAAACCCCGTCCACTACCGTTGGCACTCAAAACAAAAGTAGAAGAAGAATTGAAGAGGTTAGAAGAAGAAGGGGTAATAACACCAATTGAATCAAGCGAATGGGGGACCCCACTAGTACCCGTCAGGAAACAAGACGGAACCATAAGGTTATGCGGGGACTACAAAGTAACAGTAAATAGAGGACTAGTGAAGGTGGAGTACCCGCTTCCAAAAATAGAAGATATCTTCGCGAAACTCAGCGGCGGTGAGTCGTACACTAAAATAGATTTGAGCAACGCATACAATCAACTGCAGGTAGATCAAGAAACAGCTTAGATGTTGACGTGGTCAACCCACAAAGGGTTGTACAAAGTAAACAGACTACCGTATGGTGTAACTCCGGCAAGTGCGATATTCCAGAAAACGCTGGAACAGACTCTACAAGGGCTAGATTGTGTTGCAAACTTTGTCGACGACATAATAGTGACCGGTAGAACAAGAGAAGAACATGAGCAAAACCTAAAAGCCACATTTCAGAAACTAAAAGAAGCGGGATTTAAAATCAAACTATCCAAATGTGCATTTTTCCAAGAAGAAATAAGATACCTCGGGCATAGCATTTCAAAAAAGGGCCTATGTAAAAATGAAGACAAGGTCAAGGCGTTGTTGGAGGCACCAAGACCAAGCAATGTTACACAACTAAAAAGTTTTGCAGGATTAGCCAACTATTATAGCAAATTCGTACCCAACATGGCAGCGCTAATGACACCGTTGTATAGGTTGCTCCAGAAAAATGTAAAATTTAACTGGAACGCAGATTGTGACAAATCTTTCAACAGAATAAAAAAAGAAATAGCATCAGAACAAGTGCTGGTCCATTTCGATCCAAGTGCACCAATAATTCTGTCAACGGATGCAGCTCAGGATGGCATTGCTGCAGAGCTTTCACATAAAGTGTCAAACGGCGAGATAAGACCCATCACATTCATCTCAAGAACATTATCAAAGGCAGAAAAAAACTATTCTGTACTAGACAAAGAAGCCCTAGCGATTTATTGGGCGGTGAAAAAGTTATACTATTACCTTATGGGTCAGAACTTCTGCATAAAAACCGATCACAAACCACTGCTGGCATTATACGGGGAAAACAAAGCTATACCACAAATGATATCCAGTCGACTGCAAAGGTGGGCGTTATATTTATCCGGATTCACGTACAAGATAGAATACATACAAGGAAAGGACAATAAAATGGCCGACATGTTAAGTCGGCATCCGATAAAGGAGACGTCAGAGGAAGAAGAAGATGAAATAGACATCAATTTAGTCATTTCAGAGGCTCTTCCAATCGATAGTAAGAAAATAGCCATTGAAACTAGAAGAGACAATACATTGAGCAAAGTACATGAGTACGTTAGCAAAGGATGGCCAGAAAATGAGCAAGAGGTGGAGGAAAATGTCAAGCCATATTTCAGAAAGCGCGAAGAAATCTCTTGCGAAAAAGACTGCTTGTTATGGGGATACAGAGTACTAATACCTAAAAAATTCAGGAAACAACTACTAGATGAATTGCACGCCAGCCATTTGGGAACAGTTAAAATGAAATCCATAGCCAGATCCCATTTTTGGTGGCCAAAAATGGACGAAGAAATTGAAAACGTAGCTAAATCGTGTATTTCATGTGGAAAAACATCATACGACCCCAAAAAAGCGATACCGACACCATGGTACAAAGTAAATAAACCAGGTGAAAGAGTGCATATGGACTTTTTGGGACCAGTAAAAAACTATTATTTCCTCATATTTTTAGATGCACATTCAAAGTGGCCAGAAATTTTTAAAATGATAAGCATAACCTCGGAAGCGACCATTGCAAAAGTAAGAGAAATCTGCACAAGATGGGGAATTCCAGAAGTATTAGTATCAGACAATGGAAAACAATTGGTATCAGAGGAATTCGAAAGATTCCTAAAAAAGAATGGCATATGTCATATAACATCACCACCGTATCACCCAGCCAGCAATGGTTTTGCAGAAAACGGCGTCAAAAGTTTCAAGAAAGGACTTCATGCTGCCTTAATAGATCCCAGAAACAGTAAAACACCCATAGATCTGTTGATCTGCAGGTACTTATTAGCGTACAGAAACGCTAAACACGGCACTACTGAAGAAACGCCAGCAAAGCTAATGATTGGAAGGAAGTTGAGAACTGTATTAGATTTAGTAAAACCAGGCATAACTCCAAGAGAACGAAAAGGGCAACCCAACAATAGTCAGCAAGCTCCGGTCAAGTTAAAAGTTGGAGACAAAATACTAGCACGAGATTACAGAAACATAAACAAAAAGGGATGGGTAGAAGCTAGAATAACTGAAGAAATAGGAAACAAAATATACAAATGTAAACTGAAGGACGACAATTTGATATGGCGAAGACGCGTAGACCAAATAAAAAAAATCACAGAAGCAATATACAAAGAAGACGAAGAAAACATAAATGAAGAAACTACAGCACAACAAGGACCACGCAGGAAAACTCCAAGCAGCAACGCGAGAAGCCAAACAGACATCAATGCTACACCAGCAACAAACCCAAACCAAAACGTTGCAACATCCAGCGTTTCGATGGGTAAACGAGAACACGGTACGAAAATCATTCATAACAAAAGAAAAACCCAAAAAGACCTCAACACTGAAATCCCGAACCTTCCCAGTACGTCATCCAGTACCTCACCCGAAATCGACACAGGCAGACCAAAACGAAAGCAAATCATGCCTAGAAAATTACAAGATTACGAAACCGCGTAGGGGATATTTAGGAAATAAGTTTTATATCATGTAATTAGGTAGTTTTAATCTAGAAGTAGGGATATATGTAGTGTATTCAATAAGTTAAGTTGGCAACGACACCCTGGCGGCAGCGTCAGTACACACATGATGGCGCCAAAGTCAGTGACAGAATGACATGTAACTCGTAGACAAAATTAATGAGTAATAATTAATAAACAGTGAAATAATATCAAACTGAGTATTATTGGAATCATCAAGACACAACAATAACTAATAGCGATGCTTTTATAAGTTTGACATAAATGTATACCGACTTTCTTTAACAGTTGATTCAGGCAGTCAGCCGCATTCCAGCCTTTATTGGACCAATATTTGGGTGCAGAGAACAGACCCCGTAGTTCTTAATTGACCACTAATTGCTCGTATAGCGATTATCTCAAAAATTAGAAAGGATAGGTATAGGACATTGTTAACAAAAATGAAAGAGATTAAAAAAAGGAACAAAATGACTCAATAAAATACTGGGTGTTCCATTTAAAAAAAATAAGTTTTTGGTATGTGAAAATTTCAGGAAGTAGGCTTTGAAAAAACAAAGTCTATTGAGGTATTGTCGAGTGCAACTTTACCAAATGATGCAGAATTTTCTTGACTACAAGCACCACCAAAGTTAATGTTTTTGCTTTTAAAAACAATGTAAAAATGATTTTTTTCTGAACACGTGTTTTGGTCAAATATTTTCAAAAAAAATTAATAACTCAAAAACTATTGGCTCAATTTTGAAAAAGAAAAAACAGTCGAACAGACAATTTAAAGCAGTACAAGAAAATCTAAAAATATATAGGGTGAGTCATTAAAAAAAATTAAGTTTCGTGAATTTCCGGTGAAACCGGAAGTGCGCCAGAACTTAAAGTATTTTTACAATATGCGTCACTAGCAACCATGGATCTTCCACTAGTTGTTTTTTCTTTTATTTAAACCACAAAAGAGCAATCTTATAAAATTACAAAAAATAGTTATATTTTTATTACAGTAAAAGCTCAGAATTTACCTCTCAAAAAGTAATTCGTTTAATTACAGATCAAATTATACATATTTTTGCTTTTGATATTTCATCTGAATTTAAGAAAATTTTATCCCTTGGATCCAGAAATATAGCTCCATTAAATAGTTCATTATCAAAACACTTTCCTTTCCACTTACCTAAAGCATCCACTAGCAAAAACTTTATTTTATCATATGGCAGATTTTCGATTTCAGCAGCTTTGAGGCATAGTTTTTCTGTTTATAATTTGATGGTAGCAGTCCAAATAAATAAAATTGAAGACTTTTATAAATTCTTTGATAAAATTCCAAATGTCAATATTAATTGTTATATCTGCATTTTCAAAAGTCTGAATGAATCTATTACTTCATTTAACTACAATAACTTCCCGACCATGCAGTGACACAATCTGGTATGGGTTTTATGAAACGTCTTCCTTTGTTTATAGTAAATCATTCACAAAAAGTTGCAAAGAATGTGCACTGTATCAATGTTATAGGCGGAAAAAGTTGATCGGATCGACTCTTTGCGATTGAATTATTTGTTAAATTTTTCATCTGTGATTAAATTTGATTTCTAGGGAGTGCGTTTATCATTATACACTTGTTTTCAGTGTACTGCACAATTCCCAGTACACTCACGTCTTACCTGGTCGCAGCATCAATTTTCTTTCAATTTGAGATTTTCCTTTTAGATCTTCAATAAATTCAACTTTTAATTTTTGAGAGAAGGCAATTATTATATCATTTTATTATTGTGTTTGTTTACCTTTATATTCAAAGAATCGACACATGTTTCACTAGGGATTTAGTGAATATTTTATTCCATGTTTTTTAATTTTTTCGCTCGGAAATACTAATTTCTTTCATATAAGAAAAATAGTATTTTTATACTAATAATATTACAATAAAAAACTATTATTAATATGTTCATATTGTAACATTTTCATATTTTAAACGAGAGTGGAAAACCAAAACGACAAACTCTACAAAGTGAATCAATTCACAATTCGCCGCAAGTGAGTCCCCTGTTTATGCGGTTACCATGATTACGACACGTAGACGGTAAGAGAGAAGCCATCCCAGTGAAGCAACAGAGTATGTTGCATCACTCATTCAGTCTGCGTCTGACACTCGTTCGGTGTGTGCCTACTATGTATCTCTATCTCTAGGCGTGTTTTGCATTGTCGTGTAAATTGTTGAATACCCAATCTTTTTATGATGACATCATTGATAAGTTTGTCGCCTTATAGAATAGAAGAATTCAACTTTATGTTCAAGAAATAGTTCCACCTGTAATTTTACCAATGGTAAGTTTTAACCGTAATCACTATTTATTTCTTTTTTAATCTTGACTATATACATATTAATTTTTGTAAGAAGGGAGGGGGAGATGGATTTTGCCGACATGGCTTCACCTGTTATTGTACTCAACAGCCGCCACTGCTGTGTTGTTCCAAACACAGTTTTCACCACTCCAGATTTCACAGAAAATGATTTTTTTTTTGAATAAATTTGGAAAATATTATTTTTTGATCGCCGCATACTAATTTTGAATTAAAGCATATGATGTACAAAAATCATTGTGCTTGTGCTCTGTCTTTTAGAACAACCAGAACTAAAAAAGTGTCGTATGCTTTGCGGGCCTTATTCGATATTTGTTCATGTCCAAAAACGAGATTACATACGAGATTGAGAGTATGTATGTACTTCCCAATTATATGATAGTGAATATTTTTTGTATACACAAACCATATCACGAAGGAAAGAGTTTGCGTTCTTTTATATTGGATATGTTTGAGTACTTTTCTCGCAAATTTACGGTACAGAACAGTAGCAAACTGTTCCTCGGTTTTTTTTCGGACTCTGGTCACTGCCAATGTATTTAAACACAATAATAATAATAATAATAATAAATCATCTTTATTCGGCGGAGTTCAGCTAAATCTGTTCAACTCAACCATAAATTATTATACAGCTCCTAAATACATGTACATACATTATTCCAAAGAAATAAGTCATAAGCTAACTATAACAAGAACTGCGTTGAAAATATATAAGTGCGCCATTAAACAAATAAAAAAAGATAAGAAAATAATAGTAATAATAATAACAATAAAGCGTCTCTATTTATTTGGCGGAGTACAATACATTTGAAGAAATAGTTTCATGGATTTCTAGAGTAAGGTAAGTTGCCTAAATAAGGCCTATTTAAGGTTTACGATTTTTTTCAATTTTTTCTGTTGTCGAAAATTACTAAAAGTTGTCATCTGGGCCGATTTTAGAACCCCGTGTTCGTAATTAGGCCCATCCCATGTCCCTAATTAGACCATACCTTTTTAACGCAACACAACTCTTAAAATGAACTTTTATTAACTTTAATTGAACCAGAACAATATTTTATTACAAAATGAACACAATAATATTTATATAAAAAATTAAAAAAAAAAAAAGAAATAAAAACCTTCACAACCTGGACACGTAAATGCTGTTAAACCTATGCAGTCTTCATGACCATAGCAACTTCAATCATTTCCGTCCAGCCAATCTATTTGCAACATTGAATGGATTAGACAAGTTATTATTTTCGCAATAAGAAAATACCGTGCGTCTTATCACTTTCGATGTAAGAGGCATACCAACATCTCCCAAGCGAAAAATGCGTTGGCACAGTTCATCTTCTTGCCCTGCGGTTAGGAAACTGGGCCTTCCTAGTTTCTTTTTGGTGCTTCTTGTCGTTAACCAAACTCAGGTGAACTAATATGGATATCGATAATTCAGTTCACCCTCTTACCACTTAACAGGAAATTTAGAAATTAACACTAGAGGTCTCACAGACGTAAATCGAAAAGAGACCTGCTGTTATTACAAATTCCTAATAGGGCAAAGGTGCAATGGGCCTTATTGGGATATCGGGCCTTATTTGGTCAACCTACCTTAGAAAAATGTTGATCTTATGAGTTTATGACGCTTTGAGCTCTATAGTCTAACAGGTCAATTTATGCCAATAGCTGTACAAGGTGGAAAAAGAATCAATTTAGACTTACCTAACCGAACATAAATTCTAGCCAGTCTAATATATATTTCTATATGGTTATATTGCTTCAACGCACTTCGAAGTTGCTGTTCGGCATCACGTACCAAATTCAAAATGACGTAGCATTTGGCTAATTGCACCTTCCACCACCAGTCTTTAAATTCACATTGTTGGGTCGCCTGTACTGCCAGTTCCATAGCATTCCTAACGTCTCCCTCGTGATAGTAGAGATACTCGAATAAGGGTTTTGCCAAGTTTGGATTTTTGGCATATTTCGATAAGTTGAGTCTAGAAACTTGAATGAAGGGACCGTCTTTCGTTGATAACATTGCAGCCGTTCCAAGGCGTATAGCCCGAGCGGATTGTCCCGTAATTGGCCTGGAGGTTTTTAATCTGTCGAAAGATGATTCTGGTCTGCTTTGGGTTCCAGGTCTTACGACCCCAGAAATCGGCCTACCTGTAGCTGTACGTGGTCTAGCGCTATAAATGCAGTTATTACGATGTAGCACAAAAACTATTTAAAAGAGCTGCATGTCCTAAAAAATTCAACGTACGTCATGCCTGAAGTCTGTAGTGTATTGGCAAAGTTAGATGTTTTTATAGAAGTTCCCGGTCGGGGTGCTGTTGCAACTGCATTTTCGTCCATGACATCTACATCCATTAGATCTTCGGTTTCCAAATCATCAACATAGACCCTTTGAGTAAGGGCTCGCATTTTCAAACACCATGCGGCTTGATCCAATGGTTGTTTATCCAGAATACTGGTGCAAATTTGAATACACTTGTCATAGTGGCGTCTTCTGAATTGACTAAGAGCATTATACAAGGGATCCATAATCTAAAAGGTTTACTATATGAAAATAATGTTGGGTCGTTTTCTTTATCCTTACTTAGCATATAGGCTCATTTAATAGAAACCTTGATATAACCTTGATAGAAAATGGGCACCTTGCCCATTTTCTATCTCCCTAGGGTGGAACTTTTTAGTATAGATGATACAGGATCGATTAAATTAGAAAGGTTGCTAAGAAATTGAAGGAGTAGTTAATAGCGTATTAATATTTGTCATTTATTGTCGACTTTTGAAGATATTTCAAAAATATTAAAAATTGCCAAAATATTCAGTTATACATATCTTCGTAAAAATTGAAGACAAAACTAGAAATAGAATCTCATAGAAAATTTTACGTAGAATTTAATAATCTTCATTAAAAATTTATAGCAAACTTAATTATCAAGGTATAACATAAACTTATGTCTTTTTTTAAATGGCAATTATAATTAGCTATGACTTCGCTAAAGTGCTTATTTTTTTCTGATTTCATAGATATAAGTAATGGTATGATTATATTATTAAACTTTTTTAATTATATTGGAAGCAATTCATATACCTTTACTATTTTAATGAAAAGAAATATAAGAGAAAAAATATTAATTGAATACAAATGATATTAAACTATACGACATATTTATTATGAGAACAAAAAGAAGAGAAATTACTACAAATAGTAAAGAAACTAAAATAACTAAAATTTAAATAATCATTTTGTAAAGGAAATAAACAATGTCAGGTGATCTCGCCGGCCAGAGGACGTTACCTGCACTACCAATCTAGCTAAGGAAATATTGAGCAAGTAGATAACTGCATTAGTAGTCTAGTTAGGAAAATACCTATAGAACTATTTCTCAAATAAGATGAATTCCAAAATGGTAAGAAGATGTGAAATGCATCTAGATTAAGTTGCCCATTTTGATCATTTAGTGAAATAACATACATACCTATCTACTACATGCTCATTAGTTTGTGTGTTTGCTTAATTTCGGTTTCGTTACTATTTGTAGGCATTTATCTTCCTTTTCGTCATAATATACAGGATGAGTCAACTCTGCGGGGAAGGCAGATTGTGACTTTATGATAAAAGATATTTCGAAGCATTTTTTCCTATGAAGGCGCACGTTTTAAAATTATCTTGTATTAAACAGAGTGTTCCATAACTGGGTGGCTGATCGCAGTTGTAGACTTTTAAATGGAATAACGTATATATTATTACAGTTTTGTAGTCCCCGTATAATTCATAGTCAAAAAGTTATAAAACAGTATAGGCCTAAAATTTAAGGTTATCGACTTATTACCATTTCTCTGAAAAATTCAATATTTTTATAAAATTATATTTCTCGAAAAGAACGTATTAGATGGACACAATTTTTAGTAGAGTTGTTCATAATAAAGAACCTTTTATTATAATCAACTCTACCACATATTTTTCTTTTTTTTGCAATTACTAATTGAATTTGCAGAAAAGCGGATTAAAGTTACATGACATATTTTTGTCTAAAAGTGAATTTTTACAAATGGAACAGCCTGTATATCGGTTCATTTTTGGATTGCTTACTAAATTTCGCACTAAAAATATGTCAGACGTTAGTATTTTAAAAGTGACCGTTACTGAGCTATTGTCGTTTTTTGACAACTTTATCTTTTTTATTTGAATACATACGGTATAGTGAGCCATGATATTTGCCGCGAAATCACAATTGAATGGATGACATTTAATAAGTTGCTTTTCAGTTGTCAAGCCTGATTTTATAATTAATTTTTCTAAAAATGATATTAGAGATATGACAAAAAATTGGATATATCTATATGCAGCCACAGCTGAGGACTTCCAAACCCCAAACAATTCTGGCTTTAGCAATTTCAAAAGACTCGCAATCTCCTTCAGAATTTTGCCTATAATATTAATACCTATTGGACTATTAATACACTGATACACTTGATAAGTCAAGAAAAATTTCTCATGGCTAGTATTATTAGGTAGTAAGGTATAATATTTCTAAATTAAATACATCCATCTTGTATCTGTAATTACAATGAATCTCGGAATATTATTTTTTGTTTTAGGTACAGAAATAATGTTTGTGTCAGACTTGTAGTCAATGTCGTTTACAGCCAAATTGGTCAATTCTTCTCATCTGCAAGCTCAGTTGTAACCTATTATCAAGACTACCTACAAATTAATACCATTATATACAAAGCTGCGATAGGTGTAAAAAATGACTTATGCTTTCATTGCCAAATATATTTTATTATCTGCTTCTTGTATAAATTTATATTTCTTCTAAGATTTTAGATTTGTTTGGTCGTAACCTTGAGATAAACGATTCAGGAGATCCTGTAATTTCTTACACTGCGATATATCTACATCTTTACATATAGTTAAACATGACCTCAGCATAGAATACATTGACCATAAAGTAGATGGTTTATATTTAGTATGTTGTAATTGAAAATAGCCAATTAAAGCGTTTTCTGATATAACATGAAGTTCTTTTCCTTTACACCATTCTTCAAATTTCGGATACTGCTACGAGAAATAGTGGGAAGTAAATTATTCAGGGCATTTTCTCTAATTTGAGGTGGTGTACAGGTGTACATGAAATATTTGCACTTATTTTATATTACATTTAAGAAGTATCAAATATTGAATATAAAAATCACGATACATTCAAATTTTGAATTTACGTCAACTGTCAACATATTGCCAACCACCCCAAAAATTATATTTTGAAAAAAAGACTAATAAAAAGAGGCAAATAAAACATAATATAAAGAACTCGTGTCATAAAACATTTATTGCACCCGTCCATTAGGACACTTATCCCTGTGCTCGTAGTTTCCTAAACTTGGACTCGTGCAATAAGACGTGTCTTATGACACTCGTTCTTTAATATAATAATAATGCCACAACAAAGCATATTGTGAACATCTTATCCTAAGAAATGCTTGAATATAGAATAGAGAAAACACGTTTATTTACGATATCTAAGTAAACCATAATCAATTCACGTTTTGCAGAATAGGAATAATACTTAAAAGTGTATTAAAATTAAAATGTTTTATTTAAAACTTCAAAATGTTGTTAATTATTACTTGCGTTTATAATAATTATCTTAATTAACAAATAATAAAATACATCTTATAATAGCATATATGTATGTACTACAATTTGTTTTATATGTCATAATCAAGTCAAATATTTAATTTTCATGACGATGGCAAACCTGAAAATTCTACTGTGTTGCAGGGAGTTGTATGGGAATGTCGTATTTTATAATTTATGGCACATATACAATTAGATCTAAGTGGAGTGTGGTGGTATCTCAAAAATCTCTAGATTTGGGTATTTTCTTGTTAGACAGATACATACAGGGACATATTCTGTATGTGTACAATCGCTGTCATTTTGGATCAATTTGTTGTCGTTTTATTAACACATTTGACTTGCTTGTTATTTCCTTTCATTCTCTTTACTGATGTAAATATACCATAACAAATCTATACACATAAGTGTTTATCAATATTACCACTTAAAAATTTAGCCCACGCAATCTTCACTTGAGATTGATCACATTGTATAATGACATAACCCTCAAATATTATTGTCAGTTACGTTTAGCGAAAAGTGGAAAATTGGCTAGGGCCAACAATGGAGGAACGATAACCTGCATTGCCAGATCAAAAATCCGGAATGGGTATAACTAATAGTATTCTAACTGGCTCCAACTGATCTTCAAGTTTGACGAAAGCTTTAAAATTTAAGGAATATGAGAAATATAAAAAATAAATAAGGTATTCATTTATTGAACAGGCTGTATTAATAAATGTATGAATATGACTTGGTACAATGTTCATTTGAAATATTTTTTGATTACTGGAGTCATAACAAACCTATGATAGAATGCATTTTTTTGTAAGAACTTGTATTTTTATTTCCTAAATTGCCTTCAACAAGAGAAATGAATATATAGTAACATTTTTAATATTTAACTTAAGATAAATTAAATGCGGTAAAAATTTTTCCTTACCTTGTATACACTTATGTATTAACAAAAATATTTATGTTTACATACATAATATGAAAACAACACTACAACCTTAATCTCCTCATAGACAATATTTACACAATAAAAATACGCGTGCTGTAAGTTTCCTTTTTCTATTAAAGAGATTATTATTATTATGTAGTATTGTAGTAACATTCGTAATTGAATGTTGTGATATGCAGTTGTCATGGTGATTAGTGTGACATCGATCCGTCAACTACGAAAAACCGCGCCAATTTTTAATGAAACACATTACTGTCGTATTACATCTTTGAACTCGTTTGAAATATGGATACCAAAACTGGTACATCACCCTATGAGTCCAACGGAGATGACGAAAAGAATTTACATTTGATTCTCGAAGAACATCAATTGTTAGCAATACATAAGGTGTTTCTTGAAGAGGAATCTGGACAACTTGACCAGAAGCAGTTGGAATCACTTCTTTATGATGTAGCACACTTGACATTCAGTGCCAAAGACTTCGATGTAATGTTTTTAAAGATGAACACTAAAAGGTACAAATACAGCTAACTCAAATATGTAAACTGACCAGTGAATCGGCCTGTTTCATCATATTCACTATAAAATATGTTTGCTATGTCCTGGAACAAGGCGATTTTTGTTTAAACATTGCTACAGCAATACACACACAATAATAAAATTAGCTTATTTAAAAATAAAACCCCGATTCAATTTGCAATACTACGTTGTTCTGGCATAATTTTATCTTTGTGAATGGTCATAATAAGTGAATGTTTTCCGGTGATGCAGGTTTGAATCGTGGAATCAACAGATTTTATATACAGTGTGCTTACCGACGACCTGCGTATATGGCTTACTGTGAGATAAAACGACGACACCGAGAGTTTGTATGAGTTAGTACGAAAAAGCAATATAGAAACTGCTCCTTGGTCGAGTATAGTGTTGGAAAAGAGGGGATTCGAGTAGATTTACGCTGAGGCTAGAACGGGCTAGGCTGACTCTCCGTTTAAGCAGGGCAACGAGGATAGATAGCGCAGCTGTACTGCAGTTTGTATATTGCTTTCTCGTACTAACTCGTACAAACTCTCGGTGTCGCCGTTTTATCTTACAGTAAGCCCTACATGTATACGCAGGTCGCCTGCAAGCACATGGTATATGTATTCATATATTTACATATATTTTATAAAAGTCAGCTTTGAGCAATATCGAAATCTCCTCTCATCCGCTATAACGTAGCCATGGAACCCCTTACATATATTAATTACGCGAGATGGCCCCACAAGCCCTAATCAGTTTACTGCGCTAGAGAAAGAATAATAAGCATTTGCCTCAATACTTTTTTATTCTTACTGAAGCACATCCATCTGTAAAAGTTTTTTATTATTTGTTATACTGTAACATATTATGAATTTTTTTCTCAGTATGAAAGCATTATTTATTTATTTAATTATTTGTTATGTTTATGTGTTATAATTTTCATATTATGTCTAGTAAGATTGTGTTATTAATAATAATTTTACAGAGACGGTTTCGTCACCTGGGATGAATTTATATCACATCTAATACTCGGCTTCAAACACCAAGAAATAGTAGCGGAATTTCAAGATTTAGATCCGCCGATAGCTAAACCGCCTCGGATACTGAAGAGCAACCACCGCCATCCCATCAATCGCATAACATTTTGTGCGACGATGAAACCAGATCGTTCGGTGAATTTTTCTGATGGAAGTTATATGACTTGCAGTAAAGATGGCTTCATAAACTATTGGTCTTTGGATTTGAGCCTGGAAAGAACCGTCCAATCCAAGTGTCCTGATTTGAAGGTCGCCGATACTTGGGTTACGGATATGGTATGTCTTCCTGATGTTAGTGTCGTTTGTACTGCTAGTTCTGAAAGGGATCTTCGATTTTATGACACGTCGGCAAGAAAATTTGATATGCGAGTGATTTTCTTCTCCCTGGACTACGCCGTCTGTACCATGTACTATGTCATAGCACCGACTGCTGAGGAGGAATCCATGTTGCTCTTAGGTGATATGGGAGGGAATGTGAAGATTATTTTGTTCAATTCTGTCGCCAGAGGTCCGTTTAAGAGTAAATTGGGTGAACCTTTGATGAGAGCGAGGTAACAAGTAGATAGGTATTTCATCTACAAAATAAATAAAATTAAATATAGATAATTTAATTAATTAGTAGACTATAATAATTTTCTAACTTACTTTAGAACATTTTTATGGAAACATCTCAATTGTTTAGTTATTTAGAAGCCTTTTTATATATCTACATAATTATTTGTAACATACCACAATCGGCATCGTCGGTTTCTTCTGCATTATAGTGTAGAAAAGAAAACTTTTCTTTCTTTACCTGTATTATATGTTGACTATTTTCTCATTCCAGATTATTCTAAGACTTCCTCTCTTTGTTAATGAATCCCTTTCGGACTTCTATATTGATAGCATCAAATTACTGCCTTAATTTAATTGAATAAATCATAGTTTTCTGGGCAGGAACGGTTTATCGTTAATTAATAATGTGAAATTTCGGTTTTTATTTAATTTAGCTTCCACATATATACCAGCAAACGATAATCATTTAATACATAGCTACATAGCTACATAGCTACCCAAAAGTACTCTAGAATAACCAGGAATTTAAGAAATTTGTTTTCATTGATATTTTAATCATCAGTCACACACATTACCTTAAATTATGGAAAATAATTTTAAAATACTGCTTATCTTATTTAAACTCTCGGAAAGAAGGAAGATAATTCCCGAAGCAAATTAAATTCTCATCTTCCTAAACACTGCGCAACCCAGTCACGCGGGTGAAAGTGTAACTTCAGATTACAACGGAAAGAATGAGGATCACCTTAAATAGTAACATATAATGCGTTTGTAATTGATTTACGATACCGCCAATTGCATTTTTCAATTTAATTGTCAAATTTGACATTAGAATTCCATAATAGCAGTTTAAGTTTTTTTAGCAGTGACTTTAAAATTATAGACGTACACTTTAACCTAATATAAATTCAATACTAGGTTATTAATGGTATTTCAACATATTGGCAATGTTATAATTAGGTACATATCATCATATGATGATATTTATATTAAGTATTTGGGCACCATACTGGCGGTAGAAAAAATGAAAGAATACATTTCCAAGCCAAGTTAATAACATGAAAATGTCTAAATTGCAATGCGTCAATTACAGATAGCCATTACTCTTAGCACAAAAGATGTCGGCACGTGACTGAAAATTGAATTAAATAACACCCTAAACACTAATTAATGATAAAATATCAATTTAAATAACACTATGATTTACCCGACTCAATTAAGGCAGCTGTTTAATTGTATCAATATTTGTTTTGCTGTGCCTATTTCACTCATTCTTACTGGGTAATATTGTATGATCATATAAATCTTGCTATTTTGGCTTTCAATAAATTCAACTGCTTCTTATATCAAGATTTAAGATCTTGTGAACATATATTTATATTATATTTTCAATTAATAATGCTACTGAATTAGTGTTATAATTGCACTTAAAAGGAAGAAAATTATATTGAAAATAATTTTTAGTTGTTCCCTAGTCTTTCGTTCTAATGTATACTTCTGCGCCCGTTATGCAGGCAACTTCAATTGCTCAGGCACAATAATCGATTTTCATATACTACATGCACAGAACCTTCCCAGTTTTAGAGTGGTATTAGGGAGCATGGTGAATATGCTATTTTATTATATTAAAGTTAAAGATAAAAGTCATAAACTTTACTTTTGAAATGTAAATTTTTTTTTCAATAATGCTTTACATACGTAAACCCAACTTAGCACCAGTTAGAATACATTGATTGAAACATTAGGTCATAATCAGTTTGGTAATTGGATAGGATAGTTCATTAAATTTATACAACAAATGAAAGCACCTATTTTATATAGAGATACGACAGATTCTTCTAATTTCAGTCTTTTATTACACGGGTTGTCAGTATATTCCGTATGTGTTGAACAGCATCGACTATTCTTTGTGTCAGGTCTTCTCTTGTATTGGCTGGTCTTGCATAGACCAACTCTTTCAGATGGCCACACACGCATCTAAAGGTCCTAAATCTGTGCTTCGTCAGATCAAGCCATTGTACCTGTCTTTCCAATTCCAATTAAGAAAATATTGATCTGATAGCTATTGTATTGTCTGCTGATAACACTGATCAACAAATTTAAATTTTTAGTTTTGACATGAAATTATATTACTTTTTATAGAAAACATAGATGTATTTTAATAAGTAGACTAACAAATTAACTCTTCTAACTGCGATTGCGTCTTAATGAAAAGGTTTTCCGTTTCTAACATACTCTAACGTAGGTACCTATGTTTCAAATACTTACAATTTGTGGGACGACAAATTGCTTTCTATTTGCTCTGGTATCATTTTTCCATTCATAAAATGTTTTGGTAGAAGCACTCGCTGTCTTCATCGCTACGGCACATATTTTCCGGACAAAAATCCAAGTGAGATTGCGCCATATTGCATCCAAAACGGTGTCTTTGCGTTATTAACTGAACACTACCACACATTTCTATGTTGCGCTATTGAGTTACAGTCACAATCTTTTATTTAGCATGCCTCTGCTCATCCCCTCCCTAAAACGTAGCAACCCACCAGATTAGAACAATAACACCAAACTTGTTGCTCCTTGAGCGAACGAATCACATCACGTCTGAACAAGCCTCAATCTGCATTTTCTACGGAAGCAGACCAAAGCCAATACTAGTGCTTCTCGATTAATTTGTGCCATGTATATGCTATTTAATTTTATCAGACCATCGTCTAAAAGCACCCGTAGCTCATCGCATGATGTCGTAGATTTCCCCATTTAAATTTGTGGAAAAAGTAAGGTCCTACTAAATGACTGTCAATGACTCCTATTTACACCTTTTTTTTTTATTAAATGTGGGGATGGCAGTGTATTCTCTTATTATATGTATACTGAATTTTTAAACTTTCAGATACGAAAGCGTAGCTAAGGGAGCTGTAGCAGGTTTCAGAACTGTTGAATTCAAACGAATTCACACTGATTGGGTGCAACAGGTCTCCTATTATCCAGCGTTAAGCATGATCGCATCTTGTGCAGCTTGCCCGAGAGCTTCCGTTCAAATGCGAGATTTGAATGAAACGAAAGGCATCTATATCTATCGCGTTAACAAAGGTGTGTATTGCTTCGCATTTGCTGAAGGCGTTCATTTGATGGCCACCGGCAGTCCTGATTGTCTCGTGCGCGTTTGGAATCCTTTCGTACCGAAAAGACCGAGCGTGGTATTTCCAGGACACCATGCCGGAATAATAGGGGTGGTATTTCAAGATGGAGCCAAGATTTTGTGCTCGCTATCTAAGGATAAGTGCATAAAAGTATGGGACGTGGCTGCGCAAACTTGCTTGCAAACATATAGTGGACTCCCTTCGGAGTTGGGAGAACACACCGATTTGACGTTTCTGTACAATCCTGATTCTAGGCAGTTGTTGATTGGTAGTGTGCTGATAGTGACGTTGCATCTCTGTCCAACGCAAAGCGGTGAACACACAGACGGAAATACCCATTGTAGTGCTATTTCTGTCTTATTATATAATCCTTTATTTCAAGTAAGTGATTTTTAATCATTTTGCTATTACACGTTTTGGTAGTACGCTAGGTATATCTCTGAAACTGAAGTAAAAAACACATAAAATTTAATAAATATAATAGTATATTATTCAACGAGTTTGCGTGGATAATTTTATTACACGAGGATGAAGTTTGCAGCACGAGCGCAGCGAGTGCTGTAATCGTCCGAGTGTAATAAAATATCCACGCAATGAGTTGAATATAATGCTTTATCTACTAATGTATTGGCGGTACACGAAATATTATACATTTTCCAGCAGACAGAAAAAGCTGTAGACGTGTTAAGATTATAATTTGATTAGAATAATAATAAGCATGCTACTTGACATTTAACGTTTGACGTTCGATGTCGTTCAGTGCCTTATAGGCAACTAAGATGAAATCGCTTTTTTTCCAGTGTTTATTTGAATGTAATTGGTTATATTTTCCCGCCTATTTTTTCATTGGTCCCTGGAAGTGTTGAATAATATTATTCAACAGTTTCTTATCCAATCAAAAACACTTTACAAACACAGTGTTTAATAATGAGGTCTAATATCGGTATAATTTTTTCATGTATTAATTGACATTAGTAGATAAATGTTATTTAAAGTACGCCCGATATAATTTTACAAAATTTTTCATTCACACTGAAGCTAATACTTCAGAAACCAGTTTCGAAATCTTTTATTACTTAAATAGAAATATAAAAAAAAACAAGGTGCTAAATCAGGTGAGTAGGGGCAATGAGTCATTAAATCAACATTTAAAACATCACCAGTGGACGTATTGAGTGTAAGCTGGCGTTGTCATCATGAAAAATTCGTCGATTTCGATTATATCTTCTTATTTCATCGATGACTTTGGACCAGCAAAATGCGGTATACCAGTGTTCAAGATTCTTTGAATTTCTAAAGTTATGGTTGTCATATGTCCAGTAAAAACTAAGAAATAAGTCATTTGCTTAGCAACACTGATCGAATAAATTTGATCGACCTCGATAGAATGTGTTTAGCACTTTTCGCACTTAGACTAGAAACGTCAAACTTTACGTATAAAACAGTTGAAAAACGCAGGCACCACTAAACTGCCACGATTTCAGAAATAATCACAGCAGTCCTTGTAACATGCGGAAACTAACGATATATCAAAAGGAAATTCAAGAATGCGAAAAATCAAAATTTATAGGAGACATTTATGGACAACTAGATGAAATTCTTTTTGAAACACACGGTAGTATTAGATAACGTGTTTATACTCGCACGAATAATTGACAACCAGATCCCTTTAATCTCCAGGCTGGTGTACTTATGGAATTTAGTTATTGTAGCCATATACGCCGCTTCTTTTATCTTTCTTCTGATGCCATGTTCTTCTTTCGCGTCACTCCATTTCATTTGATGGCCTGCTTCCCAAGCGTGTTGTGCCATGCGGGATTTCACAGTTTCTCCTATGCGAACCAATTTCTTGTGTTGCTTGATTCTTACTTCTAGGTGTTTTCTGGTTTCTCCTATGTATTGGACATCCACAGTCACACGGTGCTTTATATACACAGTGTTTGTTATTTGGTTCATGTTGTATGGCTTAGTTCTTGTTAGGATCGATCTAATTGTATTATTTGTCCTAATCGCAGTTCTTATATTTATTTCCTGCCTATTTTCCGGATTTTCTCTGATAGGCCTCTTATATACGGAACGGCCGTAGTACATACGGTCTCACAAATACATTTGGTGAAGATATTTTTGCAAAGTCAGGAGACTAACAAAACACAAATCTTGTCGAAAATCATGTTGTCGGGCACCAGCAAATCTGCCCAAAGCTCTATGTACAAATATGCATAAACGTAATTTTCTATTACGTATTTAACCGTGTGATATGAGCCAGCAAATGAAACGTGTTCGCTTCTTATCAAGCCATAATAACGATTGCAAGAGTTTTAGACTCCTGGAATTTTAGTTGAGTATTTTGAAGAAATATCCACGAATTTGTTCACGTAGTGTCTAAATCTAATATTATTGTTAAACAGTCCTAAATTCTTAACAATCTTTCATAGCTGTAATTCATGAAAATGTAGTTCCTTTAATTCTAATTACGTTAATTCCTTCTGATGAAGCAAAAAATTATTTGTGAAAGCTTGTGTAAGGAGTGAAATTCTTGGTTGTTTCGAATTTTTTCAACTAAACTGTAATACAATACAACATCAATGTATATATTGATGTGTATGTACAGGGTAGAAAATAGTATATAGAAGATTAAGTCATTCCTAAAAATTTCCTTTATATTATTGAAGTTATTTTAATTTTTTTAAGGTAATATTAACTTGTGGACTAGATAGCTTTATCATCGTCTGGGATCCGTGGAAAGGTCGCAGGATGTCTGTGGTAAGAGAAGCCCATACGAGAACTTTACATGGTGAAGTAATACCAGTTGAAATAACGGCAGCTACTTTCGATCCTGGCTACCAACTGTTGCTAACCGGAGCTCACGATGGTTCATTAAAAACCTGGAATTTCAACACTGGCACATGTCTTAGAAATATGAAGATTGAGAACAACTGCGAGGTTACAGGCGTGGTTTGGATCAAAGGCCGGATATTAGCAATCGGATGGAACAGACATGTGACGGAATTTTCTGATAGCGGTGGATATGCTGGACCTGGAGGAGCGTTCAGCAAAGATTGGGAAACGAACCATTCCGAGGATGTGCTTTGTGCTACCGCTAGAGTCCCTCAGACACTAGTAACTAGCTCTTATACAGGTATGCTATTCTTTTAGAAAGAAAACGATTCAATGTCTAAATTCAATAATTTAAAGAAATGACGTAAAATCAGCTCAGAAGAGGTTGATCAGAAATTTCAAGCATGAAACTTCTAAACTTCTAAATTCTTTTTCTAAAATTCAATGGCGTCTGACTTTTTCTACATATTGAATTTCTAATTGAACTAATAGGCCAAGCTGAATTTTACTCAGTTTGGTGATCTAAACAATATCCTAGATTTGCAACCTTGGCGGGCTGACGTTGGTTCCGTCATAATGGAAGATGGCTATGCCTTTGTCTGGCTTGTTTGTAGCTATGGCGGCTGCACAAAAAACATGCTTCATTTGTGAACAAAGTTTACACAGCGGTGAACTTATTATTACTGTCAAAGACAGAGGTTTGAAGCCTCGAGTATTAAAAGAAATGACGACAAAGATGATAGATTGTGGTGAAGCAATGAGGTGGGCATATTATCAGTGAAAGACAACATTGTAGTTTAGCTGAAGGCCGCAAAAATTAATGGGGACAAACTGCTATTCATCGTATTCAACATGTTTCTGATTTAATCTCAGTGAATGGTAGATACAATAATTCATGCATGAAAAGTTCTACATTCTTCCACTGCGTACAGAAAAAGGAGGGCATCCATTAGACACAATGCTGAAGAAGCATTGGAGAATATTTACAAATATCTTTAAAAAAACTCAATTTCCAAAACCGTTCAAGCGGAACTTTTAGAGAAATACGGTGACGTTATGGAACCAGTTGTTTGTTTCTAAAGTACGGGATACAAATTGTTGGTACGGAGACAAACAGTCCGATCCGATGGAAGACCGATTACACATTGTTAGAGCTGCAGCAGCCACTGTCCTGGAGGATATTCGATCGCAGGTGTATGAGACATTGCAATCCCTTCTCTCTGATAATTCCTTACAAGAGGTTCATACCGTTATCATGGAAATTTTGGATGTTTTCTTTCAAGAAATTATTTTAAAAAATAAGAGTGTTTCTCTAAACAAGTTGGAAACCAAGGGACTGCTTTATCTCATGCTGTAATTCCTGCAGCACGATCTTGGTCATTCCTATCACCATTAGGAATTGCTGCATTCCTATACTAGATATTAGGATCAAGACACCTAGAAGATGTTTTATCATCGTTAGGGTTGGCAATTTTCTGCCACGGAAAGAAGAAGTTAAGTGCTTAAAAATTCTGAGAAATTAGAACAGACTATGCAAGTGTTCAAGCAATAAAGTGTTAATTCTGACACCATTGCTGCTATAGGAGAACAATTCTTAATTGCACTCCACGATGCTTGTCAAAGAAACATATTTCTGGACTCTTTACAGTACCAACATTTTACCAAATCGGCCACAAAAAATAAGTTGCATCTTGCTTCACTCTCATCTACAGCCGCAGCAGCACGCAGCATTCACTCCGAACGTACCATCAAGTTCAGACTTGGTACGGTGTTTACAAAAATGCGGAAGAATGGGGATGGAAAAGAAGTAATATTGTACTTGCACCAAACATAAAAACTAAAGCTCGTGCTCCTGAGGTACTCCTCAAATTCCTGTACTGTAAATGTAAAAAAGGATGCGTCTCAGCGTGTGGCTACAGAGTGCTCCATCATTTGCATTTATTTTAACGGAGGTTGCTGCGAAAGCGTTGTCATTTTGAATCAATCCAAAGACGAAGAAGAATTCGAAGAAATCAAATCGGTCTTCAATAATCTGTCAGTATACGAAGGCAATAAGGAAAATCCTGAAAAAGAGATTACCAGAAGAAGAAAACAACACTCAGCAAACACTGCAGACGTAGACATTAGCACACCTGGTCCATTGTGTCAAAACGAAAGAAGGTTTAAACAGCAAAATCAACTTACAGCAAATATATAGGTTTGGCCTTCTGAGGACACCACAATAAAAAAACGTCTACTCTATTTCATGGTGGTGTGGAATAGAGTATAACTGACAATTGATAATGACTAAATCGATAGTGAGTACAATTTTCGGTGACTACGTAGCATTTACGTTTTACAAAATACGCTGCACTTTAAATGAGATTATTTCAAAAACCATTTCTTTCCAAAAAATGTGTCAGACAAAAATTATAGGGAACTTAATCTTCTACGATTTTGGTAATAGGTATCTTTTGTCTAGGACGTTCTGGAAGGGCGACATTGTCAAAAAATGTATTTTACGCGGCATCTTTCAATATGGCGAGCTAGCGCCAATATCGCAAATCAATTATATTGTTTAGGTAACCAAACTGAGTAAAATTGTCAATTTTCAAAACTCCTGTATTTTTTCCAGGTAAAACTACGCATTGCGAGGATAATAAATGGAATTATTTAAAATAAGTTTATACAATAATTTCAGGTGAGTTGGTCATGTGGCAACTGGAGACAGGACAAGCATATAAGTGCTTCAACGTCGCTAATCCTACGGAACGAATAAAATTACAATACAAGAAAGGACCGACCAAGGCAAAAGCTAAATCTCACAGGGACATGTCAGCTACACGCAGATTATTGGGGAAAGGTGGTTATGGTAGCAACAGTAGAGCTTCGGAGGTAGCTAAGGCAACTGCTTTACCGTCAGCGGATGTACAAGCGGCTGGCCAGCAGACAACTGGAGATGGAAAGGTGCCCAGGAGACTGACTGTAGTGCTTATGCCGAAGACTTCGACACCAGCGAGGGGATTACCCGTAAGAGCTATGGTATTTCTCAACACTCGTCCAATGGCGCCCAACACGGGTACGCTACTTGTAAGTCTTGAGAATGGTAGCATACAAGTGTGGTCGCATCACGTCAGTGGTGGTTTCATAACTTCATTTTCTGCAATTCACAAGGGCGGTGATTATGTTGTTTCCATGTGTACAGATGAAAACGATGAATTTTTATTTACTGGTAAGCTAAACAATTAAATTAAACTTGTTAATAGTAATAATATTTATTGCTGCACAATGATAATATAGAGTTCGATGATTTACCATTTGTAGTTATTAGAAGATATTGAACCATGGCTTGTACTAAGAGATTTTTTTATATTATTTACTTAGTTATGATAAAACCAAGTAACAATCACAAATGTTTGCTGTTAAGCTGTTACGACATTTTGATAATTAGTGACCAAGTTTCTATCATGTCCAATGGGCTTTGTTGTTTTTGTATAGTCTTAACTAAACAAACTGAGTCAAATTCTGCCAGAACATAGCAACGTAAGCAAATTCTTCACGAGCGAGGGGAAGAAATCGATTCAACAAATTTCACCAGAGAATGAAGAAACGAAAACACCAAGAATATTGAGATTTTGTGAATAAGAGTTACAATGATTGCCGATGAAGGAGAGATATCGTTAGCAACAGTTTTAAAAACCTTTGTGCAAAAATTTAGGAATGAATAAGGTATCACTACGTCGGATTCCAAAATTGCTTACTCCCGAACAAAAACTGTGCTGGCAACACATTTTGGAAGAAAATTATGTGGTTTTGGTTGACGACCAAGAGCTTTTCTTAAATTATAGCAGATGATGAAACGTGGATGTATCACTGGGATCCACTGACAAAACAAGAATCACGAGGTATCTCCACCGCAAAAAAGATAATAACACAGAATTCACCAGGAACGGTAATATCGACTGTGTTTTGGGATATGGAAGGAATTTTACTAATAGTATACATGAAAACAAGACTCTACAGTAATAGGAAAAACTATAAGGAAACAATCAGAAAGTTGAAAACTATCATACAACAGAAACGCCCTATAACTGTGATTAAAAGGTTATTATTTTTATGACAAAATTGCTGAGTTTACAATGCACGCTGAGTCTATAAACTCTTCGACGACTGCGGCTTTGTAGACATGACAAGCTAACAGGCCAGGAATTTAGCACTGAGTGACTATTATCTATTTGCTAAATGAAAGAAACACTTTTGGTGAATACCTGAAGGAGCAGTGGCGGGCTTTTTGAAGGACTTAAAAAATACTTTTTTGAAGGGGCAGCTTTTTAACAATCAGAAAAGTTTAAAACTACCATACAACAAGAACGCCCCGCAACTGTGATCAAAAGATTATGCTGTTTCATGGCAATTGCAGAGTTTACAAAGCACGCTATTCCGTAAAGTGATCGACAGTAGGGTAGATAGGCGGATTCTGGACCCACCACCACCACATTTTTATTGAACAGCTTCTGAAGAGCTTCGAACAGCTTCAGAAGCTGTTTAAAGCTCTTCAGAAGCTGTTCAAAGCTCTTCAGAAGCTGTTCGAAGCTCTTCAGAAGCTGTTCAATAAAAATGTGGTGGTGGTGGGTCCAGAATCCACCAATCTACCCTACTATCGACGACTGCCGTTTTGTAGACTAAGTGACTATTACTCTTTCCTAAATTAAAGAAGCACTTTCCCTCATCTGCCTTTCCTCTTGGAGGAATTTTTTGACGGTTCTTTGAAGCAAAACCTTATTGGAAAAACGTTGGAATAAATGTGTGATCTTTAATAATTATTTTGAAAAATAAAATGTACTTTTCTCCAAACTCTATTCTTTCATAGATAAGTAGATAATAAAAAATCTATACCGCTAGCAAATGAAGAAAGAAACATTAAATTATTATATATTTCTAACAAATTAAGGTAATGACAAAAACTAAAGGAGAATCGTACTTACGGGCAATTTTCGGTAGTCTCTTCATCATTCTATTCTAGTTTTCCCATCATACTAATGTATATGTATCTCTTTTATCCATGGTCTTTTTTATTGCTCCGTCGTTTCTCAGGTCTTTCTTTTTCACTTCTTTCATATGCTGATAATAGTTTCGGTAATTTATAGTTCAACATTGTATCACCTGCTTATAAACATGATAAAAATCAAGTAGGAATTTCTCTTGTTGAAAATTTATAGATGTTGAGGCACTCTTTCGCAAATGAAATTTTGTTCTAACCTACCCAACAAAGTTGTAAAGCTACTTGTTTTCATCTCACAAATAACAATAATAAATGAGTTTATTGTTTGCATGAAAAACATAAGCAACATAAGGTATCATTTAACGAGTGCATATTAAACTATAACTTTCCTTCAACTTATATTGGAAGCTCTCCAGATACATGGTCAACTTAAGAACAGAAATTGATGGAATTGCGTGAAATAACAGGAGCAATACTCTCTATAGATCCTGGCCGATTCAATTCACGTCTTGGCTAACATATTTTCTCGCGATTTATAAAGGACACTACCTCCGTATCGTTACCGGAATAAACAGGCAAAATGCGTTTCTTTAATTATTCAAGGTCTTTGGAATTTATTATCGTATGAGTTGAAAGCAAGTAAATTAATTTGGCAAAACTTTACCAATCAAGGATCTGAAAATTCAATTGATTAAAATGTGATCTATATAATAAACAGCTGACGGTCCAATATGTTTTACTTTTGGAATGTGATTGGTAGTGTAAGTTGTGAGTCTGCAGTTGAAGTTGTATTGGTAAAACATATTAATGAAGAACGAAATTTGGATTTGAATTAATAACCTTTCAGAGGTATGTGACATTGTAACGAGGTTTTCTGTAATTTTTAAATGTTGTTGTTACATTATATGCATGGGCGTAGCCAGGATTTATAACAGGGGGGGGGGCAAACCATGGTCCATGGTCGTTCAAAATTTAAAATTTTAGGATAAAAAGAAAAGGCAAATGAAAACAAAACTTTGAGATTTTAATTATACTTAAATTAAATTAATAACATTTTTCTTGGGTTGAAACTAAATTTATCCAAAACTTTCTTCACTATGCAGTCCTGATTTTCCTTAAAAAATTGTCGATGCATAGTCATCAAACACAACCCAGTGAGTCTGTCATCACCCATTGTACTCCTGGCCAGGTTTTTACCCTTCGTAGGGTACTGAACGATCTTTCCACGGTAGCAGTAGTGGATGGGAAAGCACTTAATATTAGCAGTGCGTGCCTTGTTGCAGGGAAAAAAACATTAGCTTCCTCCAAAAGTGCAGCCACTTCAATGTCCTTTAATTTGTCTTCTGCTAAATTATTCTTCTTCCACATATTGTACCACAAATCTAATTCTGCAGAGACATCACCCAACTTATAAAATTCCATGAAAGATTCTGCATTATTTTTGAAATCTTTTGAAGCCATTTTGAGCATGCTTGAAGGATAAAGATAAGTTAAAGCAAAAGCAGGTGTATTTTCGTTGGAGAATCTAGCACCCAAAGACGAAGTTAAAGAATCAAGATAGGGGATGATTATTGACCGCTTCCAGTATACCACTGCAGACTCAGATGGTGGATTACTTCTGTGTACTTGCTTTTGAGTGACTCGTGGTACTGACAACTCAACCCCTACTTTCTCTGCGATATCAAGTGATTTTTTATATAATTCATAAGAAACATTTTCGACATCTTGTCGATCTTCTTTGATTACATCTAGAATATCATCAATATGTTTCTTCACCATAACCAAATCCATACTTTTACCTTGTAAAACGTTTACAACGGGTTCCAAAATTGCAGAGTATCTTGGTTTAGTAACTGCACAGTGCAATTGGTAGGCACATTTTCTTGTTGCATAGTTTCCTTCGACAGATAGATGTTCTAGTGCTTTAACAATGTCAGTGAAGCTCTCTGAAAATTTTTTTATGCTCTTGTATTTTTCCGACCATCTGGCCTCACAGAGCCTTGAAAGATTTGGAACCGATTTCCTACGGGCTGGCGATTCACGAAAGAAGGTTATTGTGTCTTTAACCGTTGCAATTGTGTTTCTTATTTCTGGTAGCTTGCTAGTAACATTGACCACAAGATTTAGTTTGTGGCTGGAGCAATGGAAAAATAAAGACTTAGCGTACTTTTTTTTAAGAATGGCCTGTACACCACCTTCTTTGCCGGCCATCGTAGAACACCCGTCAAATCCGAATCCCACACAATTATCGGCGGAAAAATTATTATCTTCTAAAAAACTTTGAATTGCGCTAGCGATTGTAGAAGCATCTTGACATTTTAACTCAATGTAGCCTACAAATTCCTCTCTGATTATTTTTTGTCTTTCATCATAGAACCTTAATCCAATAGAAAGCTGCTCTTTTCCAGCGATATCTGCTGTTTCATCAGCCATTACAGCATAAGCTTTTGCCCGTTTACAGTCTTCGATTATTTTTTCTTTGATAACTTCACCGCATAATTGTATGATCTCATTTTGAATTGTTGGTGAGGTATAGACTGCGTTTTTTTGACATTTATCCAAGTGGCTCTTTAGCTTCTCATCACCAGAGTCAATCCTCAAATTTAAAAGGTCAAAGAAAACTCCCTCATTTCCTACTTTTCCTCTAAGCGGCAAATCATGAATTCCACAAAATATTATGCATGAAATAATTGCTGACAATATTTGTTTATTTTCTTCAATCGTCTTATGGTGCCCTATTTGCAACTGGACATCAACAGGAGCATTTTCAAGAAATGCTTTTGCAGCAGCTGTTGAAGATTTGTGGTAATGGGTGCCAACGTGCTTTCTACAATCTTCATGTATATCCTTAAACTTCATGTAAGGCCTTACCATAAATGACCCCAAAACTCCTTTAACTGTAGCAATTCTTGGCGGAAATAAAACACAATACAAACATAGAGCACCTTTCAAACGACTTGAGTACACCAGCCATGGAGTATATTGATCTAACCAGCGATGGTTAAATTTTCTTTTCAAGTGAATGGCATCAGAAGCAAAATCGTAATTGGATGATGGAACCCAAGGGTTTGTCAACAATTCCTTCTTTTTTTCAGAAGGCAAGTTATTGGCACAACTAACATAACGACCAATGTCATTTTCATGGTAGCCATCGCGTTCTTCAGTTTGTTTAGAGGTCCCAGATCCAGAGACAGCTTCATGTAGATATGAAGAACTACTTGAGCCTTCTACAAAAATAGATTCCGATTTTGATGTTCCGACCATTTTATTTTCATCTACATCACAATCATTGCTTCCACTTCCACTACTGTCATCATGAACTTTTTTCCGGTTTAGAGATTTTTGACCTAAAAATAATAACCTAATATCATTCTTGTTCTTAGTCCCTAGTATAAAAATTAGTATAAAACAAAACTAGCATGTAATGATAGTGATAGCTTATAATGTGGATATACTATATCTGATGTTAATATTTTTTCTCTAGATTAAAAACACAAAATGAAATTAATAGCACGTACAAAGTGCTGTTTGATCTTTAATATGTACAAATTTCAAGTTTTAATTGTGAACAAAAATTAACATGGGATATAACATATCTGCATTATAAGCTATCGTTACATGGTAGTTTTGTTTTATTTGGTGCTGGTCGAGCAACCAATTTTCAAATTTTTGGACCATTTCTAATGGAATGACTCTGACTCTAAAGTTTTAATTAAAAATTTAATTTTCTACTGAAATTATTTAACTTACCTTTTTGTAACCAATTTCTTATATCCATATTGTCTTTTCTGTCTCTTTATTCTGTGGTAAAACTATTGCTACGGATTTTCCCTCTTGTTTCTCGCGCCTCGCTTTCTATTCGCCGTATGCAACTTCGTATCCTGCACTATGTACTGTACTGTACTGTCTGTCTTCGCGCCGGATAGACAACTAACTTTATATACGCTTTTGAGCCTAGAAATTGCCAGAACATTCGCATCGCCGGTTCCCGTATATTCCTCACTTGTATCTCGATTTTTCTCGAACTCGAAGAAAACCAGTGGCGTTTTGTTACACTATTAAATAGGACACTGTCGCTAGACAAGAGCACTTACACACCAACTCAATAGTTGTTATAAGAGTATTTAATTCGGATTCTGATGTAGGATTGTGTATTGAATGTTTCAAAATATTTCACGCTAAAACTAGTTATTGAGTAAATTTATTTTAATTAATAGGATTAAAAAATGTAGTTAAATGAAAACAAAAAAAAAGTGACAATTTTTTTACCATTTTTCTCAAAAATGTCCGACTGTTAAGTGGTTGAATCGAACACTAAAAATTGACGTATCCTGAGAGTAAATCGAACACTCCTTTTTATCCAATTCTGGTGTGGGACAATTCTGGTGTGCACCAATGCATAGATCGAAAACGCTATTAATATATATTTAGCACTATGTCAGTTTTTCAAACAGCTTTGTTTTTTGCTGATGAAATATATTTTAGTGACAAAGGACACGCGAATAATTTTATTTATTAGAGCTTATTAATTAATTTTAAAATGTTCATAAAAGCAACCAAACGACCACAACAACAAACAAAATATATAAAACAGATAACAAAAAAAAATATGCAGAACAGAAAAATATGTATACCTATTTTAGATTTAATTTTTCGTTTATTGAAATTTAAAAATTATTTAATTTATTTTTGCTTCCAGGGGGGGGGGGCAGTTGCCCCTCCCTACCCTTCGCTGGCTACGCCCATGATTATATGTATTTACAATTCTATGTTATCTATGAGTGCTTTGTGCCCCCATTTTCATTGGTATTTATACTATAACAACATCTTCAAAATACCGCTTTTAGTACATCTTTTTAAGTGTTCCTTGGCAATTTCTGCTTCATACATAACGCAATCATCTTCTAAAGATCTAAACAATCCAATTTTGTTTTAACATCTATGTATTTGGTTACCCAAAAAACGTCGTATTTTGTATATCCAAAACTGACTCCTTCAAATGTTTAATATGACATCCATCTTTTAGCAATAAGATTACTAACATTCTGCTATATTGTAATTCTGAATACAAGTAGTAATTTTTGGCAACGAATTTCGCAAATTAAGATGCCAAAAAATTAAGTATTGAAAATAGTCTTATTTTGATCCCTTCGCGCCTCACACCTACTGTTATGTTATTTATCTATAATAATACTATAGAACAATATATTTCTACACAAGGCACGCGATCAAGGTTTAACATTAATATATTTTTTTTGTGCGAAGGAACTACCAATGGTTATATTAAAACTTGGTTGATCAAAGATTTTGCAATTCCCGAAAACGAAAAAGTAGAAATATGTATGCCAAAATATCGCCTCATGTTTCCATTTCTGTGGAAGGATCTCTTCGAAGGTAAAGCAAAGAGAGCCAATCGTGGTCAAGCAAGGCCGAGACTTCTCAATTGTTACCGTGGTCATAGGATGCTGGTTTCCGCACTGGCTTATATAGATATTCCACAAATAGTAGTTAGGTAAATACAGCATTTCATAGGTTTTCAAAACAATGATTATTAATCAAATTTATTGAAATAGCGCAAGCGCAGATTTTAGCGCCAGACTTTGGACATTGGGAGGTCGTTATATAGGCACGCTAGGTACCTTCAAGAAGTGGAAAGTTTTGGATCCAGAGACACCACCCAAGCCTGATTTTGAGTACACCATACCCCCAGACATTTCAAGAATTCACAGTGCCACTACGTACAAAGTGTTTTTTGCTTAAAAGTTACATCCATATAAATTAAAGTCTTGTTTACTTGATAGGTACTGATGGGAGGAGCTGTTACTAAAAGACTTACAAAGAAACAACTAGCATTAATGGCCGAAAGGGAATTAGTTATTACTGATTTCTCAAAAGGTGTATACGGAAAGAGATTGGAAGAACCAATACTGGGCAATTACTTCCACATGCCTGAAAGAACTTCTCAGAGGCACGAATTTGAACTCGACACTTCATTTTCTTACGTAAGACATCCATATTCCTTGTAGATTATAAAATTTCGACAAGAACTCCTGAAATAGTAGACTCCTTACTTATTAGTAGCAGCGTTTTAGCAATCGACACGATTAAAGTATGAAATACAGACAAACACCCAATGCCACTACAAACTGGCATCGATCGTCGCAATTTCAGAACATGAAATTAAACTAAAATTAGATATCCTAAATAAATGTGTTATATGTATATTAAATATTACATATCTATACATACTATAGTGATATGGTATATAGTTATATACAACACTATATTTCAAATATGTACGTACATAACTACATACGTATAATCAGTACATAACTACATATTGCTGTGGTATTTTTCTGCACAAATAAATAAATAGATAAATAAAGAAATCAAACAAATAAAAAGTCAACAAAAATAAAATACCAGCACATTTATTTTAGATAAATATAAATTTACATATTTGATATAAATTATAATTTAATATTTCAACAGATAAATACAGAATAATCCACTAATTTATAAAAATATATATAATTTAAATTATCGCATAACAGTGGGTATTCAAACTGATGAATATGCAATAGAATACACATCAATGCAATGTGGGTTGCATACCCGTGAAAATGAGAGCATTGAAAATTAAGATAAAATGGTATTGAATATTATATAAAACAATGTTAAATAAATTAGAGCACAAAAATTGTGTTAAATATCATACAAAACATGATGCTTAAATACTGACCTCAGTCTAAAAAAGGATATGTAATGATTTAAACATTATTATTAGTAATTAATAGAAAGTAGGTCATTCGGTAATGCATTCTTTAGCAGTAATAATAATCATTGAATAGAAGCCTGCGTTCAACATATTGCATTAATAATAAACACTACGGCAAGAACAAAGGTCTCTATACATAAATAAATATATTCCACTCATTTCTGGTTCACTATTAAAAATAAAACATCATGTAGAATATGCAATTTTCACTGATAAAAGATATTATTGTATGCACATCTAAATATGCGATTGGTACACAATTTCCTTATATAAAAATGCTTCAAGAGATTCCAAGCTAAAAATAAATAAAACATTAGTCAGTATATAATATAGTACAGCTTAAGAATACCTACAGATCGATGAAATCAATCGATGTCCATTGGATATGCAAATATAAAATATGTAAACAACAACAACAGTAACATGGCGGAAGAAAGGTCACGTGACCACGTGACATCGATAGTTACCATAACAAACACGGAGGGCGCAGTAGAAGAAAATTTAAACTGAACAAAAATAATTTGAAACAAAATAAAGCGTTTGGCAATTGTTGAAGGGTATATAAACGCGTGCATCTGCAGAAAAGAGGAAGTTCATCCGAAGATCTCCAATATTCAAGAAGAAAGAAAAGTTAAACCAGTGCTCCAAGTGTTGTAAAGAAATAAATAAAAATAAAATCTAAAAAGGCATAAACGCCTTTAAGATCTAGACGTTACGAGACAAAACGCGTGATACGCTCCACAGACGATAAGTGCGCGCTATATACAGTAAAAGCGCGGGATATTATTATTCGACTTTACAAAGCCCGCCATAATAAAATTTCCAAAAGGATGGAAGGCCCGGATTATCGAGAAGAATTCCAAATGATATACAGTCAAGAAAAGTAAGTACAAGCACTACTAAATAAAACTCCATCTTGCAATCCTATAAATAAATAAATAAAGGAATCTTCATGTGTGTGATATAAAATTACCGGATAGCAACAATTTTTAGAATATTATTTAAATATTTAATAAATCCTTCTTTGAGTAAGCCTTAGTTTGACGTGAGAATCTCAAGTTAAGGCGATTCAACGAAGTATCAGTAATTTTACCTGAATAGCAACGATTTTTAGAATATTATTTAAATATTTAATAAATCCTTCTTTGAGTAAGCCTTAGTTTGACGTGAGAATCTCGAGTTAGGGCGACTCAACGAAGCATTAACGCTCTCATTTGAATAACAATAGTTTTGAAATATTATGGGAAACATCTAATAAGTTCTTCATTGTTTAAATCTCGACTTTGACGTGAGAATCTCAGGTCGAGATGATCCAATGGGGATACATCGGTAAAAAGTAAAGAAAGTGAATTTAGTAATTTCCTTGATTTGTAAGCATACATGAAGAATTAATTCAGTAGTTTTTTACAATTTTCTTAAGGAACAAAGGATTTGCAAGGTGCTTGTACTATTGATGAAAAGAGAACACATCAAAATAAAAATAAAGTATTGTATTGTATGATAATAAAATATTATTCTCCATGTTTTTGTAAATTTATATTGTAAATAAAAATAAGTTGTGCTGACATTCACTATTTACTTATTTATACCCATCCCAAAGGAGAACATAAGGAAAGTAAACATCACTATCACAGCTAGAACTCACAATAAGCAAAAAGCTGCGACACATTCCCCGTTATAGAAAAACAAAGAAAATCACCTTTAGACCCTGAGATTATTAAAGAATATCAATTTATTAATTTGACTATTGGTTATCAACCATAGTAGAGAAGGTCACAGCAATATGTATATCAGTATTATTATTATTCATGGATTGATATAATAACCTATAATTTGGATATTAAATGGATTAAAGAAACGTCGTAAATAAAGATGAGAATGTAACTGTAAAATACATTTGAACATTTTATTATGTGCTGATATTGTTGATCGTGTTATTCTTTTCATTTGGCGACTTCAGAGGCGTATTTCTGAAGTTTAGCAATTGCTGACTGCAAATATGTATTATCCATTTTGCTTTTAAAATATTCGGAATAACTGTCAACAACAATCAAGAAATCATCACCGTCAATGGTGATATAAATCACAGCCCGCTATTTGCCAAGACAAGGATGGGACCTTTTTATTGATAATCAACTATTTAGTATTGTTTCTTTGCATACTCTGACAAACCGTTTCGACGTATTCGATTACATACCTTGTTAGTATTTTCTAGTATAGTAACTGTCCGGCTTTATTAGGGCATTTGTTGATACCTAAATGACCAGTATGAATATTAAACAAATACGTGGTATCTTGATTTGAGATATTACAAGTTCATTACATTTAAATAAAAGTGTTTTATGTTTGCCTTTATTGATGTAAGACCTTCTGGAAAACTATCTTTAATAACTTCCATTAATTCTCGTAATTCTTCATTTTTTGCGAGGCTTCCACAAGACTTGCACTAGTGTCTGGTGATATGGGTAATACCACCTGCACCTCTAATTTCTCTTCTTCAACACGGTTTGCATTTTTCACAAGTCTACTTAATGAATCTGCTATTGGTATGTTTGTACGCCTCTTATAAATTAATTGAGGTGCATATTGACATACGTCCAGCAAAATTTTTTGTAGTCTAGGGGATGCTGACATTATAGATTTTTTGAAGATCGTTTCAAGAGGTTTATGATCACTTTCGATCACCATTCGTTTCCCATAAACATATTCATGGAATTTTTAACAGGCAAACCTTATGGCTAATGCTTCTTTCTCAATTTGAGGGTGAGCTTACTGTGATTGTGTTAAAGCCCTTGATGCATAAGCGATCAGGTGACCATTTTGCAATAACATTGCCCCAAGGTAGTTTGAGCTAGCATCGACGGACAAACGTTACCTCAGCATTTACATCATAGTAACCCAGTACAGGTGGATTGGTCAGTGCTTTCTTAATTTCCATAAATGCATTCTGTTGATTATCCGTCCAAACCCATTCATTGTTACTTTCTTATACGTAGTATAAGGAAGTATTGTGATGATGAAAATTTTCGACCTCGAGATTTTTGCAGATGTCCACGTTTTGAGGTCCCCTGATACCAAAAAAGTGGTTTTTAAAAAATGTCTCTGTGTCTCTCTGTGTGTGTGTGTGACCACGATAGCGGTCAAACCACTGTAGATATCAATTCCAAATTTTGTATTTACGAATATAATCTCCCTCTTGAGAACTGATTAGATTTTGAGCAAAATCGGCAGACCGGAAGTAGTAGTTTACTTCAGTGAAAAAATCGAATTTTGCAAATATTTCGTCAATTACTAAGTTTATATAAATTTATAAAGAATTCAAATGTACTCAGAATTAAATTTGAGAAAAACAGTATTAATAAAGTTTTTCGAAATTCCTACCGGAAGTAGGTCTTTTACTCTTATCGAAAATCAGTTTTTTGCGAATATCTCGCAAGTCATGCATTCTAAGCAGGTACATTACGAGTATAAAAGTATTTAGAACGTACTTTTAAATATCTTTTGTATAAAAAAAATTTCAAAATTCAGACCGGAAGTACCACTTTTACTCTTATAGAATAGCGATTTTTTGCAAATATGTCCTAAGTTATGCATTCTATATATATTTATCAAGAGTACAAAAGTATTTAAAACTATATTTGCAATATTTTTTCTATATATGAAATTTCAAAATTCGGGCCGGAAGTAACACTTTTACTCTTAGCGAGGAGCCCTTTTTTGATATCTGCGAAGTATGCATTCTATAGCGATTTATTAAGATAATGAAAGTACTTAGAATAGGATTTGGAATAAGTTTTGTATTAAAAAAATTCTTAAAATTGTACAGTTTGAAACGCTCATACGTATAAGAAAGTTGTGTGGTGGCCACACCTCATTTTTTTTAATTTATTACCGGTTCGGTAATTTACTATAAATTTGGTATAAATTTATTCAGATAAGTAACCATGCCTAACAATCTTTGTAGTTTTTATTCTGTGGTACCCAGTCGCGGCTGACGATTTCGTTTAAGTGGAGCAATTACATAGACAAGACTGATTCGTTTATTATCGGTGATATACTCCCAGATACCGAGCATATCACCGATAATAAACGAATCAGGCTTGTCTGCGTAATTGCTTCACCAAAACGTACTCACCGGTCGTCACTGGTGGTACCCCTAGATCCTGACATACAATATAAGATGGATACAAAAATGTCATCTAGAGGTTATATATCATGACGTTCGTTATCACACATCTCTGAGTGCGTTTCTTATTCATATCTTTACTTTACACTACCAAACTTGTGTATGATTATTGTTATTTTTATAGTCCTAAATTAGACTATGAGTTATACTTATTATTCGCCAGGTAAATTTTTTATTTACATGTAATGTCAGTTGCTAACACGATTCTACACACGTTCACCATATAACTTGAGACATTGAGGAAAAATACTATGGAGACGCTGTAAAGCATCTTTGCTGTACGCTCAAAACGGGAGCATTGGGCGGGGCTAAGTGTGGCACCAATATAGCTGCCTCACCTGGTCCGGACTACTCAAAATTATAATCTGTCATCCCACACCTGTCAGGCCGTCACTAACCTTTGAAATGTTATTCCAGACAAATTCTTCTTATCAACGCCGTCTCTGCTGTTGCAGCTACGTAGAGCATAAGAAACCATAATGTCTTTTAATATTTAACTTATTATATAACTCTAATACACGATGCACTTAACAAACACTCCACTTTTTACCAACACTACCTGTTTGACTTAAGTGTAGTATCAATATGGCGGACCTGTACTCGGTTTGATCACGTGACGTCGACTCCCTACCTATTCTTTCTCAATGACTTGAGAAGTGATATGGGTTCTTCATTTCTTAATTTTAAGACGTCAAATGAACTAACAGAAAAAATAATTTCTGTTTTAATATATCTTAACGATCTAGATCATAAATTTTATCTCGGGTAGTTGACATAGAATCTACCAATTATTTTTTCAATATTTTACGATTATTTTCATAGATACCCGTGTATCAGCATATGATTCGCCCACCACCGCGTGAAATTACTGCTCCAAAAGAACCAGAAGACACCAAAGACAAAGGAATGACCAAGAAAAAGGTTATTACTGCGCACGGTCCAGTTTGTAAATTGTTTATACGATAGATATATTGTACATTTATATTTTATTAATAAAACATTAAATCATGTCTATAGTTTTATTACATATTTTGTTGCAACTATACATATATAAATGTTATTTTGAAGTTCATATACAAGATGAGATTCTATATTTTATGTTTGTATATACAAATATTTAAAAGCCTATATAAATATTTCTTTTATCAAATGTTAGTACATGTTTGATATTAAAAAAAATACCAAAAAGTATTTTATTATTTTGCAAAATGAGGGAGATACTTATTAGTTCATATATTTTGAGAGATATGTTTGATTTTCATCAAATTTAAGAAAAATCTCATTTGGCACTTCAAAAATTATAGCTTTATTTAAATAATATTTATATCACCATATCATTATCGTTATTCAAATAATTATATAACGACAGACAAAGAAGAATGTTGTGATATTTCAAGAACTGTCATAATAATATGTTTGGAAAAGATGAAGGTTCGTCGAGTGCAGAATTTAGAGAAATTCCATCAATGTGTGTTTTAGTCGTCGCTAAAGTATGGATTAGTGTCTTCGTATTTTCATAAAAGATCCACTAAAAATCATGCATTAAATTGTTAGAATTCGAAGCATTTAGGTGAAGATGTTGTTAATGTACTTAATGATTTCACGATGATGAATGTCAATAAACTTCAAAATTGTTAGTTAGGAGATATCGAACTTCAAAAATATCATTTTCCTGAATTGGATTATAGCAAATATGATGAGATGAGTTCTGTTCAGCTATTTGAGGTATTTTAATCGAACAATCTTTTGGTGAAGGTTCTTGTCGAGATAGTCAGATATGCGCTACTTCAAATATACCCTGACCCGTCAGTGTCGATTACAAAAATGCATGTCTACCTTGTAGTTTTCCATTTGAGAGGTTTCTATAATCTGACAACAAAACACTGACAATTTTTTTTTTTTTGAAGCAATGAGACAAGACCAGTTCTTACAAATCTGCCGTTTCGTGCAGTTTGCATACAATATGCAATATTCATTGAATGCCGAGCGTAAAAATATTCAAGTTACTAACCGATAATTTTAAAGCCACGTTCCAAGAACATCTTATACTTAGAATCTTGCACACGGCTAATAAATGATTAGGTATTTTAGCCGCCACAGATGCAAGCTGTTTTCAATTGGCAGTACTTCGTCTTTCATAATGTTTAGTAAATGTTACTAGTTATTTAAAATAACGTTTTTTAAGTATATTTTAGTTTATAGCAATTATTATGACAAAAATTATTTCGGAGTTAATCGGTCAATACAGAAAATGCCGGGTATTTACTATAGCATTAAATAAGTGAATTCCAAACACACAATATGAGAAAATTACTTGTACTCGCATTTGGCAAGCGAAATATTCCAACTGTCTAGACATCTGTACATTGTATATATTTATATAACACATAAGTTTTCTGAGATTAACTTAGGTGTTTACTATTATCTCAATCTAAGATAATAACAACAGATTCACCTGGCCACAAAGAGATTGACTTGAAAGTAATAGATCCCGGCCTGGAATTGGCTCTAGGCCCAATCACAACTTCACCGCTATACAAACTTTTTGAAAGATCACTCGTTTTATATGCAACGCCTAAGTTGCTAACCACAACAAAATTCTTTCTCCTGGGATACCATCGTTGAATTACTACCAATTCGCTCTGAGAAAATTTCTTCACTTCAGCATTAGCTTTGGTGGCGCCATCTTTCGTAACGGAATTTACATATATCGAGGGCGATTTTTGTCTCAAAGCCACCATTTTGGAGATGAGCTCCAGTTGATCAAAATTGGACGGTGTCGGTAAGCCCTTCATCCATGGAATTATCTCTTTTCTCGTAAATTGTTTCCCTGGATGATCCCAAATCATTGCGGCCAAATGATAAAGATGCGAGATGTCTTTTCTGTCACCGTGAGGATCTGTTATTTGATTTAAACCGATTTCGTCACCGTAAAATATCGAGGCAGTTCCTGGCAGCATCAGCTGTAAAAGAGTGGCGCCTAGAGTTGCATTACTGTGGTACAATCGATTGGCCAACCTCGGAGTATTAACACTTCCTAAATTCCAGTGGATCCAAGGCATTGATGCTTTAGAAAAAAAAGTTTCGTTCAGTAAGGAATCAATTTGTTTGGTGAATTTATCGGTGCCTTCCTCGATGTTTAATTGTACATCTATCAAATCAATATTGCTCAGTATTGTGTTTATTATAGCTTTTGGCGCATCCTTAATGACGTCATAGTGTGCTATGATTGGACGATCTGGTCCCAAGACTTTCTTCCATCTTCTAATAGACGCTACAAAGTTTACATCTTCAACGTGATTTTCCAAACCTTTCAGGTAAAAACCGTCTACTCCATGCTCCAACCAAAAATACAAAGCATTGGTAACTTCATCATGATCAGAGCTTTTAACCAAATTTTCGCTTTTGAAAAACTCTATGGTAGGACTATTATATTCAATTTCATTAAATTGCTGTACCTCAATGATGGTCGGTTTCAAGATATCTACTATCGGCCATATTGGTAGGTCTAGCAGAACTGATATATTTCTCGAATGCAAGGAGCTCACCAATATTTTGAAATCGCTCAGAGTACCGAGTTCGCGCGCTATATCTGTCAAATTTGTAATATTATGATAGTGTTCCGGATAGTGTTCTGCACTAAATATAGAATTTAAGCGTACACCTCTTATACCCAATGAAGATAAATAGTTTACTTTAAGTGAAATGCCTCTTAGATCACCTATGCCGTCATCGTTGGAATCAGCAAAGCTCGCCGGAAATATTTCGTAAAGTACACTGCCCTGGTACCATTGGGTTGGTGGATTACATGTGTTTGGCAAAGAAGATACCATTGCTATAACTAACGCCATCATAGCAACTAAGCCGGATAAGAAAACCCATAACGAAATTTTACGTATTAAAGGCCAGTTCCAAGTCATGAAGAAATAGTCTTCGGGTGGCTTTTTAAATGTGAGTTGTAATGGTTGTACTTTGCCATTGGTCTCCTGAAAAATTAGAAGAGGAATAAGATTTTTATGTCACATAAATGAATTCTAGTATTTTCTAGTTTTAAGTAAATAGTCCCCAAATAAGAGCTGAATTCTCAATTCTTTTAGTAAATACTTCAAAATATTTCTATGTTTTTTCTTTTTAAAGAAATGTAGGGTTTAATTTAATTTTGTTACTTTAATGATCTACTCTGCCCTCATTAAAATCTATTTGGAATAACCTATGATTTTGATGACATTATATTTGTGAGGAGATATTTTGACAGTGTTAAATTCAGAGAGTTTTAAGTTCTTGGATACAAGTCTTATCAGCTAATGCAGATGCTCGAAATAATGAAACCACAAACTCTATGCTTTATGTTGTCAAAAATGTTAGCCAAATGTCAAGGGGACATGTTAGCTTTTATAATTCTACCACCAAGCTCTTCCATTGTAAGACGTGTGGTTCAAACATACGTGCGAAAAATTCACGTAATCCATAATTATAAGATTTGAAGACTGTTGAGAAATTCGTCAGTCGATTACCAAACAATTTCTCCAAAGAGTACGTGTTTGCATATGTATAGAATATTCTCTTGTTAGAAAAACCCTCGGGGGGGGGGGGGGCTCATCATCATGTAACTGATTAATAAAGGGTTTTAACAAGAATAACAACTTTTTGGTTTGGTAATGATGTACCATATTCTCATATTTTATTTGTCAAAATCACGAAGGATGACCGATCAGAAAAAAAGTACTACATTTTCGTTATTCAAGTTCTTCTATCATAATCGATACTCAATTCGTGATTAGCTTGAATGTTAGATGGATATAATTCTCGAAATCTCGAAGGCTATTTATAGCGTACGAGTCCCGGATTTATAAGCTACTGCCACTGTGACAAGAAATTTGTGAACAAACGCATGAGTCTGGCTAGCCAACTATTCATACGTGATCGCAAATGTTAGAAATTGGCGTAAAACCTGCATCCAGTGATCAGTTACATAAATAATTTTTTAATCTCTTGCTTCGGAAATAATTTTCAATAATAAAAACTTTTATTTTTCTACATCTTCAATATTATGTCAAAAACATAGGCTGCATTAAATAATATTTTAATTGAAGGCACAGCAGATGCTAGGTAGGAACAACACTGATGTTTATGAAATATAATAAACATTGTTGGAACTTACTTGAGCAGAACTGTTTTCATCTTTGGTAATATGATGATAAGTACTGTGTCTGTGATTAAGTAGTTGTGTGCAGGATGGTTCAGCCAATGCTGAGGAACTTGAAGATGCTGAATCGCCCCCTTCCTTTTCTTCGTCTAAATACAGAAATAAATGCAACATTTAGGTTAAAATTTACAATTTTTGTTTTATTAAATGTACAATTTTACTTCTGACAATAATACTTAACAACAAATTTTTTTTTTTGAACGTTAGGATTCGGAAAACAACAAAATAATAAATAGTAATAAGACAACTACATACTCTAAGGCTCGCAGAACGCGGGTTATTGCATGCCCGGCATTGAAATATTAACTTTATTACGAGCTTTATTATGAAGGCGGTTATACGGTTAAAAAAATTGCGGGTGTATTATGAAAAACCTTTCGTGCTGTAACTTTTTTATTTTTTATCCGAATATAATAAATTATACCTCGAATTAAATCGTTTTAAAAACACTCTAACGTGATCCGCTTTGATTTTTTTTTGACACTTTGTTTTTGACAAACAGCAGCAAACTGTTTTTTTAAATTGCACTATATTTTTTTTTTACTTATTCAAATATATTTTTTTTCTGAATATGGAACTGTAAACAACGATACCCTTGTATGAAAAAAAAACGAGAAATTGAAGGTTCTTTTTTTTAGTTCAATTTATTCTGGTTTTTCCGAACACAGAGTTTTCTTAAATGCATTTTAAATACTCTATTTCATTTTATTACCAGCAAATGTGTGTACCATTTGAAATCACTTACATTCAATACTATATAGCCCATAAAGTATTATAAACCAATGTCATCAGTGTTTCATCAGTTTCTTTACAGACTTCGTTACAGACAGTAAGATAATCAACATCTCCCGTTAAATAACAATTGTGAGATTTACTTTGTAAATAGGTTTAAGTGTTTTTATTAAAATAATTAAAATTGTGAAAACACTCATAGTTTCAATATAACTGACACCATATAAAAGAAGTAGGCTTATACGGAAGTTATGCCCCGTGAGCGGTGGGTCAACAACAACATTTACAGTGTTTATTTTAAAAATTTAAAAATCAAGCAGTCATATTGGACGATAAAAGTGCATTCCAAATTTTCGAAGAGAGCTGTGACATCTGTCAGTCACACATTCATTATAACATTTTCAACGATTTATGTATTTCTAAATTTTGTTATTGAAATGGATAATGGCGAATGGGTGGATGCGATTCAAGCATATTTTGAATGCGGAAAAAATTCTGCAGCTGCTTTGCGACTTTATGGAAATCGTTTTCCTGACAGACTGCGTCCAAGTGCCGATAAGTTTGGAAGACTCGTGCGAAATTTACGAAATTTTGGATCATTCAAAAAACCGAAAATAAACGCACGTGTAATTCAAAATCAAAATTTAGGATTAAGTGTCTTGCTCTATGTGGAAGGAAACCCTAATACGTCTACACGAAAAATTGCTCACTACATGAAGGTATCACATTCTACAGTTCAGTACATTCTGAAGAAGCACAAGTTCTTTCCGTATAAACCACGGAAGGTGCATGCTCTCGGTGAAAACGACCCTCAACGCAGGATTCAATTCTGCACGCACGGTTTTCATGAATAAACTAAGGGAGGATCCAATTTTTTATCGTCGTGTGTTGTGGTCAGATGATTGCACTTTTGGGAAGAATGGTGTATTCAACAGAAATAATCATCGCCGTTGGAGCAGTGAAAATAACCATGTTGTGGTGCAACACAATTTTCAAAATCGGTTCAGTGCAAATGTATGGTGTGGCATTTTAGGCGATAGACTAGTAGGGCCTTTTTTTGTTGAGGGTAATCTAAACCAAGAAAAGTATAATAATTTGTTATGCAATGAAATAGGCGATTATTTGGATGAGTTGCCACTTGATGAGTTCCAACAGGACGGTGCCACACCCCATTATGAGCGAATGAATACTGATTTTCTAAATAATTATTTTGGCGTCAGATGGATGGGCACTTACGGACCTATTCGATGGCCTGCTAGATCGCCAGATATGAATCCACTGGATTTTTTTCTGTGGTCTTACATTCAAGATCATGTCTATTTGACTCCACCTGATACCAGAGATGATTTAGTAAGAAGGATAGTACAAGTATGTCATGAAATACCACCAAATCTTATATTAAACGCAGCAGTTGGTGTTAATAAAAGGTGTCAAATGTGTCTAGAACAAAATGGGGCCAATTTCGAACATTTGATTCATTAAAAGCTATGATAGCTTGATTTCTGTAAATTTCGTAGTTTTTTTTTAATAACAATAAATTTGTCACTCAATTTAATGGAGGTGTCTTCAGGAAATAAATCTTTATTAGAACAAGTAAAAAAAAAAAAATGTAGTACAATTTAAAAAAAAAAATAACTACTGTCTATCAAAAACGAAATGTCAAATTTTTTTTTAATAACAGGTTACAGTGTTTTAAAAAGGATTTAGTTTGACATATCATTCATTAAAATCAGATAAAATATAAGGAAGTTACAGCACCAAAGGTTTTTCATAATACACCCGGTATATAATCTCCCATGGCAACTGTTGCGGCGGCCATCTTTTACCTTTCGTTAGACCGCGTCTCTTCTTTGTGTTCCCATCAGTGGAATCTGACTTTAGTCTCGTAAAATGTTAATTATTTAACACATTTATTATAAATTATTTAACAAAAGGAATTAAATGTAGATAGATTTAAAAGCTTTTAAATACTATTTAACGTCATTTTGTTTATTTTATTAAATTTTACCTGTAATTGGATTTGATTAAAAATTAAGCTCGGATATCATGTGACTCATTACGTTTATGGGATAAATTTGATTTTTTTACTATACAGTATGGTATTTATTTAATTTATGTTTATCGAACTTAATTGATTAAATGACTATTTTCCCTTCTCGTCCAGGCAATGGGTGGGTACATTCAGTATTACAAAAGGTCAAGGAGAGTTCCTCTGTGGTAGATTTTTACAATTCGGTGTCCTAATTAATATTTTGAGTTTGCGACCTTGACCGACCGCCGCTCGCGCCGCCATATTGGAAAATTGGTACCAAAAACCAGTTTCGAATTTACTCTTCGTCACGGATGTTTTGATAACGTAGGGAGTCCAAAGTAATGCTGTTTTCTTTGGTATGCCTTTATAAAAAAAAAACTTTCTACCGCAGCAGCAATAACTTCGGGACCTGTTGCCTTATGCTCTTTAAAAGCTTGCGTACTTCGGCTTAACTATTCTTTTCCAGTGTTCTTATAAACTTAATTTTTCCTGAGTTGAAAACAGCAGAAGTAGGTATGTCACAACCGCTGAACGCATGCAAGAACAATATGTCGTCCGCCACTAATTTTCCATACTGTAGACTTCGAGAAGAGTCAATTTTTTCAACAATCTCTGCCTGGTTTGCGAAGGTAAACGTTTTGAGATCTCGCCAGAGCTGTCAGGAGGACGAGAAGATCTATATCTTCTCCTACTATGAATACGGAATCAAACGATGCGGATCAGTATCGCCATGTTAACGATCAGTGTGTAAGTATCTTATGTAGCCAGTGTTGTGGATTATTTGGACGATTTTAATTTTATCTAGATAAATTATCTAGATAAGAAGTTTGTTACCTATCATCTAATCTTAGATAAAAAAAACCCAGATTATCTGAAGGTTTTAAATAACAGATAATTTTAATTTGGAAGAAGAAAACAAAACCCTTCCTGATGAATTCCATAATGCTGATTACTACTGCGATGAAGAAACTTCTGAAGGTAGTCTTATTTTATAATAAGACTACTTTCTCAAAGAACTGATTTATTTTTGTCTCAAAGTGGAACAACGATTTTTTTCCAGGAAGAGTTCACCAGCAAAGGGAATAAATTCCTTTTTATTGGCTATCATACTGTCACATTAGAATGTAAACAAAGACATATTTTGGAGGAGCACATCTTGGATTTTCAACCTATTAAGATGCTATTTCACATATTTGATTATCTTTTATGGTTTCAAAGAATGTAAAAATAAACGTGTGGATTTTGCCGACAGATGTACTCTTTCGAAACATATCTTTTACTTTCTTATACCGTGCCTTCAAATATTTTCCTCATTAGAGTAGGCTGTTTTCTAAGTTTTTTAAGTAATCAATGTTGGTGTACATGCTAAACTTTGAAAACTTCAAATTCTGACACTTGTCATACTTAAATTTAAATTATAGACGCCTATTATTATTTACATGACATAACCAAAGTATCAAAATTATGCACTGTCACCAACCAAAAATGTTCGACCTCGAGATTTTTGCAGATGTCCAAGTTTTGAGTCGCTACAGGTATTAATTCCAACTTTTATATTTACGAGTATAATCTCTCTCTTGAGATCTGATTAGATTTTCAGTAAAATCGGCAGACCAGAAGTAGTACTTTACTTCAGTGAAAAAATCGAATTTTGCAAATATTTCGTCAATTACTAAGTTTAAACAAATTTATAAAGAATTCAAATGTACTCAAAATTAAATTTGAGACAAATTGTCTTACAAAAGCTTTTCGAAATTCCAACCGGAAGTAGGTCTTTTACTCTTATCGAAAATCAGTTTTTTGCGAATATCTCGCAAGTCATGCTTTCTAGGCAGGTACATTATGAATATAAAAGTATTTACATAAATTATAATTTTAAATATATTTTGTATAAAAAAAATTTCAAAATTCGCACCGGAAGTACCACTTTTACTCTTACCGAATAGCGATTTTTTGCAAATATGTCGTAAATTATGCATTCTATATATATTTATTAAGAGTACAAAAGTATTTAGAGTTGGATTTGCAATATTTTTTGTATACATGAAATTTCAAAATTCGGACCGGAAGTAGCACTTTTACTCTTAGCGAGTAGCACTTTTTTTTGAATATCTTGCAAAGTATGCATCCTATAGCGATTTATTAAGGGAATGAAAGTACTTAGAATAGGATTTTGAATAAGTTTTGTATAAAAAAAATCTTAAAATTGTATAGTTTGAAACGTTCATAAGTATAAGAAAGTCGTGTAGTGGCCACACCTCATTTTTTTAGTAACTTTTACGCTGCCAACCTGTCTTATGAAATGTACCAAAGCACATGTATTATTTTTCATCACTATACATTGAAAGTAATGATGACATATAATTATTTCATGTTGGTAGTACCACAAAAAAAAAAGCATTTGTGAAAAATTGCTTGTACGTCCTGATCAGTGTGAACCAATCGTGCAACTCTTAAAAATTGCACCGTTCATGCAACTTTTCACATGCGATAAGTCACTGCAACTAATTGCATCAGTGTGAATCGCTCTTTAAATAACTGATGCATAGACTGCCTCACCTTTTACTTATACGAAATACAAAGAAGTATTTTTGCGGATGTCCACTTTCTGAGCTCGCCCGATATCGAAAAAGTGGTTACGGAAAAATGAGGGAGTGTGTGATCACGATAACGGGCAAACTGCTACAACTATCAATATCAAACCTGGTATTTATGAAAGTGGCACTTTTCTGGATATATTTGATTTAGACTTGCAGCAGCCGATAATGACTACTAAATTTCATATTGATAGTCTTCCACGAAATCGGATATTTTTTATAACCGTGCTATGTGAATCAGCTTGTATAGTTTGATAACAAAATGCAATCAAATATCATTTTACAACGGAAAAGAAATATTCAAAATAAATTACTTTCATTTCTAGATATCACTTTCCGAAGATTTAAGAAGAATCTTACCAATTCAATAAATGGTAATATTATCTTGCATATCATTCATAAATATCAATAACAATTTATTGCCAAACTTCATTATTGGTTTTTGAGTTGATGGCAACAATGTACTACGATGTGCACCGTAGTTTCATGTTAAATCGGCGCCTGGGAGCAAAATAAGCTCATCGGCTTAAACTATAAAAGTGTAGTGTTCATTATTCCAAAATAAAATAAAATAGAACAAAAATGTGTTCTTTGTTCCATAAAGAGTATAAATAAATAATAAAGAATGTTGTAAAAATAATATGTAACAGATATTAATTCTTATAGGTGTATTTACATTTTGCTTACTTACTTATCAAATTACTACATATCTTTAAAAGTTTTGGAGTAACTATATATGTATTTATATATATATTAGAGAAATTTTGTAAAAAGGAATTATGTCAAGGATACATTTCTAATAAGCTAATTTTTGAACTTAATTTGAGAGCTTTTAATAAACACAGAAACTTTATCGTATCAAAAACAAAAAATGCTCACCGTTAACATGTTGCAATTTACTGGCAAGTTCCTTGCCAATCGTAAAAGAGGGTTGTTCAGGCTCGGGTAATGGATTTATCAAGTCGTTGGTTGGCGGCGACGGTGTTAGCAAGGGACAAGTTGAGGCGACTTCATCAGCGAGGAACGAATTCGATGGCGAACCTGGCAACATAGTAACATTCGGGTCAACACGCAGAAATCCTTCCATGTCTATGCTTTTCTTGTGGAAAAATACTGTCGTGGTAGTATCAGGAGATATCGCGAGATGTATACTAACTACATTGGAGGTGATTAATTCTTCGTAATGTTATTGCGACTAATTAACCCTAATAAATAATTGGGAACGAAACGGGATCGCGTGTAGATGTGATCAGCTGTTCGATACGTTCCCGGAAAGGACGCTGGGCGTCGCTAGGAGTATGTCTCGCGCTGCATTTTTCTATTTTCGCGTGGCAACCTGTAGTGACGACAAACGAGTCGTCCGTCTAATGAGTCTAATTTAATGTGTACCTACATACATACGTTGCATAATGCTTATATGCACAATGATTCATAAAATTAACTAACCCATAGAGATGTTATACAATCTTAAGTTTGTAATATGAAACTCGGCTATAAGTACTAAGTAATTCGATAATATTAAACTCTATTCATAATAATGTCTAATGGTCTGTTTCATATTCACGATACGATTTCCCGTGCTATATTTATTATAATGATTTGAAAAAAATAACAATAACTACACTATCTTATTTACACCGTCTGAATTTTGATTGCGTTCATAGTTATACCGCGAGATCAAAAATTATATTGATAAAGGTTTGCCATGGAATGTAAAACGTCTGTCTTAAGTTATATCAGTAATGTTATACTGTCATTATATATCTACAAATTTTATGTCAGTCAAATGTCAGATTTCTCGAAAACGACGTATTAGATAGACACTAGTGTTGTTCATAATACAAGGTTTTATTTTTTTAATTAGTAATTGCATATGTGGAGCATAAATGTATGGGGAAGCATTCTTGGCGATCGGATGAGAATCCCGGTATAGCAGTATTAATGGACAAGCTTATAAGTAGGGTGCGGAGGTCCCAGGTTTAAACTACGACGGAGTTACAACGGAGCAAAGAAATAATGTAAACAACACACAGTTACTGAATACACAGCTGAATAGCATTATTCATATGGTGAACTGCAACATCTGTTGTTTACTTGAAAAGTTATTGAAAACGACAACAAGAAATGCCCATCAAAAAAGGAATTTATGAGTAAAATCCTTTCTTCTTCTTCATCAGCGTAGGTAGAAGCGCAAGAATTTCTAACATTTATTATATTTACCTTATCTTTCCCAAGAGAAATAAAGTTACATATATGTATATTCATACTTACGTTAGTTTCGTTTTTTCATTGTTTTGACTGTTAATTACGTACTTCGTAATTTATGTAATAGTTCCTGTTTAATCCCGTTTCATTGAATCGACTTCTCCCAATTATCTTGACGTAAGTGTGCACGTTTAGTTTCAATAACATACGCATACATTTTTAGTTATCATTTATTTAGATCTAGAACATTGTTTATGTTACTATGATATGGAAGAACGTCGAGAAATAAATCGTGAAACAATGGCGAGTTGGATTGAGGGATACTGATTGTATGTCCATTGTCAGTGATTCCGATATTTATTGCAAAGTCTATAAAATATCGTTACAAAATGCCCAAAAAGTGTACGTACAACGTCACTTAGCATCGCTAAAACATAGACAGACATTGGACCTGTTGAAAGCTGACAATTTTAACGAAGAACTCTGTGAAGGTTTAATGGCGGCTAGTATCCCATTAAAAAAACTTGACAATCCCAGTTTCAAAACATTTCTTCAAAAATATACTGGTCGAAATATTCCTGATGAATCCACCTTACGCAAATATCATGTTTCTAAGTGCTTCACGAAACCAGTAGAATGCATTAGAAGACATCTTTCAAATCAGTACCTATGGATAAGTGCCGACGAAACTGTCGATATATTAGGAAGCTGTGTGGTAAATGTTGTAGCTGGTGTACTACATTCAACTATTCCTTATAACAGTTGATACGGAAACAGTTGCTAAAACCATTGACGAGGATTTGCACAAAATGCTTCAATCAGACAACAGGTACAAGGAAAAACTACTTTTATTAGTGACAGTGTCGCATATATGTTAAAAACAGGCTGACTTTTAAAGAAAACATATCCTTGTATGTTGCACATTACTTGTGTAGCACATACTCTGCACAGAATCTGTGAATATATCAGACACACCTATCCAGAAATTGATAAACTTGTATCCGCTTTAAAAGAAGCTTTCATCCGCTTTAAAAGAAGTCTTCAGAAAAGCACCAGAGTAGCTCTTTACAAGGAAAAGCGTCCATCTTTTTCACTGCCTCCCTCGTCAGTAATAACTAGATGGGGAACATGGTTGGAAGCTACTAGTTTCTATGCAGAGAATTTCGTCACATGTTTAAATGACGATGCTCGTAGTATTACTGAGTGTAAGGAACTAACACAAATGTCAAATTAAAAGAATCAGTTGTTATTCCTTCAGGAACACTTTGGAAATTTCCCTAAACTAATTACATATGTAGTTTGAAAATCGAAATCTCAAATTGAAAGACGGATTAACCACATTAGATGTGGCTAGTAATAATTTCAAAAGTATTCCAAGTGACTTCGGATGTGGCCCTCGGAAAAAGTTTTAATAGAAATCCAGATTTAATAACATTGCGGCAATTGTTTAATGGGACAATGACACAAAATCTAACTGCTAAATACGCTGAAATAAAAGAATATTTCCAGTACGCACCTATAACCAGTTGCGATGTAGAAAGGATGTTTTCTATCTACAAGGATGTACTTAATTCAAAGAGAACAAGTCTTACAGAAGAGAAAATGAACAAATAATAAGGTATTTTGTATTTTATAGATCACCAGCCACTTGTTTTCCAATTATATAAATAAAATTAAAACCTTTTTAAAAATACAACATTTCAATAGTGCGCCCATGGGCGATGAGTCATCAACCGTTCGTGTCCGCGCCCTACTTATAAGCAATTTAGTGGAATTATTGGAAGATATTGCGTTAAGTTTACGAAAAGATGTAGATGCAGCAAGACAGCGAATCGCCACATTCTTGCTACAGGCACAAAATATTTTAAATGAAATATTTCCAGGGAGGTGGGTAGCCCATGAAGGCCCCATTCACTACACTGTTAGGTTTTCGGACATCACAAAATTAGTTTTTTTTTATAGCGATACGTAAAAGAGCAAGTATACAGTATACCTGTAATCACAAAAGAAGCTATGCAGGAACATATTCGACAAATATTTATAAGAAATATAAGTACTCAACTCCTCATTAATGTCGATTTATCATTTCAGAAGCATGTTCAAAAATGTTTAAAAGTGAATGAGTATTCATTTGAACATAAAATTTACCTATTTTAATTTCCATATTTATTGTCATTCTATAATTTCTGTTTCACTAATTACTCATTCATTCATGAAACTCTTCCTGTTCAATCAAGTTACTAATTTGTTTGGTTTCAAAATTTGTTTATTATTATTATACAATATCACAAAGCTCATTTTTAGAAAAACTCATCGAAAATCATGCTTGTCAACTGAGAAGCAACATTAAATGTCATCCATTCAATTGTCAATTTTATAATACAAAATACATGAAGAATGTATTCCTAATGAGTGGCTATCATAAGAAAAAAAACTGCTTCGAAATATCTTTTTTCATGGTCATAAACTGCCTTCCCCAAGGAGACGACTCATCTTGTATATTGCTGTACTGTACCAAGTTTTATTATACTGATAGTTTTATATTATAGCAAAAATAAGAACTATGCTGGATTAAGGATTTCAACTGAGGAATTTAAATTATAAAATACTTACTACATACAAACTTATTTATAGCAGATTTTTATTTCTTTTAACATTTGAGCATAAAAGGAGTCACAAATATTTTTAACAAAACAAATGCCAACGGAACATTCACATTATTGTAAAAGATATTCACGCTTTCGGAGCATGAAAAAATGTACGAAATAATATTATGTCGTACATCCTTAACTATCTTTAAACTGTGTTTCCACAGTTTAAAGATAGTTAACAATTAATACAATAAAAAGAAAGACATTATCAACAGAATTTGGTGATAATATCCTCTCTTCTTTACGTACACAAAGAAATTTTGAATATAAAGCGAAAAACAGATTACGCAAGTCATTGATAAAATATTTATCTTTCTGTAAGCAAAATTCGCATGTATATCGTCAGCTGGATTACTTGCATAATATCGGTTTTGTTTATGCGTGTATAACAATCACTCCGGTTAATGTGGGACGCTTCTGTGCGAAGAGAAAATCTCCAGGTTTTATCAGCAATAATGGATGATGAATCAACAGCTTTGAAAATACATGAAATGTTCATTAATAAATACATAATAAATTAGTGCGGAAAACAATTTTAATTTGAAAAATATGTTAGATACCTACGTGTACCCGAGTATAACAATGACTATTCAATTCACCTGTCATTGTTCAAATATGAACCAATAAAATAGCAAATATTTACTTTCGTATCATAGCAACAGGAAATTTCAGCGATTATATCTTCCTAGAAGGTATTCAAGTGGATATTTTAAACAGGTGACAGTTTTTATTAATGTAACTCATTTACTAACAATATTGAAGGTACAATTAGAAAAACTAACATTACTGCAGTGCTGCAGCAGACATTCTGGAACAGAGCTATCACTGGGAGTACCCGAGGGAGTACCTTTCTCTTGTAGCTTAATACCGTCACTATTACTGACAGATGTCGAAGTTGTACATGACACATTTGTTGTTGTAAAATTTCTTCGCATTTTGGTGATAATCGACTCGTGGTGCTCATCATCAAGCTGCAAGTACGATTTTATGGAATTCAGATTTTCGTGTCCCGTTATTTTCATCAGTTGTTGCTCTCCGACTCCAGCTTTCGCCAGAGATGATACAGTTGAAGAGCGTACCGAATGATTTGATATCTTCCTTCTTTTAACATCTAATCCAGTTTTTTCAGCTAATAACTTCACCCATTTACTGATCTCACATATACCAACTGGACTGTTCTTATACCACACCGCATTCTCAACTTTATCCCAAAACGGATTCGGTGTCAAAAACATCCTTTCTGTTTTCACATTTTTTCCTCTCTTCGATTTCAGTAGATAATACAATCTAAATAACAGAAGAATATTAATTATACCGTCTTGAAATTAAATATAAATAGGTTACCTAACTGGACACATATCGGTATTGCTTTTATTCTCTATCAACCACTTGCTGCCTGTCAATGATTTAGTTCCCCCCTGCGCAGTTTTCGAAAATACTGGATTATACTCAATTCTACCAGTTCTTCTTCCCTTGTTATCGAGTTCCTCCTTGAAGTAATAGGTGAAACAGTTGCTCCCTTCTCCTCCCCGCCAAGCTAGTTCGTAAGATGCTATTAAGAAAAACTTTTTCTGTAAACCGTCTGGGGTACTCTCATCTAATATGCGTATCATATTTAAGTATTCTGGTTCTGTAAGTGCCGCCGCGTTGCTGGTTCTTTTTTCAGGACACGCTTGCAGTTTTCTTCTTGTAGCATCCCTGGCGTCACGTGCTGACTTAAATATTGCATCAGAAAACGGGTTTACGTTTATTTTCCACATATTGAAGAACATTTCTTGAACCATTTTCGCCGTCACGTTCCACATGTGCTTGATGACGCCTTCTTTATAATCGGACCCATCTTTTTTCTTCATATTACATGCCCACGACTTTAAGATGACATTTAAGTCCACAGGAGAAGTAGATTGATCCAGTTTATAGCCTTTTGCTGTTAAAAATGTACTAAATTGTCTCCATACTGAATCTTTGGATTTCTTCGTGTTCCAAGGGATATTTTCGCAAATTTCAGCATCGATTTCGTCTTCAGATTTCGTGCCAAATCTTTTCTCAGTTCCCATTATTTAGAAACACCAGTTTTTATTCAACGAAACGAACTAAATAGGAACACGATTCCAAAAATTTTAATGACAAACATAAATGTTTTTTTTGTTGACATGGAAACGTAATCATGTGTAACTAAATTTTGAGTCATTTTAATATGAAAAATTGATTTGGTTCATTGAATAGTCTCTCGAATACGATTCGTAGTCAAAGTTGAGTCTACTATTTTTGTGGTGCTTTACACTCATGTCTTTCATAATTGCGAATACTACTCGTGCTCCGCACTCGTAGTATTTAAATGCAATCATGAAAGACATTCGTGTAACCACCACAAAAATAATCGACATAACTTTGACTACTCATGGTATTATAAGTGAAAGTATGGATATACTAATAGAAACACAATAGAGATCATTTAATTTTTCACGTAGTTAGTACAAAACCAGTAAAAATTACATGTACCGAGAAAATTTTTGGCAAAATAATATTTTGGTGAAATTGAATACAATTCCTTAAACAAATATTTTTCTTAGAATCGTATATATAAAAATAATTATAGTGCACCGATAGAGTGCACCACACAACTTTCTTAAGGTACGTATATGTGCGTTTCCAATTTTGTATACTTATATTGTTGCTGCAAATTACATTTTCAATACTTTCACTTTCTCAATAAAATAAATTTGTGTGTACTTCTTTTCCAAATTTTGAAATTTTTCATACAAAAATTATTCCAAATGAAGCTCCAAATACTTTTGTAAATATCTGTCGTGCTCGAACTATAAATATCACAATTTCTCTGCATACTACTAATTAATCCTGACAGATAATAAAAGCACGTCTAAATATGCATTAATCATATTCCCGCCCCTACCGCGAATGTGACAAGCATTAAACTTCTTAAGTGTTGATTACGAGAAACAATCAAACACGTGGCGTAAATCACAGGAAATACCAACTGGAATATCAGAAAATCCTATTTACAAATGCAATACCATCCAGCAAAAGTTGGAATAAGATCCAAATAAACATACATAAAGCGAATGCAGAAGCAATGGGACACACACAGTGGCGGCTGGTGAGTACGTTTTGGCAGTACACGTGCATAGACAACAGTTATTCCTTTATTATCGGCGATATACTCCCAGATCAGTGGCGGCTAAAAGGGAGGGCTTGGGGGGGCTTGGGGGGGCTTGGCCCCCCCGAAATCCCGACATGAAAATTCACAATTTATTTTTCGGTTAAGTTAGAAAAATATTTTTTTTAGGCAAATTAATAGTAACAAGTTCTAATTAATGCATGTTCTTAGTTTATCAAATACCACCTTATTACAAATTATAAACATGACTGTAGCTCTCATGAATGTTTACTACCGTACTTAATGGGTTATATCTTCTTCTGCTGCGATATAAATGCCGCTGAACAGTGCAGAGGCGGCAGCGGCACAAAGTGGACTAGTGGACACGGACTGTCTTTCCCACTACCAATCTTGACCTTGTCAGACATCCCCCCTCCCACCGTCCCCCGTCTCATCCTCATCACATCAGTGACCAGGGTTGCGATATTTAGGGAAATTTCCCTAGATCTACGGAATTTTATGTTCGTTTAGGGAAAAAGGGAATTTTAATATAAATAGGTCAAAATCTAGGGAAAATTTAATACAACCGTCTGTATTTAAGCTACCTATATTGTATCACAATTCATTTTAAAAAGTTTTAAACTTAAACCACAGATAAGGGAGATTACAGATAGCCGGTGTAATGGCTATTATTGGCAACACATTTTGGAGACGACCGCTAGAACCTAGCGGTCGTCTCTAAAATGTGTTGCCAATAATAGCCATTACATCGGCTATCTGTAATCTCCCTTATCTGTGCTTAAACCACTGATTACATATTTTTTTAAATAGTAGTCCGCCATCTTATGGCTAGTAGGAAATTCAAAGGTTAATAACGCGATAACATCTATACACATTCCGAACCGGTGCTCTACCGATTTTAAATTTTAAGCACGTTTGCAAATCGATCAAATTACTACAATATAATAAAATAAGGTAAATCCCTTGGAAAAAGTCCCTGCTCTGAAGTATAACTATAACAGCTTGTGCTGTTTTTTATTTTTCACATTTTAATTCAAGCTTTCGAGAAGTAAATGTGAATGAATTTTTTAATTCACTAATAAGTTTAGTTTTATCTGTACAGCTTAGTTATATCTATTTAATGTAAGTATATGTAGATACAAAATTACTTTTGTTTTATTAACGAGGTTTAGTTTATCTGATTCTTACTTAAAGTGTTCGGTTTTTAGCAAATAAGATGTATTTGTTTCATATAACTGATAACTTTCATCGATTAGGTAGGCACTATTCACTTGAATCAACATCGTTTGAATAATATTTCGAGTTCTCTGTCATATCTTTATCAAAACGTCATTGTGATAAACGACTTGTCACTTTACTTTTAACGCTAGTGTTAAAAGTTAATTACTTTTAACACTTGTTAAGATATTTCATTTTTAATTGAAGTATGATGTGTTAAAAATTGAGTTTTTAATAGTGTTTGTAGAAACAAAAAAACAATATTATACACTTCGGGGAAATCTAGGGACATTTTGACTAGAAATCTAGGGAAATAAAAAAAAATCCGATCGCAACCCTGCATCAGTCATCCATCAGTAGTATTGCTGTGACGATGCGCTGGATTTGATGCAATTCGCAGTGCCGCCATATTAACATTAACAAAAAATATCGTGTCTATATGATAGTTCATTTGTGTACGTTGACACTATTGTCAGTAGTGATATTGCAATGAAGCGTGTAACTGACTACTTTAAAAAACTAACCAGTGACAACAAACGAAATGACGAAACGACGACTGCAACCGCAAGTGTACAATCAACGCCAACGCCTAGTACAAGTATTAACAGAGATGTGATAGTTGGTACAATTACAAGTGAGAATAAACATAATGATTTAGGGACTAGAGAGTCAGGGCCAGTTCAGCCTAAGCTGAGTAATTACCCTTCAACTGTATTTGGCAAACAAAACAGGTCCTTTTCAAAGGCCTATTTTGATCAGTATTCTTGGCTCGAATACAGTGTAGCTAATGACGCAGCGTATTGCTATGTTTGTCGTATGTTTGACTCAAATCTCTCTTCCTCAGAAGAAGTATTTACAAAATCTGGGTTTCGAAATTGGAAAAAAACTAAAGAGAGATTTGACAAACACGATAAATGTAAAAGCCACCTTCTTTGTTGGGAAAAACATTTGATGGAAAAACAGTCCAGGGAAAAGGGCAGTGTTATGACACTATTGTCGAGTGCCTACAAAGACGAGGTTGAGAAAAATAAACGGTATATAAGCAAAATTATCGAAATTATAATATTCCTTACAAATCAGGGCCTTGCTTTAAGAGGGCATGATGAGAAAGACGACTCAGACAACCGGGGGAATTTCCTCGAACTTTGCAACTTTTATGCTCGAGATGATCCATTATTTAAAGATGGCTTTGAAAGAACCATAAATTTTTGTAGTAAATCTATACAAAATGAAATAATTCACATTATTTCAACTATGGTAACTGAGAAAATTGTTGATGAAGTGAAATCTTGTGGGTTTTTTTCTGTTATGGTCGATGAAGCCAGAAGTTATAAGGATCAACAACTTTCCTTGTGCATTCGCTACGTAGACGATAAGCTAACCCCCCACGAACGTTTCCTCATGTTTCGAAACTGTTCAGATGACCGAAATGCCGAGGAACTAGCTTTACTTATATTGACTATTTTTGAAGAATTAGGAATGAGTAATCTTTCTATAATTGCTCAGACATATGACGGGGCCTCTGTAATGTCTGGGAAAAATTCCGGATTACAAACAATAATCAGAAGAAGGCATCCTGCAGCTGTATATTTTCATTGTTACGCCCATAAAGTTGCCTTAGCTGTAACAGACTTGTGCAAATCTGTTGAGAGCTCAAGCATTTTATTTAATGGGCTTCAGGCATTGTATGTACATTTTTCAAAGCCATCCCGCCACGAAGTGTTGAAGAAAGTAACGGATATAATACAAACAGGCCAGGGCTTGAAGAAGAGTTCTGTTGAGATTTCTGCTCAAAGCACTACCAGATGGACTTGTAGATATAAAAACTGTGAGCAATTGATAAAAAATTATGATGTAATTACTGAAGCCCTGAGATTTGAAATCGACCAAAATGAAAACATGGATGCTGTTGAAGCTGTAGGGATTTTGAGCACCATAACTAAAGGGAACTTCGTTGTTAACCTCTTCGTCTTCCACCAAGTATTAACTGTTACTCACATTTTGAGCCAACAGCTACAAAACTCTGAAGGCACACTGGGAGGAGCTTCACAGGTGATTAAAGCTACAATTAATTCTTTGAAAGAAAAAAGAAGTGAGGCAGAATTTTCCAAAATCTGGACGAAAATAACAGATTTTGCTGAAAAGCATGACATTTCCTTGGAACATGTTAGGAGTTCAAAAAGAAAAAGAGAAATGAGTGTCCTTTTGAGAGACAGTGCAGTAATGTCAACTGTCGGAGCGGGAGAGGATGTCACTCACGATGAAGGTCAAGACGGAGTGAAAAGATTTTGGAGAACTCATGTTTACTTCAAGGTCATCGACGTTATCTTTGAACGATTGAATGAAAGATTCAATGATGAATCGCTAAAGTTAGCTGAAGCTGTCAATGCCCTGTTCAATTTGAGTTATGAAAAATCGAAAGTCTTCCTTGAACATTATGATAGGATACTTAGAGTAGACACCACATTACTTGAAGCAGAAATGACAGTAGCTAATAATTTACTTAAATCTAGATCATTGGAACACCAAAATTTGTCAGAAAATAGAAACGTCATTACTTCAAGAGTAAAGTTCGAAGAATTGAGGGAAATAGTTAAGCAAGAAGACTTTCCTAACTTATTCAAGACAATCAGACTAGCTGCTTCTATTCCCATAAGCTCAGCCTCGTGCGAAAGAAGTTTCTCTGTTATGAGGAGGATCAAAAACTGGTTGAGAACTTCAATGCTACAAGAGAGATTCTCCAGCTTATCGTTGTTGTACATAGAGAAGAAAATACTGAGAGAACAGATTCAAATTAAAGATATTGTAGAAAGGTTCGCTATGAAGAAGAGAAAATTGTACTTGACATAGACACTTTATTTTACTTTTTGAATATTAATATTTTAAATGAAATTCATGAAAATAACAAATATTTTAATTTAAAATGTAAAATTTTTGTTAAATAACTATTTTGTATTTTGTTGAAAGTTAAATAAATATTTGTTCTTGGGTTCTCATTTTTATCTTCTCTTTCCATCTTTAAATTTGTGTAATCGAATCTAATTGTAATTGTTTTTAATTTTTAAAAAGGTGTAGGTATAACTTAGTTGACAATTCTAAAAAATTCAGGTAGGGAAATTGTAGATTTAGTTCTTAAAAAACAAGCCTAGTCAAGCTTTTGGTTAATATAATGGTCGGAAAATTAATTAGCCTCCTATAATGATTTCCTGGTTATAAAAATTTGATTCTATACCCCCAGGCACGGCGGTAAGCCCATACAAAATTAGCCCCCCCCAGAGATTTTTGTCTAGAGCCGCCTATGTCCCAGATACCTAACATATCACCGATAATAAACGAATAAGTCTTGTCTATACATGCTATGCCAAAACGTACTCACCAGCCGCCACTGGACCCACAGAGTCAATTTGAATGCGAAACCTAATTCAATGCCTTGGTTCTGACAAGAAGTAAAAGAAATAACAGATCAACACAAACATCAGAAGCACGCGAATTATATAGCACTATCAGAAATCAAGTAAATAGCAGAATAAGATAAATAAAAAGGGACAATTCAGCATATATATGGAACGTGATATACAGGGTGAGTCATCTAAGTGGATAAGGCCGATTATGCCTTTATGAGTAAAGATATTTCGAAGCGGTTTTTTTCCTTGTGATAGCTGTTCATTAGGAGCACATTTAAAAAATATTTTGTATTATACAGAGTGTTCCATAACTTGGTGGCTAACCATAGTTACAGTGTTTTAAATGGAACACCCTATATATTATTACATTTTTATATTCCCCGTATAATTTTTAGTCAAAAAGTAATAAGATAGTATAGGCCTAAAGTGTAAAGTTTTTGACTTATTCCCATTTTTCTGAAAAATTCAATGTTTTTATAAAATTATATTTCTCGAAAACGACGTATTAGATGGACAAATTTTTTTGCAGTATTGTTTACAATAAGAGGTCCTAATAGAAGCATGTTTTATTTTTTTACAGTTACTAACTGCATGTGGAGGAAACTGGATTAAAATTAGATGACACGTTTTTGTATAAAAGTCAATTTTTTTAAATGGAACACCCTGTGTATCAGCTCATTTTTGCATTGTTTATTAAATTTCAAATCAGAAACATGTAAGACGTTAATACCTTAAATGTGACTATTACTGAGCTACTGTCGTTTTTTGATATGCTTTTGTTAGTTTTTGCAAAAAAGTCAATTTTTTCAGATAGAACACCCTGTATATTATTTCATTTTTGAATTTCTTATTAAATTTCACATCAAAAACATGCAAGACGTTAATACTTTAAAAGTGACTATTACTGAGCTATTGTCTCTTTTTAATATAATTTTTTTTTAGTATACTGACAAAATTATATCAAAAAGAGACAATAGCTCAGTAATAGTAACTTTTAAAGTATTAACGTTTTACATGTTTCTGATGTGAAATTTAATAAGAAATTCAAAAATGAAATAATATACAGGGTGTTCCATTTGAAAAATTTACTTTTTTGCAAAAACTAACAAAAACATATCAAAAAACGACAATAGCTCAGTAATGGTCACTTTGAAAGTATTAACGTCTTACATATTTTTGACATGAAATTTAATAAACAATTCAAAAATGAACTGATATACAGGGTGTTCCATTTGAAAAAATTGACTTTTATACAAAAACGTGTCATCTAATGTTAATCCAATTTCCTGCACATGCAGTTCGTAACTGTAAAAAAATAAAACATGCTTCTATTAGGACCTCTTATTGTAAACAATACTGCAAAAAATTGTGTCCATCTAATACGTCGTTTTCGAGAAATATAATTTTATACAAACACTGAATTTTTCAGAAAAATGGGAATAAGTCAAAAACTTTACACTTTAGTCCTATACTATGTTATAACTTTTTGACTAAAAATTATACGGGGAATTCAAAAATAATAAATAAATAATATATACGGTGTTCCATTTAAAAAAAACTATAACTATGGTTAACTACCAAGTTATGGAACACTCTATATAATACAAAATATTTTTAAAATGTGCTCCTAATGAACAGCTATCATAAGGAAAAAACCGCTTCGAAATATCTTTACTCATAAAGGCATAATCGGCCTTACCCGCTTAGATGACTCACCCTGTATATATGGAACACGAAAAAAGGTCTGGAAGATTCTAAGGGGTATGAAGCGAGAAAGAAACGATACGGTACAACTCAGCGATATAAAAGAAGAACAATGGATTGAACACTTTGAAAACATACAAAATCAGGACAAACAACAGGCACAAAAGGAACAACCACAATGGGAAATCACGAAATATGGACAGGAAAACAATGAAACAATAACACTGGAAGAAATAGAAACAGCCACCAAAAAACTGAAAACCGAAAAACTCCGGGCGAAGACTGTTTATGTTCTATGTGCCCCTAACAAATCGTCAACATAAAAATCCCTTTGAAGTATCTTTGATACTGCCGGAAACCTGACAGCTTCTTTAATTGCAAGCTCGAGTTGCTAAAAATGAAGCCGAAGCTCGTATGTTTGTAGAACGTTGGCGGGGTCTGGCCACCAAATAATTCTTTGCAATGATTGTTGTGATACGCCAACTAGCCTACTTGTTGATACATTTTGCAATATCTGCGGTTATCTCATTGTTGTGAGTTCGGATTCTACAAATGATGGAATTTAGGTCTTCTTGGACTGTTGGACCTACCATTAACATATCGCTGAAGGATTTTCCTGAAGTTGACTTGGCTGACGCGTCAAAGACTAGTCGCAGTTTTGTTGTTAGGCTTTCGTTCCTTATGACAGCAAGATGCGGTAGATAAAATGTATTACGTACTTCTGTTTGCGTATCGTTTTCAAACACTGGCCGCATATGAACTAAACTGGAGTAATCGTTCATAAATTGCACGTATTGTTCCCTTAATTAAGGTTGCTTTAACAATTTTCGAACCAGTGCATAAAAACGCATGACAGCTGATTCTCTTGAATTTCCTAGTAATAGTTCCGGCTTGTCTCTTACCGGTAGTTTTAATACAAACCTGTCCTGTTCGTTTCTTCTGTAGTTATTAAGAAAATGACCTTCTTCTACGTTATCATTGTTTTTATTTACACATTCTGCAAGTACACATTCTTCAAGTTGCCGAAATGTTGTTAATTGAAAATCTAACGTTTGTTCCATTGCTAAGTTACCAATTGCATTACTTGTATTCAAAATATTGTTAGCTAGGGCTCCTGATACTCTATATCGTAACTGAGTTTTTTGCATGATCACTGAATTACCTATTTTTACTTGTCCTACGCACAGAAGGTTCCAAAATAAATCTGCCCCAATTAGAGGGACGATTGAATTCAGGATCGGCTAGTTTTAAATTCTGTGGCATGTGTAACCTGGATTTGTTAATATTTATGTAAGGAATGTCGTTTGTGATATTATCTGACACTAAGCATGCTAACTCTGTAGAAAAATGGTTGCGTATTGATTCTATTTTTAAACGGACAACCGAGATAATTAACAAATAAAACAAACTATTCAAACACATAATGAACCTGGCACAGGAAATAGTGGTATAATAACAAAACAAATGATTGCAGACGTCTTTTGGACGACTTTTGGATATAAAATTCCTACTGGAAATACGATTAACAAAGTCGTGTGGTTCCCATACCTCATCTTACTTCCTTAAATGAAGTATAAGGAAGTATTATTATGAAAATAATTGACCTCGACCCCTGACAATAAAAAAATTGTTTTTGCAATCATGACCATCTCTCTCTGATGGCGATAGCAGTTAAATGTCTAACGCTATCAGTACCAGACTTCGTATGTACGACTATAATCTTTCGCTCGAGATCTGATTAGATTATCAGTGAAATTTAGAGCTGGATTTGAAACATCTCTTGCTTCAAAATGCAGACCGGGGAGAACACTTTTACTCTTATCGAATAGCAGTTTTTTGGTAATATTCACAAATTAACATTCTATACCATATTTATTAGTATAAAAGTATTTGAAACTTAATTTCGATATAAAATTCGTACTGGGAATACGTATAAGAAAGTTGTGTGGTTCCCACAACTCATTTAACTGCCTTATAAGTAGTATAAGGAAGTTTTATAATGAAAATTTTCGACCTCGATCCCTGACAACAAAAAATTAGTTTTTGCAGACATGACAATTTCTCTCTCTCTGACAGCGATAGTGGCTAAAGCTACCAGTACCAGACTTCGTATGTGCGACTATAATCTTCTGCTCGAGATCTTAAATTATCTCGCAAATTCGCATTCTGTGAATATTTATTAATATAAAAATATTTACTTAATTTGGAACTTTTGTATACAAAATTTGGCTCGTACATATAAGAAAGTCTTTTGGCGCCCACACCTCATTTACTAAATTGGAATCACTTCCAATATATTTCTTGTTGTTTTCTTTCTATTAAATACTTATATGTATTATTGAAATTAAACTTATGTCCTATATAGTGTTTTTTTAATGACATATTTTTGTAATACCGAAAATCACACTTTGACCCTTAGCAAAAAATATTTTTTTACAAATAAATACCTCGCAAACTAATTAATTAATCTTGAGAACAATGATCAACGATGTTAAAAGCCTCGTGTCCCTCTTTCTTTGATAGGCAGGGCGTGCTTGGTTGTTTAGTCGTCATTGCCACCAATATCACGCTATTTTTGGTTGTTATTCACTCAAATTCGATAAGGCCAAAGTAGGGCACAAAACATCCCTATCCGACTATTTTCTAATATTACCAAGAGCATTTAGAACATAATTTTAAACCATTTTTTAGTAGAAAATAATCAGAACACATTAAACTAAAAACAATTGTTTGCAAATACATATCTCTAAAATTATATAGTTTAGTACATTTATAAAAACTACAAATGTATTCCAAAGATAATTTTAAACAGCTTGCAATTAACCGACACGGCTAAAGTACGAACTAAAGACGATTCACTACAAATTTCAATCGACCGGAACAATACAAGGACAATAAAATTAACTAATTAATTAAAATCTCAGGATATATATGTACCTTCCGCTAGTAAAATACTTTTTTGTACTCGCTTATCAAAACCTGTCATTTCACAATTCGATTTGCGTGCGTAAAAAGTCACTTTAAACACGAGTGCGTAAAAGTAAAGTTGGTACTTCCTAGAACTTGATTAATTTAGTGACATTTTAAAATCATAAATTCCTAACCTTAATAATATGCTACCCAGTTCGTTGTTTTTCTATGAAAATAAAAGGAAATGAAATAGAATTTTTTGAATTTGATAATTTTAAATTAAATGTCACTTCAAATAATCAATACTGGCAATTCATTTTTTTTTAATTAATATCAAGAGATTAGTAGTGTGTCATAAACGATAACGTATTTAACAATATGTATTATTATTATAGTTCTCGTACAAAAAATATTGTACAAACTTCGTGCGTGAAACATTTTGCGAATTCGTGTCCATAAAGCGCTCGCCTTTCGGCTCGCGCTTTAAACTGGTCACTCATTCGCGAAATATGATTTCACGCACTTGGTTCGTAAATAACTATTATATGAAAGCTAGTTACAAATTAAATATCAAATAAAGGTACCTATTAAATATTACTTTTCTACACCTATATATATTTGATATAATAGTTGGTTATATTGTTTAGTAAGCAAGCATTGTTGACATGAATAATTTGTTTAGATGACAGTTATAACAAACGTCAATAAGGTAATTATGACAAAATGTCAAAAGGTGTATGAATATTATTGGTTATGACAGTCCTGAAATGGCTTTTGTAGGTTAGGTATTACTTGACAGATACAATTTTGCAACATCCCAAATTCGACGCTATTTTAATTTAGTAGCGGATGTCGATTGCGAGAGGAACTCTACCATACACTTTTAATCAATAACAACTAGAACGGCGTAAACCAATTAAAAAAAGAACTAAATGAAATCTCCATGGCTTTGATTTAACTTTTTATTATAGTTTTATTTTGCAAGCAACACGTATATTATTATGTAATTATAAAAGAATACTATCATCTAGATATTATATAATTCAACTGTAACCTCTTTGAAAGTTAAGTGCCTCCTAAATAGTGTAAATTGATTGGTTTATCTGACACAAACGCAACTAAACAAAAATAGATATACATACAAACTCAGCACTCTATAACTTTTTAAATTTTAGGCACAGACGAGTGTATAAAATCTCATCCAATCTAATTTCCCAAATATTTTGTGTCAATATTCTTTTCTATTTTTATACAAGTGATCTCATCGATTAGCTTTGTATTTACTTTTTAATTTTATAACATCAATATGATTGTGGAACTTATTTTCATTTAAGTAATTGTTTAAAAAATATATTTAGAATTTTCAACATAATTTGTATGTAGGACTTATATAAAATGAGTATATATCATGGGAAACCCATATCATGTGCTATTACTTAATTATCCACTGACATCGAAATATGTAATATACAATAGCATTGGGTATTCACAGTTTTATACTAAATTAATCTCTGGTTACTCTGTTTTTATCTAACAAATTTTACTATTACATAAGTTGGGATGAGTCATAAAAATCATGTTCTAATTTACACATATTTTAATATATAAAAAAAATCAAATAATTAACAAAAATGTAGCAATAATTATTTACGTGATCTATATAAACAATAAATTAAAACAGCTATAGCGCCCACCGCAACTGAGGAAATTAAGCACTTAAACTTAGCACTATCACAATTACATCCCTTTCTTCCACCACTAGCACTTCTGGTTACTCTTTCAGCTTCGATAATATCGCCGACCTTATATTTCCTCATGCTTTCTCGTGCATCTGAGGAATGATCTGCATTTTCGAAAGGCTCACTACCATCCTTTCCAGCTTGTTCTAGGAGGACATCTTCACCACCAGGATGTTCATTTTTAAAAGCAGTTACATCGAATATTTCATTATGAATTACAATCCATAAATCATTACCGTTGTTATGTTTTTCAACTTCAGCGAAAGAATATTCTTTGGACATGTTGGAAATAGAGTTTCTGAAGTACTTACTTAGCAGTTCACAACGTATTAACGGCAATTGTTAGAAGTATTATCTCAGAGTACAAGAATTGATCGAAAACAGAAAATGTAACTTATAGGTTAACTGACCTTGATTCAACTTTATTGGAAATAAATTTTGCCTATCTATTTATACACATTGTCATTTTAGCGAACTTCAAATAATAACATATAATACCTAATAAAATGTAAATTTTGCATGATTATTTTAAAATACTAACGTATTTTTTATTTTATTTTCATTTGATAATCAATGTTATTGTTTTGAATTATTAAATATATATTTAATAGATGTCGTTGACAGCATAGTTTCAAATTATATGAAATAATGTTTATTGATTCTTTGGCATTTAAATTGATTTATAACAAATGTATTATTTTTAAATTATATTTATTTCTTCACTATAGCTGATTACCCTACTTACGTTGCATACTAGATTTATTTAATTGTCAGATGTATATCAGAAATGGTAAAGCTTACTTTTTCAACTTATAGATGGCGCTAGGTTCAATGTGATGCAGTTTTGGTATAAAAAAAATCCGTAATTGATTATAAATTTTCTACCGAAAAAGGCAATATGATTTAATATACGAATGTTTTTAAATTTAAAAGTAGAATTAAGTTAGCAGAGAGCAGGAGACTTTTTTGCCATTTATTATATCATTAACGTATTAAATGTCTACCAGGCAATAGGATAGCTTTGATGTGTTCTTCAATTCTATCAATTTCTTATACCTACATACTATAATGAAGTACTGTAATGATGAAATTTTCGACGTTTTGATAACAAAAAGTGGCTTTTGGAAACATATTTGTGTGTGTGTTTGATCACGATAAAGGCCATACGTCTAAAGCTACTAACAGGAAGTATTATATTTAGAAGGATAATCTGCCTGTCAAGATCTGACTAGATATTATCAGATATTGGAAGACCATAAGTAGTAGTTTACCTCAATGAAACAAACTAAGTTTAGCAATTTCTCGTCAACTACTAAGCTTAGAAAAATTTCTAAGCAATACAAAAGCACTGAAAACTGGCAATAATTTTATAAAAACGTTTTTCAAAATTCCTACCAGAAATAAGTTTATTTACTTTAATCGCAAAACAATTTTTTGCAAATATCTCACTATAGCGCTCAAACCGCTGTAGATATCTATTCCAAATGTTGTATTTACGTGTATAATCTCCCTCTTGAGATCTGATTAGTTTTTCAGTAAAATCGGTAGACCGGAAGTAGTAGTTTACTTAAGTGAAAGAATCGAATTTTGCAAATATTTCGTCATTACTAAATTTATACAAACTTATAAAGAATTCAAATGTACTCAAAATGAAATTGAGAAAAATTGTATTAAATTTTTTTTTCGAAATTCCTACCGGAAGTAGGTCTTTTACTTTTATCGAAAATCAGTTTCTTGCGAATATCCCACGAGTCATGCTTTTTAGGCATTCTAAATTATAGCAGGCGGGATTTTTTTTATTAGGTTGTCCACAATGTCAATTATTGATTAATTAACATTTTGAAACGTCACTTTGACAATTCAAATTGTAAATTAGTACTTACATACCAACTTAATTTAAATTTCACAGCCTGCTCTAATTTAGAATTTAAATGATGGCGCGGTATTTAAAATATAATTTTAAATATCTTTTGTTAAAAAAAATTTCAAAATTCGGAAGTAACACTTTTACTCTTACCGAATAGCTAATTTTTGCAAATATGTCATAAATTATGCATTTTGTATATACTTATCAAGACTACAAAAGTATTTAGATTTAGATTTGCAATGTTTTTTGTATAAATGAAATTTCAAAATTCGGACCGAAAGTAGCACTTCTACTCTTAGTGAGTAGACTTTTTTAAATATATCGCAAACTATGCATTCTATAGGGATTTATTAAGAGAATAGGAGTACTTAAAATAGGATTTTGAATATTTTTTGTAAAAAAAAATTCTAAAAATTCTATAATTTGAAATCCTCATACGTATCAGAAATTCGTGTGGTGGCCACACCTCATTTTAAAAATACATTTTACATATTCCCATTCTGCTACACGTCGCATAGTGCGATATATTGACAATCTAGCAGGACAAAAGTGATTTTTACGAACAATTCGAATAATTACAATAAGCTAATAATATATCAGCTGTTAACAGTTCATAATACTAGGAAACATTACTTTAAAATGAATAAGGTGTCCCAATAATAAATACAGCAGGTATAAAGATCAAGTACCTCCTGTTAGTAGTAAGTAGTACCTACTTTTACTTTCTTATACGTAGTATAAGGAAGTATTGTGATGATAAAAATTTTCGACCTCGAGATTTTTGCAGATGTCCACGTTTTGAAGTCCCCTGATACCGAAAAAGTGGTTTATGAAAAATGTCTTTGTGTCTGTCTGTGTGTGACCACGATAACGGTCAAACCGCTGTACATATCAATTCCAAATTTTGTATTTACGTGTATAATCTCCCTCTTGAGATTTGATTAGTTTTTCAGTAAAATCGGTAGACCGGAACTAGCAGTTTATGAGGTGTGGTGGCCACACCTCATTTTTTCTTTAGTTAAGTTGTTACGTGAATTGTGTGATTAGTATAGTGTAGCCACTTTACTGTATTTTACTTTCTTATACGTAGTATAAGGAAGTATTGTGATGATGAAAATTTTCGACCTCGAGATTTTTGTAGATGTCCACGTTTTGAAGTCACCTGATACCGAAAAAATGAGTTTTAAAAAATGTCTGTCTGTCTGTCTGTCTGTAACCACGATAGCGGTCAAACCGCTATAGCTATCTATTCCAAATTTTGCATTTAGTAGTATAATCTCCCTTTTGAGAACTGATTAGATTTTCAGCAAAATCGGCGGCAGACCGGAAGTAGTAGTTTACTTCAGTGAAAAAATCGAGTTTTGCCAAAATTTTATCAACTACTAAGTTTAGACAAATTTATAAAGAATTCATATGTACTTAAAATTGAAATTGTGAACACCGGAAGTAGGTTTTTACTCTTATCGAAAATCAGTTTTTTGCAAATGTTTTGCAAGTCATGCTTTTCAGACAGGTACGTTACGAGTATAAAAGTATTTAGAACTTACTTTTCTATACCTTTTGGATAAAAAAGAATCAAAATTCGGACCGGAACTGACACTTTTACCGAATAACGATTTTTTGCAAATATGTCGTAAATTATGCACTCTATATATATTTATGAAGAGTACAAAAGTATTTAGAGTTGGATTTGGAATATTTTTTTTATACATGAAATTTCAAAATTCGGACCGGAAGTAACACTTTCATACGTATAAGGAAGTCGTGTGGTGGCCACACCTTATTTTATATTTTCTCTGTGTGCATAGTCTGCTTTTAGTTTGCAGTTAGTCTAAACATGAAAAGACGGAGTAAACGAAGGCAACAAGCAAGAAACAGCCCTTATGAAAAGTAGCTAGAAGTGAGCAGAGATAGTCAAGAAACATAACCAAGAACGCAAAATAAACTTGAATTAATAAAAAACGAAAAGAAAGACAGATCCCAGAAAATGTAGTTTTGATTTATGGCTCACGATATCAAAAAATGAAAGGATCCAAGCAATTGTAGAGTACATTCGACAGAAACTGGACCTGTGTGAGTTAGAACATAAGAAGTTTATATTTGTTAGGATATTTAGCGCGCATGGCGCAGAACAACTTATATATAATTGCCGCCAGTATTTTGCCTATAGGCCAGTTGTCCGAAGAAACACAGGAAGCCAGGATAATAGGCAATATAGGGGACTCTATAGAAAAATAACCTCAAGACTCGACAATAATACAGATTTACTACATAGATTAAGAGGGGCGTTTACCTATCGAAAATTAAGGCACCGCCGTTCCGCGTTTTTTAAACTCATTTTGTAATTTTAGAATATCAAATTTGGGTTAGTGATGCAAAAGGCATCAATTTGTAATGTCAAGGTCCGTTTTTATTTTCTAAAAAAAGTTATGTGTCTTAGAAATAACCACAAAAATGCATGAATTTGATTAATGTCTACTAACTAAGGCATATACACAAAAGAAAAAAAACTACCTCTACGCGCCAGCTGCACATTTGATGTACGATATAAAGAAAAAATCAAATTTATGTACTTATTTTTAAAGATAAAAAACATTAAACAGTAAACCTTGTCACACACATTTCACACAAGATTTTACGCGTCGTCTATCCCCACTTTACGGTATCTCTACCGGTCCTAGCGAAGACGAAAATCTATCGGTAGAAATGCGAGTGACAGTTTAATTACAAACTGTCACTCGCATTTAAATGTCATATATACCTATAATATTCGAGTGTATAATAATATAACAGTTATGGGCAAGCGAAAATTGGCTTATTATAAAACATCGACAGTTCCGTAAGTACTCATTCTTTATACATATGTTTCCCATCTATAGTATTCCTTAATCTATGAATACAACCGAAGCGCTGTGAAGGAAACCGAATATCGTGTAGCTTCACTTACTCACACCCCCTTGCGTCCACCCGTCCCGCGAGTAATTTAAGTTGCATAAGTTTCTATTTGTTGGTAAACGCCCGTCTTAATAATACTTCAATCCGGTAATTGCTGGCTTACGTGCTCCGCCAAAAACTAAACATGGGAATATTTCCTCCAAAGTTTCGGGGTTATTGGAAGAACTTGTTATTAAATATTTATAAAACTATAAGAATTGTGTAAGTTAGTGTACTGTAGTATAAATCACACCATTGGAGAAATATTTTTGTCCTCCTTGATTGTCAATGTATCGCACTGTGTACCGTCTTCCACCCTATTGATTATGAAAAATATATTTTAGATACTCCTGCATCGGTTTTGAGAGTTTGGCCTCAAAACTGAGGATCTTCTAGCTGAAGCTACAAATGGTGGTATGTCACCTGATGGTGTTCCGTGTAGCTTACATCTCCAAGGATAGCCCACCTTATTCCTTGGCTACACTGTACTGATGACGACCAAAGAGTCAGAAACACATGTCTATGGTTGCTCTACAGCGGAATTTACCAAATATTTTTCTCTTGCAGTATCAATGTTTCTGTGCAATATCAATATCCTAGTAGAAGTTAATGATGTCTTCAACAAAATTGAAACGTAAGAAAAATGAAAACAACTAAAAACGTTTTTGAAAAACGCTTGAAAGAAACCGAAATGTTAAAATAAAATATTTTACATCAACATAAAAAGTGTTTTATATTCGGACGTAATTGCCGCTACAACTAAGAAATTCTACTTATACATATTACAATTACATGGCAAAGAAAAAAAATTCTACATATGCAACGTTTCGTTCGTTTAATTAACAAACGTCTTCAAAGCTAAACATAGATTTAAAAAATAACAATTAATCAACAAATTTTATACGAAATATTCAGGATAATGTTCGTTCATGTTTTATAGTACCAGTGGCACCTTTGGAAGTACGATGAGTCAAACCATTAAAGCAAAAAATGCTTTGGCTGTATATGGCATAAATACGAAAATGCTAAAAAGATGTTCGAATTATCTACTGGAATCACTTGCTGATTTGGTGAATGACCCCAATAATCCAAAGAACTGTAGATCTATTTCCGCATTACCTAAAGCCAAAACTCCTAGAAGTCTCCCTCCTATCGCGCCTCACATCATTCCTAGAGAAACATTCCATTCTAACCGGGCAACAATTGGATTCTGTCCGGGAAAGTCGACGGTGGATGCTATAGAATCGGTTTTAAATTTAATTTGGGATGTGATGGCGGAGGTAGGCCATGGTTTAGTGGTGATGTTAACTTATCCAAGGCTTTCGACTGCGTAAGATATGAGATTCTTTTGGAAAAATAGACCCTTACTGAGTCCGCGATTGAACATGAGACTCCTAAAATCGTACTTCGAGAACAGAACATAAGTTGTGCATGGAAACAATGAAATGAGTAAATCGCGACATGTTGAACAAGGAGTAGCTCATTGGTCACTCATTAGCCCTTTTCTGATTTGTATTTATATGAATAATTTGTCACATAATATTTCAAGCCAGGTGGTATAGTACGCAGGTAACACTACTTTTTTATTCAGACGTACAGAGAAACAACTTCAAATGAAAACTAAAACGACATTTACCAGGTTGCCGTGTGGTTTACTTCAAATAAACTTACTCTCACCGAAACAAAAAATATTCAATTACCATTCAGCTGTAAATGTGGCAAAACACCTGCAAACATGAGATCTGTAATGTTTTTAGGAATGGTACTGTATACTCGTCTGACCTGGAGAACTCACATTGATGAACTCCAAACGAAACTTTCCAACGCTCTTTGCGCCATACTGAGGTTAAGAATTATCTTAACTAAGAATGCAGCAATAACTGCACTGGAAATACTCCATGTATTAACAGTATTGATTTATATTGTCTTCCTTTACCCCAAACCCAAACGATGTTGGCAAAAGATGTCCATTAGCTATAACGTAACCTTTCTTCCTATTATTGTACAGGTATGTATATAGTTTAAAATTAAAGAATGATTCAAATAATTTAAATAATGTATTCTTTGGACGAGTAAGTATCAGTACTATAAAAGAAAAGAAAAAATCTTAAAGGAAACTAAATATCGTATCGATTTATTAGAATACGGAATATTACATACACATAACATACCACCACTTCGTATATATACGGTAATACATATATGAAATTGCCATTGCGAAAAGCCTACGTCGTGCGGATGAGATTCAAGTAAATCGAAACGCGTCCACATATCGCTAATTAGCAATGGCAATTAATTTTTCAAATTAAAGGAATTAAAAGATTAAAGAATTATTTTCTTTTTTCCGGATAAATTTTCAGTTTTTAACAAAAGTTGCTAGGTAACTGTACGAAACAAATTGCCTGATAAAACGACGAGTCCGATGGACGAGTCGTTTTATCGAGGAGGCAATTTGTTGAGTTGAGTTACCATTTAGCAACTAAATTTGAGTTTGAAAAAGGAAAATTTGTTCGGAAATAAAAAGAAAGCTCGAATGTAATTCGGTAAGATAATTTACTAAATGTGTAAACAATTACTGAAACATTTACATATTATTTAAAAATACAGTTATTAAAACACAGTTCTTACACACTTTGCACATTAAGACGTTTACCTAACGAAAATTAAGGCATCACCGTTTCGCGTCTTTTAAACTCATTTTGTAATTTTAGAATCTCAAATTTGGGTTAGTGATGCAAAGGGCATAAATTTATAATGTCAAGGTCAGTTTTTGTACTAATTTATTTTCTTAAGAAAGTTATGTGTTTTAGAAATAACCACAAAAATGTATGAATTTGATTAATGTCTATAATATATATAAAGAAAAAATCAAATTTATGTATTTATTTTTAAAGATAAAAAACATTAAACAGTAAACATTGTCACACCCATTTTACCCGAGCTTTTTCCAAGCTAATCGCGTCGTCTATCCCCACTTTACGGTATCTCTACCGGTCCTAGCGAAGACGAAAATCTATCGGAATCGGTCGGCTATTGCAGACTTAAATGCGAGTGACAGTTTAATTACAAACTGTCACTCGAATTTAAATGTCATATATATCTATAACATTCGAGTGTATAATAATATAACAGTTATGGGCAAGCGAAAATTGGTTTATTATAAAACATCAACAACATCAACAGTTCAGTAAGTACTCATTCTTTATACATTATGTTTCCTATCTATAGTATTTCTTTATCTATGACAGAATTTGTGAATAAAACCGAAGCGCTGTGACAGAACCGAATATCGTCTACCTCCACCTACTCACACCCCCTTGCGTCTACCCGTCCCGCGAGTAATATAAGTTGCATAAATTTCTATTTATTGGTAAACGCCGCTCTAAAGTACTCACAATGAGTTTGCAGATTTTATGTCATAACAACACGTCACAACGAACGCTATGAAGGAAAAGTAAACAAATTGATGTTGGGTCAACCAAAGACGGTACGCAAAGCTTACGGTTGCGTCAACTTTGACATTTCATTTTAGTTTGACAAGCAGTTCGTTGATTTAATGACATAACGATAGAAAACAAGTTGAAGCAAAACAAAAAACAATGATGGATCCTCTTTATTCTTTACAAAAGTTTTAATTTACTCTACGGTACTAGTTTCGACATTATGTCATCTTCAGCCGAGAATCTAAACAATAATTAACCGTTACAAAATTTACCACGAATAAGTATGTATAAAAATATCAAATGCAAAAATTACACGTGTATGATACTCACAGTCAAATGTTTTTCAAATTATCTCTTATCATAAGTTAATGTATGCAGATACAACTATGGGTTTAACAGGATCTTTCGAAAATACTTGAAAGGTGGTTTTCATATTAAAATAGGATGATGATAGATAAAAATTCTTTAGATAAAATTATACGTAAAATATTAAAAACACAAGTCACGTGACATGGTGGACAATGCACAATATAACATGAAGCAAATAAAATACCATACTAGGTCATGCACGCTATTGATAAAACATAACAATAAATAAGTTACTATCAAATAACAAACAAACTAGAAATCGTATAAGTCAGCTTAAAAATGTAAAAGACGGCAATCCAGGCAACCAAAGATGCAGGACGTGTTATTATATAGTTTCTAAAAATGAAAAGAGTGGTTTGTCATGTGTATATACTTGATCATTTAATAAATTGTAACGATGTTTGTGTCTTTCAATCTCTAATGTTTCTAACAAGTTAAGTTTTAAGCCTTTAGATTGTCTATGTAAAATTGAAATATTTTGAAAGTCAATATTATGTCCAGTTTCAAGTCGATGTTTGAAAACATTTGAAGTTAATTGATTTTTGTGTTCATACAATCTGTTACATAATTGTCGTCCAGTTTGCCCTATATAAATAGAGTTACACTGAATACACTTTAAAGAATAAACACCACTTTCCTCTAGGATGTTTTGTTTGGGTTTTACATTACTTAAAATGTTATATAGTTGAGTATCTGTTTTGAATGAAAGTTTAATGTCAAATTTGTTAAATATTGGTTTTAATCCAATAGTGATAAAGTTATATGGTAGAGACTTATATTGTATATTATGTGAAATATTGTTATTTTTATTATAAAGAGGGTCTTGTTTTAGAATGATATGTTTTATCAGTTTATTAATTGTGTGAATAGGGAATTTTAAATTTGTAGCTAATTCATAAATATAATTAATTTCTTTAATTTTTGAAGTATGGTCTAATGGATATGTTATCGCTCTGTGTATATAATATTGAAAAGCAGACATTTTTTGTGATATACAATGATATGAGTTGTATGGGATTACAGTTGTAATAGATGATGGTTTCCTATAAATGTCTATGGTAATGTTATTATTACACTTCGTAAGGGTGATATCTTTTTCTATTTCAAGTGTAAATTTCAGGTTATTATGTAAATTGTTTAGGTAACTGTGAAAATTGTGGAGTTCATCTATAGTACCCGACCACATGCAAAAAACATCATCTACATATCTTAACCATTTTATTATCTTATTGTGAAAAGGGTTATTAGAGTTAATTATATTAGTAGTTTCTATATCGTTCAAATACAAATCCGCAAGTAGTCCTGAAAGTGGCATGCCCATTGGTAATCCGTCATTGACTTTATAAAATTGATCATTAAATTTGCAATAGTTTTGATTTACTATAAGTTCTAAGATTGACGTTAAATCATTTACTTTAGATATATCTGTGTATTTCTGGGTAAAGATATTTTTAACTATTTCTAATGTATGATTTATAGGGACATTGGAATATAAATTTACTATATCAAAGGAAACCATTATAAAATCTGTATCCAAAGGTGTATTTGTAATGTTATTCATGAATTGTTGAGTATTGTTAACAGAGCAGGTTGATGTAAAGTTTATTTCTTTAAAGACTTCTAACATAATTTTTGATAAATGGATAGCAGGAGAAGAATAATATGCAGTGATAGGTCTAATCGGTATATCTATTTTATGTAATTTAGGTAGGGCATATAAAGTTGGAATTTTTGGGTTCATTGGTATAAATGTATTGGAGTGTGGTGAATACTCTAGGAGTGTACCTTTACACTGGTTAATAATTGACTTCGTATTGCTAATTACAAGTTTTAAAGGATTCTTTTGTAAAAGAGTGTAATTGTTATTGGAAATGAATTCTAAAGTTTTATCTATATATGACTTACGATACATGACAACCGTGCCTGCGCCTTTGTCTGCCTTTACATAAATTGCGTCTTGCACCTCCAACTTAGATTTGATCTTTTTAATAATTCTCCATTCCTCCCTAGATTTAAGTGATATGCTGTGATTTCGCTTTTCTTTATTTCTTAATGTTGGAATGACATCATTTCGTATCCTATTTTTCTCGGGATGCCTCTCAATCGCACATTGTATATCGATTGAATTTAAAGGATGAGATATTTTCGTTGGGTGAAGGGCATATTTGTGTCCATTGTTAAGCAAATCGATCTCTTCCCTTTCAAAAACAATGTTTGTGAGGTTTATAAATTGTTGTATCGGTTGTTCATTGTTGTCCCCATGATGTCGTAATATTGATATGCCTTCTGTAGGAGTAGAAGGATCGGCTCCTGTGACTGTTCTGTTAATGGAGTTCGAATTCATGTGTGTGTTCTGACATTTTTTGTTTTTCCTCAGCGACCTTAGCTTGTTGTTCTTACGTGAAAGATCATCTTGTTTGATTGAGAATGCACGTTCTTTGGCATCCAATATAATTTCTTCTATCTCCAAATAATGAAACATCTCTCTAAGGTTTCTGTGTAACAAAGTCAGTCTATCATATAGCCTAGCAATGGTAGAATGGTGTTTTCGTTTTTCTTTAATGAGTAGCTTGTGTTGAATATGTTCCCTCTGTTTAGTTGTTAGTTTATTACATTTAATCTTGACAAAAGTTGGGGTTAACTTTTCTCTAATGCATACATCAACAAAGTAAATATGGTTATAGTAAATATCAATCCTTGCGTAGATTCTTTGAAAACAAGTTGTCAAGTCAACCAAAGGTAAACACCTTTTTTGCAGATATAAAAGTTAAACTTTTATCGCTGTCAAAGTGATAAAACAATTCCGACTTATGGTTTTTTTTTACACATGCATTAAATTATCACAGCAATTGTGATTTTTTGCTTATGTTTTAATTTTTCTGAAAAATGTCCTTAAGTAAGGTATGAAAATCATACCTTCACTTTATCTATTAAAAAGAGAATCAGAATTTTAACTAAATTCTAATAGATAGAAAAAGATGAATTTAAAATAAAATCATTGTTTGGAATTTTTCCGAAAATAAATGTTGCTGAATATATTCCTGACTTTATACTTTGATTGTACATACATACATACGTTATTTTGATAAAAGCGCTGGTCTATATGGAAAGTGTCCATAATCAGAATATAATTCTAATCAGTGTAGATATTAAATCTAAAAAACTTGATATCCAAACAGGATTTTCTTGGATATAACTGCGTAAGTAGCAGATAGCTACGTTACAATTATTATCACTTTCATAGACTTGCACCATCAGAAACGTTTATACAAATCAATCTAAGCTTTATGTTATGTTTATTTTTATAATCTAATTACATCAGAAATATTGGAAATAGATACACTTTTATTTTGGCAATTTACATGACAATAATAACTTAAATATCACCCTAAGGTATCGCTTGCACTTTTTCGGATATCGTACCTATGGTATTTTTGAACAATCACATTTTAATCGTAGCGAAAGCGTTACTTTTGAAAAAAAGAAAATTTGAAGAATATGAGCGGGCAAGGTTATGTTACATACATCAATTTGACCTGTTGCGTAAATTATCGTACAAGTTTGTGATTGATAACAGAGCCCGACCTTTGAATTACTTTGCTAATGCATCCTCCTTCAATTTTTGAATGTTTAGTTCTTGACCATCTCTACGGATGGTCCGAGTAAAGTTCCTTTGATGTTTTAATGTGTGGTGATTTTTACTCTGTTAGTTAAAAATATCCAAAAGGTAAGATTTAAATATTATTTTTTATATTCATTATGTACTTTATTAGAATTTATGGCATGCATTATTGCTAAAAAGTAAAGGAATTCATCAGAGATTTTCTTTTGAGTTTCTTTTTTTATTTGGCCGTTATGTTATGTATAAAGACCGGTCTAAAAGGTACAAAAAATACAGAAAAAAGAGACATAAGATTTTGACAAGAAAAGCAAATTTTTCTTTAATAAGTCATAAAATTCCAAAAAAAAAAGGTATAAAAATTAGATAAACAACACAAAAATTACTGTACCGAACTAATAACATTTTATTTTCACCAAAAATACATTTTCAAAGCAAACTATTACAACTAAAAATTTTTTTTTTCAAAATTTTATGCTTTTTCAAGTGCCTTTTATCGTCTTTTGGTGATTTTGAGTCCAGTCTATAGTTATATATTTTTCTTTCTATTATCAAGAGTTAATGTTATTTAGTTTTAAGGCCGAAAAGTGAATTAGATTGACACTCTAGCCAATAATCAATCTCTTAATAATAACAAACTTAATGCAAAATAATAAACAATAAACAAAATACATATCCCAAACAAATTTTGCAGTTCAATATGAAAGCAATATGTTAATTCATCTCTCAAAAAAAATCTTGAATTTGTCAGTAAACAGTTTAATTAATGTTCAATATATCTTCTTTTTATAGGTATAGGTGACGTATAGAACGAAGACACGTGTTCCTACTTATTTGAAGTAAAAGACACAAAGATATTCCTTCAATATTTTAATTTTGTTTCAATTACTTTTTTATTTTACAAAAAGCAGTGGAACAAAAATAAATTTGTAAGGACGTAAGTTCTGAACGTGTAAATTTGTTCTGTTAATTTTTTAGGCCGCTTTAGGTTTATCGCATATTTTACTGAACTATATATTTAAAACTTCGTCGTTCTCTAATATCTAATATACTTCTTATTTTATAATAGGTACATAAGGGTACCTTTAAATATATTGTATTTATTTTTCTGAATATTATTTTTAATAGCTTTTTGAACATTTTTGCAGAGTAGTGAAACAAATACATGGACACATACATCTACACCTTATTATTTTCCTGTCTCATTGATCAGTACCATTTGGAAAGTCCTTGGTGATCATGGCTTTAGACTTTGTCGCTGGTTGTTTAGGTGGTAAGTATAATTATTACTAACATAATTACACTCTTGCACGCCGTACGAAGTGACCACTATGTCTTGCTTTTCAACACATATATTTCAAGCATCTATCATATACTTTATTTTTCTCAAGCTTACGTCTGCTTTATTACTCCAAGTATTTTTGGGTTTTCTGTTCTATGATTCTAAAGTATAGCATGTTCCGTATCTGTTTGATTTTAAGATGCTGTTGTTCATTTCATTAAAATACATATATACTTTTAGATTTTTTTTGCTACTTCGTTTCTTAACGTCTTTTTGTTATTTTTTGAATGTTTTTAAGTATTTAGAATCTACACTGCCTGTATTGCACTTTTAAGTCATTTATTTAACACCCAGTTATCATTACCATGCGTTAGTATTGTTCTACGAGTGATCTTCAGTTGAAAGCTTTCTTTGGTTAGGTTAACCTTGGAAACAATTGTAAACACTCAACTGATGTTTGGCAACATTAGTGTGTTGTTATTAGTTTTTTTTTGTTTACACTTGAAATGGTATTTTGCTCAATTGCGGTCACTCAATTTTTGTCTGCTGATGGTCTACAACCATTACAAATTCGAACACGAATGTAAGCAGTCTACAGAAATGAATCCAGGTGTGAAGAAGTTGAGCCAAAAGTTAAGAATACGAATGATTAGACGCGTCCAGGTGCATTTCGTATTGCATCAACAGAAGCAATGTTGTATGTGTGGAAGCGCTGATTAGAGAATACATATTTATACGCAGTTATTTTGGTTTATGTTCCTGGTAGTTTAACCTACTTTTTCCTGATTAACTGTCGAGTATATTTGCTGCATTAGCTATGTTTCTGTTGATTTCAATTAGGTAACACTCGAAATTACTTGAAAGTATTTACTGGCTTTATTTCTTTCTATATTTGCCTCGATGTTGGGTAATTTCTTTTCGTGTGCTTTCGCTATCACTTTAGGTTTCTTTGTATATCTTTTTGTCTTCTTCTTCCTTAGTTCAGCTTCTCATTATTTTAGATATGGATATTAATTCAATACAGTTCACAGAAAGAGTCCACGTTTTCAGCTGTCGTGGTATAGTCAGTGTTTATGTTGCTAAGTGTCCTACTATTAAAGACAAAAAGATTATAGAACATATATTCTGATTTAATTAAATTTACTATGAAGACATCCTGATCTGCTATCGTCATTAGTTAAAGCAGAATGCTTGAAAAGAGGTTTTAATCAGTATAGACTGCTTTTTTTGAAACGCAAATTAAATATTATGACTGGCAATATTTATTTTGATAAGTCGAAAATTTCGAAATAATTTTGGCAATTGCTATCAGACTTGATAAATTTCATCTTCTATACTTTTGTAACAGAAAAAACACAGATTTATTATTTGAATTTGTATTTTAGATAAGGAAGCGAAAAATATTCAGAGTCAAAAATTATAAATAATGTTTATTAATATAATATGTTTTTCCTAACACTGATAATTTAATGAAATTAGCATGTGACAAAATTTGTTGAGAAATATTCGTATCGATAATACGATGTCCGATTTGCTAAACCAAATCTATAATCTGACCAAGCCTCTTTCGTAAAAGTAAGTCGGTTTTTTGTACATTCCCAAAATATCTTAAAATATTGAATACATAAATATTTATTTTTACATTCAAAAAATTGATAACCCATTCCCATTGCTATATGTTAAATACCCTTAAGTGTTTTATATGTTACTTTGGGAAGGAAGTATCATTTTAAAATTTTACTCTTTTTTATATATGTAGTAACATAAAATATATCGTCCATGTGCATTAAATATTGGTCAAGTTATCTCCATGGGGAAGGCAGTTTGTGCCTTTATAAATAAAGATTTTTTTGACATAGCATCTTTTCCTGTAATGTCCGCTCATAATAAATTTATTTTTTATTATGCAAAGTGTTCTATCAGTTGGTCACTGACAGGAAAATTTTTTTTAATGCAACACACTGTATATTATCACATTTTTATATTCCATGTTATAATTCTTGCTCAGAAAGTAATACTATAGTACTTATGGATCCAAAATCGAGAGTTTTTAATATATTTTTCGTCAACTACTTCTTGGGCGGTCACAGTTATTGATATTGATAACATATAGAAATAGTCAACATAAAATAATGTAATCAAAAGTAATTTTATAATGAATAAAGGTAAATACGAACATGATCTTTATATTGGGGGAATGGGAAAATTATTCATTCGCACAGAGGTTTTTCCGGCAGCATTACTCTGGAAGATGTCCTAGGATAGAAGCTATTAGAAAGTTAACACATTTATTACAACTGGAATGTTGATTATCTAAAATCACGTGAAAGTAAATCTGTGATAAATTATGAAAATCAAGTACAATTCTTATGACAACAGAAGAAAGTCCTTAACTCAGCATCTGTGAAACAAATTATTTGCTTGATATTAGCGAAATTAGTGTTATAAGAGACTTATAATCAAACAAATTTCATCCATTTGAATACATTTAAAAATAATGATATGTGCAGATATCATATAGTATACTCTGTTTTTTAATTCCGCGGACCACCAAGAAGAGCCATATGCACACAATGCAATATATGATTACATTTATTTTTCACAAATTTATGATATAGGTTATGTACATTATGTCATGTGTACACGCACTGATATGTATCCACCTGTTCAATATAATTAGGCTTGCCAGATTTTTGAAATGTTCAACCGGGACACCGGAATGCCCCCCAGCGTCGTGTGTATTCAATGGTACACACCCTTGGCGGTTTTTTAGAGTGTTTTAGAGGGTAGTTTATTCTTAATGCTATGAGGCAAATAATAAATGACAAGCATATAAATTTAAATATTTTATTTCTTACATGTTAATATTTATTTACTTATTTACTTAATGTTTTGGTTTTAATCTTGTAAAAATATTCACAAGATAATCCGATATTAATTTTACATGTCATCAAGCCTTTAACCGTAGATTCCTTCATCAAACCCCTATCATCAGTCTGTGCGTTGTTCATCAAAGACTATTGTCTTTGATGAACAACTGCATGGTGCCTATGTCCCAGGTAAGCAGAAGGCATACTCAACCATCTTGATCAGATTGGGGGCTGCTATGTGATTCTCCTTGAAGTGACCAAACAGCCTGAGCCATTTTTCGTCACTTGAAATAATCACATCTCTGGTAATCTCTTCTTGCTTCCACTGTTCCCAATTTGACTGCAAATACTCCCTAGCAAGCACAACTTCGTCAAACAGCTGATCATTGTTTATTTTTATATTGGGTACATCAAGAAGACTGCTATTAATAATTTCAGCAGAAATTTCGGCGTTTTCCCAATCAACAGCATTTGTTTTGGTCAGATTGACCCATGAAAACTGTTCAGCCTTTCCAAAACCATCCTCCCAGAAGTCCAAGCATGCAATGCATCTTTCATAAATGCCATCAAATTCTTCTTTCACACTGGTACGGACTTGCTCATCTAGATTCCTATAGAAGTTCTTTGCGCTCATAACGATAAAGTTTGAAGCCTTTCTTTCTGTCACGTTTCTTTTGAGAGCTTTATGAGCTTCACCAACCTCAAAAGCTGTAGTGTTATATTTTTCCATTACCAGGTTGGTCTTGTTTAACAGTGCAAGCTATCCGTGGACAAACCACAAGTAGAGCTCGCCCGTTAAATCAGTAAACAAGTTTTTTATTGTTGATGGGCACATTTCTTGGACTAAAAAAAACGCTTTCACACATTCAAAAATCTGTAAAATTCTAATAATCTTATACAGTTAATTATTTTTATACTTTTTTGGTCATCTATAAAATCGAATTTTAATTTTTACCGGGACGTGAAGTAAACCGGCCGGGACACCGGGATTTTGTCTGAAAACCGGGACTGTCCCGGTCAAACCGGGACGTCTGGCAAGCCTAAATATAATTACATCAAGATTTATGTATTCAAATATTTTTAGTTAATTTCTACAGTTACTTTATAATATTCATATTAAAATATGGCACCAATATTTGCATTTTGGTCAAGCAAGTTAGTTAATTATGTAAATGATAGTTTTTCATGTTTACAGAGAGAAATAAAGGATATACTGCTAAATAATAATACAAAAAGCAACGTATATTTTTAATTTATTATTCGCTAGTATCTACATCACTATCACTTGCTTTTGAAATGATAAATGGCTCCACGATATTGTCAATTAAGACATCTAGTAGATTCACTTTTTCTTCCTCTTTAATTAAATGTTCTATACACTTTCCCTATTTAGCACTATTAAAATTAGCTAATGCAGTAAATTGTAATTGTTTCTTCTGCCATTTTAAAATTTTTATTTTTTCCGACAATATAATTTTTTATTGCGGCCCATACCAATTTAATGGGATTTACTTTACAGTGGAACGGCGGTAAACTCAACACGTGTTTGTTCTTTGCTGTTGCCATTTCATTGACAACATAATGGTTGAAATTGTGGCGATGTTGTTTAATCAAATCTAGTAAAACTGGTGTACTCATTTCTAGTTGAAACGGTATTTCTTTTGATAGTAGCCAATTCTGCATGTCCTTCTTTTTAGACCATATGCTTGGAATCTTTTCAACTTTGCGAGAAGTGTAGGGCGCGTTATCCGTAATAATAATGGCATCGTCTGGTAATTTTTCTAAACCAGTTTTCAAATACAACAAAATTCATATCCTCATGGTAGTCGCCAATTCTTTTGCTTTCGAAAACTAACAATCCACCTTCAATAAACCCATCTTCAGATCCTATGTGCACAATAATAAGTCTTTTGCCTTTTCCTGTTGAATTTTTCTAACCTGTCGAGACACCATTTTTAAATGCTTGCCTGCTGTTATGTACATTAACATCAACCTAAACTTTTGATTGTGCGTGCCCTTTCTTTAACCACGTTTTTTTGTTTGGCTCTATATGATCCAATAGTTGCTAAATATCTCCAAGTTCTTAGCTCACTAGTCTCTATCAATAAACTCTTCCTGCTTCCTGAAATTAATCTTTCTCATTAGTAGGTATAATGATGAACGGCTCATTAATGAGCATCTACCAGAGCTTTGCTTGGGCTGAGTAAGCGCTCCCTTTCTTTATAACATTAAAACTGTATGTACTTCTTGTAATACCTGCAATAATAATATGGGTAACTTCAGAAACATAAAACAGCTTCTTAGAAGTATTGAGAATTATTTGCTTTTCAATAAGGGAGAAGTGACCAAAACGGCCGGCTTTCTACCTGTACTCGGTATTGGATCCATGATAATTACGGTAGACAATAAATAAAAAAAGTAGAAAAAAAAACGTGGAAAATATGCAAAATGACTGTCAATTAAGTGAGTGTCATTTGTGCATGAAAAGTACCAATCGAATTGCCCACTTTTAGCGCTAAAATTTAAAGGTGGTCAGCGGAATTAAAAAACAGAGTACAGTTATAAGTAATGGTATTGTAACGTTTTCGGGTTCGCAATAAACAACTCGTGCAATTTATTTATTTAAAACAGTCTGTATATTTATACACTCAAAACTAATTACAATATAAAATATAAAAATAACGTATCACACTTAAAATACTACAATTTAATTTAACACTTGTATTTATTTATATCACTTCTATTTATATAACACCACTATTTATTTATTTCTTCGGTCACCACTTAAAGATCTATTTATTTGTTTCTTATATTTATTTCTACGCGCGTCGGCTACTTCTTAAGGAACTTCTTAATCCCGAATTACTCATCCATCGGTGCAACTGCCTTTTTATATATGCGATCGAAACATCTGGAACACACCAGATAAACGCCAGTGTTCTTCTCGATTTTTGTAGAAAATACAAGAGACATTCTGTCTATTTGCAGTACAACGCAAATGGATGATTTATTGCTTTATGATGTTTACCAGTCGCGTCGAGATGATTTACAACCTTTTTTTATTGTCGCTCGGAAGTGTGCCTTCTTTTGTTGTCGCCCGGATGTCTACTGGTTTCGTTACAGTATTTTTGGTGTGCAACTCTATAAGTAATTCAAACTCACTACTTACTAAATATATTTTTTGACAATCCTCCAGTATACGCAAATCATATCTTTTTTTTTTAATTTTATTATACAGTCGAAAGCAAAAAAAAGTAGACAAAAATGCAGGTTTCTGTCATAGACTTTCTCAAAATGATTAGTGTAATAGTGGCTTCAAAGTTACTTGTCAATATTTGATTATCTATCAAAATTGACAACCTAACAGTTGATATTAGACTATTATAAACATGCCTTCTATAAATGAAGATATTAAAGTCAATGTTATTGTAGATTTGAGTAACGGTTTCAAAATACGTGAAATTGCGGAAAGAAATTAAAAAATGGCGAGATCACCATAGAATTTGTAGAATTTCTGGTTCTGGCTGCAAAAGAATATCAACAGCTGAGCAAGACCGCCATCTCAGTGAATACAGCTGATGGAAGTAGCTTTCAGGGTTCTGTTTTTACTGCCCGAGGAAGAGTTAGAGAAGCTAATTTGCGTTGCCATAAAACTTCCGAAAAACTTAATTTAAATGCGACCAACAAAGACACTCCTGTAGGATATGCACTTGAACCTCTGGTAAATAAAACACTTTTGGGAAACTAATTTTTTCAGATGAAAAATTATTTCAAAGCAAGAAATGCATACCGATCATGAGATACCCGATTTGAAGAAAATTTTATTAATAATGTGTATCCAGAAAATTTCAAAGTAAACTTTTGGGGTTGGATTTCATTCATGGCACTGGTATGTTATGAGTAGAAGAAAACTTTAATTCAGAGTCTTATATCAACATTCTAAGTAATGTGATGTTGCCTTCAGTGGAGCTATTTTTTCCAAACCGCAATTTATAATTCCACAGAACAACTGTCCCATACATACATCGAACAGAGTGTAAACATGATTCAGAGAAAATAATATCAATGTGTTGAATTTTCCGCCAACAAGTTCTGATTTTAATATTATCGAAAATGTGTTGGGGTTGATGATCAAAGAAATAAAGAAACTAAACCGAAGACCTCAGAATCGACAAGAACTGATAAAAATAGTCCACACAGCATGGGAGAATGTATATTAAAATAATTGTACCAACCTTTATAATTCTATTCCAAATAGATTGCAAAAAGTTTGAAACAAAAACGGCTCTATAACCAGATATTAATGCATATATTTCTTCAGGATGTTTGTTAATTAGTATTTTGATTCGTATTAACCAGATAGAAAATGTTTTGATAATTATTTGATACTCCATCGAATAATGACTTGACACTAATAACAAGTAAATAAAGCCAGGTTTACGAAGTACGAGATCTCTTGTCTACTTTTTTTTGCTTAAGACTGTAACATTACTTTTGTTTACATTAATTTAAGCTAACTAACATCAACAAGTTACGCTTGTCATCCTAGAAAGAAATAACAAAATGTCACCTATTCAGTTGTCAAATTCGGAGCTGATCCATGGCTCACTATACCAGATTCAAATAAAAGCATAAATTTGATAAAATCATGTATAAGAAAACAATACAACAGAAACGATTACAATAAAAATAATCACGTATACGTTTTGGGTGTAAAATTGAAAAAAAAACTTTTAAACAAAAATGTGCCCTCTAAGTTTTTTTAAGTTTTTAGTAAGTCGAAAACAATTAAAAGTGAGGACGTTTAGTACGTGGATTTCAAGAAATATAATTTTTTAAGTCGGAAACTTTCCATATAAAGTTATACTATATTATTGCTATTTAACTGAGAATTATACAGGAAATACAAAGATGCAATTTTATACAGGTGTTTCATTAGAAAAAAAACTATATTTATGGGCAGCTATCTTCGAAGAAAAAACCGCTTGACAAAAAAATATTCATAAATACACAATCCGTCTTCTCCACGGAAATAAATCATCCTGTAAGTAACTTTGATTATATCTATTTTCTCGAACACTTAAAATTATATCTATTAGCTTTATATCTAAGAGCTGTTGCTGTTGTGTTGTTTGAGATATATCACCCTGTGAATGTATGAATTATTCTGCTAGTAACGATTTTGAAGCGGATAGTGTATTGGTATCCGGTTTTTATTCAAACCTGAAACATTTACTCCCAATTTTACTCATTTCCAAGAAGATTCGAACACAAGTTCTATCTAATACACGTAGACTTCCAATATGAAGCCGATAGAACACACACGGGGTTATTTAGATAGGCAATTAACTCCTCCACAGAGTAATATTGAGAGAAAGTTTATTGGGCAAAATCTGTACTAAATTGTTGCTAATGATTCAATTTATTCTTTAATAAAACGCCTTAGAATATCTTTAGAAACGATCAGATATCATTAAATACGAATCTATTTTGTTAATACCTAAAACTGCGTGTTGTTTACATTAGATCTGAATAGCACTAATTCATAGGGCGAACTGTAACATCTGTTTACTCCAGAGAATCAGAGAAAAAACTGCCATAAAATAAGGAATTTTATGAATAAAATCCTTTCTTCATCGGTGTAGGTACAAGGGTGACGAGTTTTTAAAATTGATTATATTTACCTTATATTTCGCAATATAATCTGTATGTTTCAATAACATACGCCTACATTTTTAGTTATCATTTATTTAGATCTAGAACGTTGTTTATGTTACTTTTTCTGAGATAAAAATTAATTGTCAGTGATTCCGAAATTTATTGCAAAGTCTGTAAAATATCGTCACTTAGCTTTGCTAAAACATACACAGAAATAGTTTTCATGCAAAGAATTTCGATAGTTTACAAAATTTCGTTACATGTTTAAATGACGATGCTTTTTAAAAAATCAGTTGTTATTTCTTCAGGAACACTTTGGAAATTTGCCTAAACTAATGACATATTTTGAAAATCGAATCTCAAATTAAAAAATGAGGTGTGGCCACCACACGACTTTCTTATACGTATGAGCGTTTCAAACTATACTATATTTTTTTTACACAAAAATTATTCAAAATCCTATTCTAAGTACTTCTGTTCTCTTAATAAATCGCTATAGAATGCATACTTAGCAAGATATTCGAAAAAAGGACTACTCCCTAAGAGTAAAAGTGTTACTTCCGGTCCGAATTTTGAAATTTCATATATTCAAAAAATATTGCAAATCTAGCACTAAATACTTTTGTATTCTTGATAAATACATATAGAATGCATAATTTACGACATATTCGCAAAAAATCGCTATTCGATAAGAGTAAAAGTGGTAATTCCGGTCTGAATTTTGAAATTGTTTTTATGCAAAAGATATTGAAAATTACGTTTTAAATACTTTTATACCGGTAACGTACCTGTCTAAAAAGCATGACATGCGAAATATTCGCAAAAAACTGATTTTCGATTGGAGTAAAAGACCTACTTCCGATAGCAGCCTCGAAAAACTTTTTAAATAAAATTGTTCTCAATTTTAATTTCAAGTACATATGAATTCTTTATAAATTTGTTTAAATTTAGTAGTTGACGAAATATAGGCAAAATTTAATTTTTTCACTGAAGTAAACTGCTACTTCCGGTTACCGATTTTACTGAAAAACTACTCAGATCTCAAGAGGGAGATTAAACACGTAAATACAAAATTTGGAATTGATATCTACAGCGGTTATCGTGGTCACATAGAGACACACAGACATTTTGTAAAAACATCTTTTTCGGTATCAGGGGACTTCAAAACGTGGACATCTGCAAAAATCTCGAAGTCGAAAATTTCACATTACTTCCTTTTACTACGTATCTATAAGAAAGTAAAAATGGATTAACCACATTAGATGTGGCTATTAATAATTCCAAGTGACTTAGACGCAGTTTTTAATAGAAATCCAGGTTTAATAACATTGCGGCAATTGTGTATGCTAATGTAGAAGGGGCGTTTTCTATCTACAAGGATGTACTTAATTCAAAGAGAACAAGTCTTACAGAAGAGAAAATGAACAAATAGTAGGGTATTTTGTATTTTATAATCACCAGCCACTTGTTATTCAATTATGTAAATAAAATTAAAACCTCTTTAAAAATACAACATTTCAATAGCGCGCCCATGGGCGATGAGTCATGACTCGCTCGATTCCGCTCCCTAGTAATTGTACTTAGTGCTTCGTTCCACAATGAAATGCATTTGTCTTTTCCATATCCGTATCTTTCAATATGCCGATTGTAATAGCTTTTCGTTATTCCCCATGCATTTTCAATGGGGTTGAAAATGCAGTTTTAAGGTGGTAATCGCGAAACTTTATGATTATACTGTTCAGCAATTTTATCTATTACATATGTTTTCCTCGGCTTATTTTCCAATACAAGCTGTAATAATTGCTTTTTATACATATCTTCTTCATTATCAACATTAATATCTGCTTTATTCCAACTAGTATTAGGTAATAATAAAAATAAAACACTGATTTTAAAGTTTTAAAATTATTAATTATAGTAAACCACTATAACGTTGTTTCGTCGCACAGCGACTTCATCAGGTCGATGAATAGTGAAGAATTTACATCAGTGCGAGAAATTATATACTGGACAAACATATTACAAATTTAAGGACAAAAGTGGGGAGTGACATAGGTTGGTTTGATCATTTAACGCTAACCCTAATTTTGTAATTCTAGAAATTTCTGATGATTCTAGGAGATCAAGCTTTTTACTTTTATCTTGGATATGAAGTATTTTAAAATTATCGTTAGAAGTATGTTTTGTAATTTTAAAATACTTTACTCTCAATATACGAGAAAATAACTATTTATAATTTGTTAAAAGAACTATGTAATGTGCTTCTGTTAAGTTAAACAATCCGATAATTACTAACACCTATAATATTAACAAAATAGTTCACTAAAAACAAATATGTAGGTTATAAATTGTTAGTATTATGCATATAAATTTTAAGTTGTGAGGTTGTCAAGGATCGTCATAAATACGTACTTGCTAACGTGCATTAACTGATTCCCCGATTTGAGTATATTATTATTATTATTAATTCTAAGTAAATTTTTGAAATTTGATTATGACATTTGACAGAAATTTAATTTCCTTATTTTTTCGTAGGTTGTGCTGGAGTTATAGTAGGACATCCGTTAGATACTGTTAAAGTACATTTGCAGACGCAAAATGGGACGAACCCTAAATATAAGGGTGGATATCATTGTTTGAAATCATTAATGGCGAAAGATGGATTCCGTGGTCTTTACCGCGGCATATCCAGTCCACTTTCAGGAGTAGCAGCTATAAATGCTATCATATTCGGCGTATATGGGAATATACGACGATACCAAGATGATCCCAACACTTTGACTTCCTCTTTCATTGCCGGCGTTTCGGCAGGATTATGCCAGAGTATCCTTACCAGTCCAATAGAATTGGCCAAAACTAGAGTACAAATTTCAGGCGATAATATCAGCCCTCTAAAAGTGATAAAAGATATATACAGAATTGAAGGCGTCCGTGGTGTTTTCAGGGGACTCAATATCACAATGGCTAGGGAAGCACCCGCTTTTGCAACTTATTTTGTCTCCTATGAGTTAATGACTCGTACTGTCGACGATGCACCAGTTTCAACGGCTACTATGCTAATCGCCGGCGGTATGGCTGGAGTTTTCTCATGGTTGGTATCCTATCCAGTGGATATTGTTAAATCCAGAATACAAGTAGATGGTATGAACGGTGATAGAATGTATAAAAATAGTTTCGATTGTTTGAGAAAGAGTATATCGGCAGAGGGGTATACGTTTTTATTTCGCGGTATGTCTCCAACTTTAGTTAGAGCTTTTCCTGTGAATGCAGCTTGTTTTACCGTTGTGACTTGGACTATGAGATTATTCGACGGCAGTGCGACAACAGAACTACCCAAAACGTCCATTTGGGACGCTCTGATGTACAGCATGCAGTTTCCGGAGTCATCGGCGCTACTACTTTAAGAGAATCTCCACCTAGCGGGTTCAAAAATACCGTAAATTCCTACTACCACTACTTGTTCTTCTAGTCTTATACGTATTTAAAATTAAAATATGTATGATTAAAATGTATGTATGTAAATTTGCAATGGAAATGCAAAATTGGTCTGGATTATACTGTATTGTGAAGAGAAAATACCGTTACAATTTGACTACGTATTACCTACCTTACAATATTTATGCTAATATTTATTACGTTGTTGACTTTGCGAATCGTAAAAGTTTTCGACTTAATTTGTAAGCTGTATTTAAGAAATGAATGATAGAATAATAAAAAGCTAAATAGATATACGCAAATGTGTTTTATTTATGTTGTACCGTTTTTGTTACTTTTTATCTGTAGAAAGTACGTACAATTTTAAATTTACCTTATTGGTCAATCTGTCAACAATATTGGTTTGACATACAGGGTGGCTGACCAAAAACGCCCCAAGCCGTAGCTCCGTTATTTATTATACGATTTTAAAAAACGAAATATCAAATAAAATGGTTAAGTAAATACTATCAATTGGCGTAATCAAAATATTATTAGGAACAAAAAGTTTTAACATGCGATAGTCAATTTTTTTTTTTTAATGGCAACGAATATTTTTAATTAATGTTTCGGATAAAGAATGTTTTCCTGATTTTGATGATGTATAACACGTCAATTTTTCAACATAAGTTTCAAGTGTGCCGTGGATAGCAATCAAATGCATCAAGTAATAAGTACTGTCAATTAGTACCTATGTAAATGTTAATAAATACTGACATTGTGACATTTGTGTATCGGTGTGACATTAGTTCAACGTTCTGATTCTTTCTGTGATTTCAATTCATCATTATCATGGATAGCAATCAACTGACCGACATGTTGCAACTATACTTTGAGTGTAATCGAAATAGTGCTGAAGCTGTGAGACTCTACAGTTAGCGTTATCCGACAAGAGAGGTTCCAGACCGTCGTAAATTCGAAACATTAATTGAAAATATTCGTTGCCATTAAAAAAAAATTGACTATCGCATGTCAGAATTTAGATTTTCGAAAAAAGGGGCTAACTTCTCAATTTTGGATATCGTTTTTTTGCAATATCTTTTGATATATGGGATACGGTTTTCATGTAGTAGAACAGCGTTTAGAACAAATCTAGAACGACCTGGAAGAGCCGTCAGAATTTCAATTTTCGCAAAAAGAGAGGCTGTAAGAAAATCGCTTTTCCTATTAACTCAGCCAATTATTATTTTTTATTTGAAATACTTTGGAACAATTTAAAACAAACCTTAAATGACTCTCAGAATTTCGATTTTCGAAAAAGGGGGTACTGGCGAAAAATTGTTTTTTGCAATTTACTCGACCGATTATGATTTATTTTTTAAAATACTTTGGAACAATTAAGAACAAACCGAGAACAACCTGGAACAACCATCAGAACTTAGATTTTTAAAAATGAGGAACTAACTTCTCTTTTGGATATAGTCTTTTTGCAATATCTTTTCGTATATAAGAGATACGGTTTTGATGTATTAGAACAGCGGAGTCCAGATTATTAAATAACATAAATCTTTCTTAGATAGGAGATATAAGAAAAATTTATGTTATTTCTTTGTATGTTCAATGTATATTTTGTGGCTGATTCGGAAAGCCCCAAAGAGTACTTTTTTCTCTTATACGACGTCATACTCCTAACTTTAGCGGTTTCGCTGTTATAACGGTTTTTCTTCGCAATTAGACCGTACTTCGACATTTTTTTTTGGCAGGAACTAAATTGTACCGGCGTTTCGGTTTCGAATTTAGGGATAGACTAAGACCTCTTCTAACTACTCCTAATTTTTTTCAAGTGATTTAAGGAAAGAGGATAATTTTTGATTGGGCATTGCAAATAGTCATTTTTTTCTAAAATATCAAATGGGAACCATATAAAATGATTATATCGTTGGATAATCGAAATTCCAAGTTTTCCATTTATTAAAAAAAAACACATTTCATTACAAAATTAAAAAGAAAAAAAAGTTGTTAGGTCAATTCGTCGAAAAACGTCTTTTTTCAAAGTCAGCTGTCATGATAAAACAATAGAAGTGTCAATGCAAACGGAAAAAGTAACAATAAACTGACAGAAGTATTATTGTTATCTGATAAACGTTGCGAAAATGTCTGGAACTCAAAGAAATGGTTGACATGTGTTTATTCTTGGAGAATGTTTCAAAAATTGTTTGTTAGCGTCACGAGTGTACTCTGAGAGATATCCTCTCAGAACATATCCAAATCCACGTTAGTTTACAAAGGTGTTGGATAGATTTACGTCTACTGGTACTGTTCAACGAGCAAAGAGAGTTAGAACGAAGCCAGTTTTGACCGTAGAAAACGAGTTGAAAGTTCTGGAGGCTGCTGTTGAAAATTCTCATATCAGTGTCCGCGAAATTATTAGGAACACTGACAAGTTACATCCATTTAAAATTCAATTGCAATTGGAATTTCGATTATCCAACGATGTAATTATTTTATATGGTTCCGATTTGATATTTTAGAATAAAAGTGACTATTTGCAAAGACCAATTGCAGAAATTCTGCCTGGTTTCAAAATCTTGAGATTGCAATTCCTGGTGCAATTGAATTTTAAATGGATGGAACTTGTCAGTGTTCCTACTAATTTCGCGGACACTGATATGAGGATTATCACCAGCAGCCTCCAGAACTTTCAACTCGTTTTCTACGGTCAAAACTGGCTTCGTTCTAACTCTCTTTGCTCGTTGAACAGTACCAGTAAACGTAAATCTATCCAACACCTTTGTAAACTCACGTGGATTTGGACACGTTCTGAGAGGATATCTCTCAGAGTAGACTCGTGACGCCAACAAACAATTTTTGAAACATTCTCCAAGAATAAACACATGTCAACCATTTCTTGTTGAGTTCCAGGCAGTTTCGCAACGTTTATCAGATAACAATAATGTTAGTATATTGTTATTTTTTCCGTTTGCATTGACAGTTGCACTTCTATTGTTTTATCATGACAGCTGACTTTGAAAAAAAGACGTTTTTCGACAAATTGACCTAACAACCAAAAAAAAATGTCGAAGTACGGTCTAACTGCGAAGAAAAACCGTTATAACAGCGAAACCGCTGAAGTAGGAGTATGACGTTATATACGAAAAAAAGGTACTCTTTGGGGGCTTTCCGAATCAGCCACAAAATATACATTGTTCCATTTAAAAAAACATAGGTTTGATACGCCACTGGAATACGACACGGCACTGATGACCAAAAATATTTTAGGGAAATAGTGATTGTAGTTATGGACAATTTTTCTCTTAGCTTTTTTCGATATATTGTATGATAGAGGAGCTACGGTCCGAGGCATCTTAGGTGCTACACCCTGTATTTATCAAAAGCACAAAATGATCTAAGCTAGATTTGGAATAGACCTTGTATAAATGAAATTTCAAAGTTTGGACCGGAAGTAACACCTTTACTCTAGTACTTTCCTGTGATAATATATACATGCAACTATAAGTTTTCCAACATTATGAAACAAAATTGACTCCCTGCAATTTCAAGTTTATATTCTGTTATACTTGATCAGCTTTTGTTGATAATTTTTAAAATCAGCGCTATCAATATCTTAAGCTGTGCTTACAGGTACTGTCAAATTTGAAAATTATGTTATAACGGGTGTTAAGATAAATTCGATGTCAAAGAAATTTTTGAAAATTTGAAGTCATGTCTAAGATACACTAATTATTATTGTAGTTAACGTGATAAATAATAATATTAGCAATTTAAGACTGCCAGGAGTTGCACTTTTATTCTTCCACCAAACACCCTGACAAAGTAAACAAAAGTAATTTGGTTCATTATTATGGACGTTCTTGTCTGTTCAAATCTTCTTTTGTTTTGTTGTTACGAAAACCAATTTTGTGTTTTTAAATGACACTTTAAAATAAGGCGATTTTTCTCTATTCAATAGTTCAAAAACATATAAAAAATGGACTGTGGATACCACACGACTTTCTGATATGCAGATGCGTCAAACAAAAGTTTTAAATCTGTGTGGAATGCGTACTTTGATACAAATTTGCAAAAAATTGTGGTTCGATAAGAGTAAAGGTGTTAGTTTTGGTTCGAATTTCATTTTTTTAATACAAAAATTTGACTAAATACTTGTAAGACACTCGAAAAAAATTGTCTACAAAAGTTGTTCCAATTATATTGTAAATGTTTTACAATATAATTGGAACAACTTTTGTAGACAATTTGAGAATTTGAAAAAATATTTTATAAAGTTGTTTTCAAATTCACTTCTGAGTTTAGAAATTTGGCTACAGTTTGTTGTTGACAAGATAACATTTTATTTTATTACTAACGTAAACTACTACTTTCGATCTACCGACTATCAAAAAATAATCTATACCAAATACCCCGCCAAAATCTGAAACAATTTGATATGCCACCCGAACACTTGAGAGTGTAGTAATTTGTCAATATTTTTAAATTTTATTATTAGTGTAAATAATTTATATTAATAACAATATTGTACAAATGTGACTTTCAGTAAGTAATATGGGTATACATCGTAAATTATTGATTTTTATGTCAGGTTTGATTGCAAAATTTAAAGTAAAATGTAAAATACATACTTTTAAAATTTATTATGAAAGTATCTCAATTTAAAAGTTATAAATATACAAAAATGAGTTGCAGAAATTAGTATGTTTCAATGGACCATAATAAGTAACTTTCACTATTTCTAACACAAATAATAAATAGTTCTACGATATCATTCATTATTCCATTCCACATTCTGTTAGTAGTAGTCGATGACCAGGGGTAGTGCACTTCATTTACTACACCTTATCAGTGTTTTGGATAAGTGAGGTTTTCGTAGAGGGCACCGCTTTATCCAGGATTGAAAACACAACTCTCAATATAGTTGGCTGCGTTGATGAATTTTGTTAGAATTGTTGTTGTCATGTGATTTTTCTCCGCCATTTGTATTGTGAGTAACTGTCATTGTTAAATACTAAAATACGTTAGTTCTTCTCCACAAGTGCATTTCGAAACATCCAACAGACGATACTACATTAGAAAAAATGTTAATGTTGTAAGTGTTACTTATACTATTAAAAAATGTAACAGTTTCTTAATCTTATTAAATATATTGCAGTTATAAGATATAATGTTATTTTTTGTATATAATTTACTAAATATATAATACTTATAGATAAAAATACATTTGTTTTAATCTCTTGCATCAGTAGCACTTAGATATAGAAAAGATTTTACGATACTTCACTATCACTAAATTGTTTTTCATGTAAAATTAGCATCAAATATTTTGACGTTTAATAATACAGACACATGTTCAAGCAAATATAACGCCAAAAATATTGATGCCAATTTTCACATGAATTTCATACTTTAATAATTTGCAATCAAGAAATTTTAAAGTTCCCGCTCATTAGAGAGTTATCATTCTCTACAGATTCCTACGATGAATTCTACCAAAAGTACCCGGGAGGGAATTACAGATGGTGCTGATGTTTGGTTCACTTTTTAGTGAGAGAGTAGGCCATCTATACCCTCTCTTTTATCTATGGTCGATGACTATTACAGCACTATCTGGCAAATTATGTAAAACTTGTTCAAAACATTCTAAAAAAATAATTCATTTTATCACAGTACTCAGATTGGATAGGGGTGGACGAGAAACTGAACGTGCTTTGCATTGATGAATTGGTTATGTATGCTTTACTTGAGTGCCACCCATTTGTCAAGCTGTGTTGTCAGCATATTGTCATGAATCCTGAAAAAGAGTATTTCTTATTCCTGTTCCTATAATTCTTAGTCCAACGTATTGTAGATACAAGTGAATCTAACAAAAGCTCGGATAAGAAGCATTGGTAGTGTGTTTCTCTGGTTTAAGCATTGCTTATGGTGTTTGATGAATGGAAAAGGAGGGTTTTTGTCTTTAATATTAATGTATTTTATGTAATGTTTTTGTCAAAACTAGGTTGTTCTAACTATATAACCAATGAATTAATGATACAATAACTTAAAATTAAACAGAGAATATTCGTATTTTAAAAAAAAAACGCAATGAGAAATTACATCAAATATGTCACAAAACTTAAATGTCTTTTTGACATTTTCATTTCCTATTTAGAATTCTTACTATTGCAACTGCCTTATATTTTGGGTTTCAGTAGTTATAATTTTTGTTAGAGTAGGTAGTGAATGATGAAAAGTCAGTGACGGCATAAGTACATCTGTTGCACTTTAAAAGTTCAATGGTGTCCGATCGGTAATGACAGAACATATAGCACTGAAAGCTAAGAACACGACAGCAAGCTACATAAGCTAATCTTATGGCCAAAGGCTATGTATAATATGAAGTTAAGCCGCGTTTTCATATGATATTCAAACTCACATATGTTTCATAGCTTGTTCCTAGTTTCATACACTTTTCTTTAATCTTTACTACATCATATTACAAATGCTACAGTAGTAAAATATCTTTTGCAAATTGACAGGGGCTGTAATATGACGTTCAAGGTTCGGATTGCACTAAGAAACGGGAGGCGCCTGTCAGATTTTTCGATATATCAAATTTGACTTTTAGAACTCACCTGTTTATTACATTTTTCAACATTTTACCATTACTAAATTACCCGTGAAGAAGTTGACCGATAAAATTCCTTAGTATTAAGTTATGTACAAATAAAAAGAATTGGCAGTTCGTGGTGAGATGTCTGAATCGGAGGAATCCGAGAAACCCATCATTATAGGAGGTGGCAGGCGGATGAGCATTCAAGCCATGCAATCTTTATTTGAATTGCAGGAGAACAATCAGCTCTGCGATGCCACCATTTTACTGGAGGATGGAACAAATATACCGGTTCACAGAGCCATTTTGTGCGCCTGCAGTTCTTATTTTAAGTGAGTAATGTTCTTGATTTGACACCTTCAGTGTTAAGACTACATTTATAAGGTTCTAAAATTTATGCTAGTATATATGAAATAGCGTATTTGATAAATAAGAATTGAAACTATTTAGTTTTTAGAAAACAATAGTTTTAGTAAAAATAACTATAATAAGAAATAGCCCGTGTTTCACAATTTATTGTTTATTGGTAAATCTGCCATGGTATACTGTAAAGATGAGAGACTGTGTTAGCGGAACTGGGATAACGTTAATAGTATATGACTACTATACAATTTTATAGTAGGTACTTACAGTAATTTGACGAGAATCTGATAGCTTGGCTAAAAAGAGTTAGTGTAGGTACTGTAAAGTAATATTTTTTTAAAAATGTACTAAAAAGCGTTACTTTAAATTCAAATTTAATTAAACAAAAAGATTAACATAAAAGTTAAATATTCCATTATAATTTAAATCCAACAACTGTTCAATCTCTTCAGATACACGTTCAGATACCTGCCAGACAAAGTGTTACAATTTGGCTCCATGAATTATATTGTGACGCTCATGTTCTTCTATAAAAAGCTCCATTAAAATTGGCAACACTCTTGAAAGATAATACACAATAATTTATAATTAATATGTACGTTCTGTTATTTGTATTACTGTTGGATATTGCAAAGAACGTATTTCTCAAGAGTTTATGTAAATAAAAACTTTATGTAACAGGATATATATACTTAAGTAATGTGTATAATATATAATGATTACTGTTCTTGTAAGGAGGGGAAACTTTTATATTATCTGTCTATCAATAACAAAAACAAGTGATATTTATATATCTTTTCCGTCAAGTTGCTGTGATATTTTGATGTTTACTGCTCAACATTTTTTTCATATCCAAAGAGTTTTGTTGTTTTGTGAAGTCTTAACAAACAAAAATATAAATAAATTCAGCTCTATCAAATTCATGATTGTGTCAGGAAAATATGAATTAATATATAATTAACGCAATCATATTTTATAACAAAATTTGGTCCAAACAATTTCGATGGGTAGGGGATCAATTGAAGGTGACCTAAGTTGCGGAAGGCCTATTGAAACAAGAACTAGCAAAAACATCAAGAAAGTAGAGGTTTTGGTCTTGGCATATCAAAAAAAAAAAAAAAGTAGGAATATCAGAAGTAGTATTAATAACTTTGCCTGAAGATTTAGGAATGAATAAAGTTTCGGTACGAGTATGTGGGTGAGAAAGATGCGCTGTCATATTTTCCGATAAAAACTTGATCCAAATAATTCCGATGGGGTAGGGAAACAATTGAAGAAGGCACAAGATGCGGAAGGCCGTTGAAGCAAGAACCAACAAAAACATCAAGAAAGTTGAGGTATTGATCTTGGTATATCAAAGAATAAGAGTTTCAATGATTGTCATTAAAGTAGGTATAGCAGAAGCAATAGATTAAAAATTTTCCTCCAAAATTTACGAATGAATAAGGTTTCAGAACGTTTGATTCCAAACCTGCTTACTCTCGAATAAACACTTTGTCAAACAAACGAAATCTACAAGGAGACAATCAGAATACTGAAATCTGCCATACAGTAAAAATGTTTACATAGCTGTGATCAAAAGATCATGCTGCTTCATAACAATTGCCGAGATAACAAGCTGGCCAAGTCCATGATGTGATCAACGAGTGCGGCTCTGTAGATATAAAACATACGTTTAAAAGCATTTTAGGTGACGCCGTTATTCTTCGGAAAGAAGCGATTAAGGAATTTTTTGAGGACTTATATAAATAATTTTATTTGAGTTAGCCTCATTGGGAAAAAATGGATTAAATGTTTGTATTACTGGATTATATGTTGAAAAATAAAATATAAATTTTATCCAAAATGTTTTCTTTCACAGCTAGGTAAATAATATAAAAATCTACCACTGTACAGGGTGAGTCATTAGTAGCTGCTTCTTTAATTGCTCTCTTGTGTTTTAAATAAAAGAAAAAACAATTAGTAAAAGATTCATGGTTGCTTGTGGCGCATATTCTAAAAATACTTTAAGCTCTGACGCTCTTCTAGTTTCATCGGAAATTCACGGAACTTTTTTTTTAATGACTTACCCTATATATTTTTGAACTTTCTAGAACTGATTTAAATTGTCTATTCAACTGTTTTTTACTTTTCAAAATTGAGCCAATAGTTTTTGAGTTATTAATTTTTTTCGAAAATATTTGATAAAAACATTTGTTCAGAAAGAAATCATTTTCACATTGTTTTTAAAAGTAAAAGTATTAACTTTGGTGGTGCTTGTAGCCAAGAAAATTCTGCATCATTTGGTATAAGTTGCAATCGACAATACCACAAAAAACTTTGTTTTTTCAAAGCCTACTTCCCGAAATTTTCACATACCAAGAACTTATTTTTTTTTAAATGTAATGTCCAGTATTTTATTGTGCCATTTTGTTACTTTTTTTATTCTCTTTCATTTTTGTTAACATTGTCCTATACCTATCTTTTGTAATTTCTGAGGTAATTACTATAGGAGCAATTAGCGATCAAATAAAGAACTGCTTGCGATGTTGTTCTATGCACCCAAATATTCGCTCAAGCAATGGAAGGCTGGAATGGAGTCCGACTTCCTTAGTAAACTGTCAGTCAAAGTAAAGGTTAAATCCAACTATGCCAAAAGTAATAATTTTACAGAATGAAGGGCATCGCATTTCAGTTTTTTAATTCCGGTAATGTCCAGTTGCAGTATTTCATTTTTTACATTGTTGGTTAACAACGAACTTAAATAAAGATTATGTTTACTTATATATTTGAAGATCCCGCCCTACTAAAAGGTGCATGAAACAATGCTGCTATCCTCAATTTAATTTGCCTAGTTGCTCGTATTCCTTTATTGTTGAAGATCTTCATATAAGAGATGGCTGCAGTTTGCGTAAAACGTTTCGACATATTGTTGTAAACGCATACCAATGTTTTCAAAAAGTTTTGAAAGTCTGTCCGTAGAAAACGAAGATACTCTTCTCCATTAACATTTTCATCAAAGAAATAAAGTTCAGTTATGTAACTACCCACTATTCCTTCTCACACATTTCATGACCAACGATTTTTATGTTATAGTAATAAAAACTGTGACGATTAACGCATCCACTTTAATAGAAGGTGGCTTCGTCGGTGAACCACAAAAAATTGAGAAAGTCATGCTAATTTATCTGCTGCCCATTGACAAAAAATTTACGCAATTCTAAAATTTTTTTTTTTATCTAACTGTGTATGAATATGCTACGGATGAATTACATATTTCCTAATTATTCTGGATTCTCAAATTTGATTTATATCTAACTGACGACTAATTTTTGTAATACTAGTATGTGGGGGTGCTCGACTACACTCGCAAGTACCATAAACTTATTATCCTCACCAGTTATTGATTTTGTCCGCTCTTTTTTCATATTCAATACTTTTTGTTGACTTGAACCGCTCTTTTATACTTTCGAAGGTTTTTGGCTTCGGTTGACTTTTACCAAGGATCGCCGTGTATAAGGTCTGGATGCTAGAATAATTCATTTTGATGATAACTAATAGCGATGCTTTTATAAATTTAACATAAATGTTTACCGGCTTTCTTTAACAGTTGACTCAGGCAGTCGGCTGCATTCCAGCCTTTAATGGACGAATATTTGAGTGCATAGAACAGCGCTCGTAATTCTTTATTTGACCGCTGATTGCTCCTATAGTGATTATCTCAGAAATTACAAAAGATAGGTATAGGACATTGTTAACAAAAATGAAAGAGAATAAAAAATGGAACAAAATGCCGCAATAAAATACCAGGTGTTCCATTTTAAAAAAAAGTGTTTGGTATGTGAAAATTTCGAGAAGAAGACTTTAAAAAAACAAAGTTTTTTGAGGTATTGTCGAGTGCAACTTATACCAAATGATGTAGAATTTTCTTTGCTACAAGCACATCGAAGTTAATGTTTTTACTTTTAAAAGCAATGAAAAAACGTTTTTGTTTTCTGAACACGTATTTAGGTCAAAAATTTCCAAAAAAAATTAATAACCCAAAAACAGTTGGATAGACAATTTAAAACAGTATTAGAAAATCATATTCATGGTCAAAAAAGGCCGATATCACCTTGTCTAGAGGAATTTCTTTTTTAAACTTCTCTGGTGATTGTGGATTTGAATGCTTCTATACCATCGATGTCAACTTAGTGTATGGTTCAAAATATAATAACAAGTTTTGTCGCCAGCAATAATTGATAGAAAGAAGTCATTATTATGATGATCATACTCGGGAGGTTCTGCAAAAACAAGCTAATTAGTAAAAATTTCGTAACTCAGTTTGTGTATGATACTATCTACGCACAGATTCTACTCTTCATTCTATATTTTCTGGGATTCCTTTGATTGCAATTTGACGATTTTCCCTAATCAGGCCTACCACAATGCATTTTCGCAAACTGCTTCACTATGAATTTGTAATGGCTACAAACCTCCAGCACGCAAAAAGTTGAATGATCACTCTTGAAAACAATGCCAGTTGATTGATTACAATTATTTTAAAGACTGACCTGACACATCCAACATTTTTCATAAAATGTAATCATATAGGAGTATATGATTTAAAACTATATCAAGAAAACGCATTTGAATCTCAACCGGCATTACAGTATTGATGTCTAAATTTATTGTATTTTTATAGTATCTCATTCAGCGCCGTTTTAAGTAGTTCGGCTCGTCCGGCCAAAGACTTCCGGCGCTGTTATTAGCTAGCAGAAAAGTTATTAGTACGCTACGATTAAATAATACGTTAGGAATACCAATAAATCTGTGAATAGCTCTTAAAATTAAGAGAAGAAATTGACAGACTGAAGGTCTGCTTAATCAGCTCAAAAAGAACATAAATACGAGACTTGGACGTTCACCAATCAAAGTGTAAATTTAAACTAAAAATAAAATTTATTAGTATTTATCTCTTAAAATAGGCGATTAGCTGCAGCTCCAAATGGTGAAGAAAATATAATATACACTGGAAAACCTTAGCGGTTACAGCTCACACAAATTCCTGTTAGATGGAGTGTCCTTAAACAATACTAGAACAAGGAAGCCTTTTAGTTTACACTAGTTCCAAGACGCTTCATAGCTTCTAGTAGGTCCCTTAAAATAAGAAGAAAAAGGATGAAACTCTTACTTAAAGGAAAATTGACATATCCACAAAATGCAGGTGGTGGCGATCACATTAAAACAACTGAAAATTAAGGTTTAGAACGTTACCTGGGTTGTTACAGTGAAGCATCACAAAAAACAAGAAAAACATATGATAGTGTTTGGCAATTTGGTCTCTTTCGGTCCTAATTGATTCAGTATTCAAGTGCCAATTAAAATCCGCCAAAAGAAATCGTATTGGAACGAACGAAAAAAAGACAAACGGTGGTGTTTGGCAATTTGGACTCTTTCGGTCCTAATTGATTCAGTATTCAAGTGCCAATTAAAATCCGCCAAAAGAAATCGTATTGGAACGAATGAAACTCGTGGTCAAGTAACCCAGCTTAAGAAATGATTTACTTAAGCTTGTATCCGATAATGTAATCAAACGTGGAAACGAAATATGTAAAATTTGTAGGAAATATATCTAGACACTCCATTAACTTAGCAATTAATATAGACTATAAAATATGATGTAAAAGACACCAAAATTTTCTAGTAAAAAAATTAGAATTTTTAACGAGAATAAAAGCAGAAATACCCGTGTTCCAACAAAAATTCTTCTTAAATAATTATTCGTCGAATTCCAAATAAAATTGAGCATAATTCTAATCTTTATGCAAATAAAGAATCGTAAAAGTACTAAACAAAATTATTTAATATTTTAATGAAGCTAAGAGACCCAAAACAATGAATATTTAATAAAAGGGAAAATCATTACAGATATAAATACAGCAACCCATTATACATGCCATTTACGTACCATATAAAGAAACAAACCTAAAAAAAAGCCTAAAAGAAACAAACAAAATTTATAATAAAAATTAAATCGAACTGAAAATTGTGTTAAGAAAATTTACATATATACTGGGCCAACTTTTAGACCGTAACGGTTTTTATGCTAAAATGCCATCCGAGTATTACATGCGCTTATAAAATTATATATTCTTAATAATATTTTATCAGAATTGTTTGAAAAAGCAGATAATATGCTAATAGAACGATAGTTAGCTTCTAATGTCAAATCATAGCCTTTGTAAAGAGGTGTTATTCGAGCAACGTGAAATTACTTGAAATAACATGCGTTCGAAGTTGACTTTTATGATGCTATTATATTGTCCGCTTTTTAATAAAGTTTTGCGAAAGTTATTAAAGTTGCTTTAGTGACTAATTCAAATTTGTCATTGGCGTTCGCTAGCATGATTATTTTTCATATCTATTAGGTTCTATATTATTGTATTCCTATAAGTGTTATAAGTAAAGATCGACAGTCAGGGCTACATTGCAGGACTGGACTCTTAAATGATAAATTTAATTCGAAATTAGACACACTTCTACTCTATATATGTCGGTAACCTAAAACATATTTTCAAAACACGCCCATGCTAGGTTTATACTGTGGACCCTCCATACAGATTGAGTGGCACACTCTAAAACTTGTCACAAAATCACAGGAGGGATCATGACAATCAATTTCGGTTAACCCATTGCAACAAATACAATATTAATTAACAAATTAATTTATAAAAATAAAATTGATGTTTTTTCATTCATACAGGGCTTTATTTACCACGACACTGCACGGAAAGAACAAAACAAACGTATTACTACCAGGCGTCTCTTCAGAAATGATGAGTGTTCTCCTGTCTTACATCTACTTGCGAAAACTTAATGTGAACGAGGACAATGTATACAAGCTGCTTACCACGGCGGACTACCTCAGTATTCTGGGAGTCCTAGAGATTTGCTGCAATTACCTCGATCACAAGATGAACCCAAGCAACTGCATCGGAATCATGTTATTCGCGAGATCTCATTTCTGTAGTAAATTGGCCGACTCAGCTTGGAAATATGTGATGCGATATTTCGTCCAAATAGCGTGTCAAAGCGACGAACTCTTAAATCTGAGCCTGTCGGACCTACAAGAGATCATCAACGATGACGAATTGAACGTAAAGAGTGAAGAAACTGTCTGGGAAGTAATTCTAAAATGGATAAATCACGATCCGGAGGAAAGAAAGAAGCATATCGTTTCGTTGATGAAATGCATACGGTTAGGTTTATTAGATACTCAATTCTTTCTGGAACATGTCAAAGATCATCCGTATGTGACGAGCTGTGAAGAAAGTAGACCAATGATCATCGAAACATTAAAATTCTTGTACGATTTAGAGACTATATCCCATAGAGATGGAGAGGTTCCCACTCCAGAAATAGCAAGACCTAGAGTACCTCACGAAGTTCTCTTTGCCATTGGCGGCTGGAGCGGAGGGTCGCCAACAAATTACATGGAAACTTACGACACCAGAGCCGATAGATGGGTGAAAGTGGAACAAGTCGATCCCATGGGTCCCAGGGCTTATCATGGGACTGCCGTAGTCGATTTTAACATTTACGTAATTGGCGGATTCGATGGTATGGATTATTTTAATTCATGTAGATGTTACGACGCTGTGAATAAGACGTGGAAAGAAGTGGCTCCCATGCATGCCAGGAGGTGTTACGTTAGTACGGCTGTTCTGAACGATTACATATATGCAATGGGTGGATACGATGGGCACCATAGGCAGAATACTGCCGAAAAATATAATCCCAAGAATAATCAGTGGAGCCTGATAGCACCCATGAATATGCAAAGATCAGATGCTAGTGCCTGCACATTAAATGGTATGTTCTTCTCTTTCGACTTTATTTGCTTTAAATTGCTTTGGTGAAATTAGATGCATAAATAAAAATAAATATTGCATGGCTTCTAAGTTCAGGTGTAAGGCCGCGCAAGCGCCAATAACATGACCTAACGACTACCGAAATTATCGGGCTTTTATAACAGAATGTAATAAACCAGCATAGGTACCCATTTTTTACTATTGCAAAATCCGACAAGTCACACTTTTCCAGAAATTATAAATTATACCAAAAAACGAAGCAAATCCCCACAAGAAACACGTAATTTGAATCTGAAATCTTATCTTAAATGCAACTTTCTTAACGCATGAGCGTAGTCCAAATTTTAAGAATTTTTTATGCAAAATTTAAACAAAATCCTATTCTAGGTACTTCTATTCTTGTAATATATCTCTATAAAATGCATACTTTGCGAGATATTCGAAAGAAAGTACTACTGACTAAGAGTAAAAGTGTTACTTTCGGTCCGAATTTTGAAATTTCATGCATACAAAAAACATTGCAAATTCAGCTCTAAATACTTTTGTATACTTGATAAATATATATAGAATGCATAATTTACGACATACATATTTGCAAAAAATCGCCATTCAGCAAGAGTAAAAGTGTTACTTTTGTCCCGAATTTGAAATTTTTTTCATACAAAAAATATTGAAAATTAAGTTCTAAATACTTTTATACTGCCAATGTAGCTGTCTAAAAAGCATAACTTGCGAAACATTCGCGAAAAACTGATTTTAGATAGATAGTTTCTACTTCCGCTAGAAATTTCGAAAAACCTTTTTAAAAAAATTCTTCTCAAATTTTATTTTGAGTATATATGAATTCTTTATAAATTTGTTTAAACCTAGTAGTAGACGAAATATTGGCAAAATTCGATTCTCTCACTGAAGTAAACTACTACTTTCGATCTGCCGATTTTACTGAAAATCTAATCAAATCTCACGAGGGAGATTATACTCCTAAATACAAAATTTGGAATTGATACCGCGCGATCATTTAAATTCTAAATTAGAGCAGTTTGTGAAATTTAAATTAAGTTGGTATATAAGTACTAATTTACAATTTGAATTGTCACAGTGACGTTTCAAAATGTTTGATTTAGAACATAAGATTTTTCTTACTGAAAGTTATTTTAAAAACGCCGAACGACAAGAGAATGGTGAATGGACATATTCAGTACCGCACTGCATCAATGATTTTCAAAATGCCTTCCCTAATTTTCCTGCGGATTATCAAAAATTAGTCCAAGAAATTTACACATGTGTGGCGAAATTTCGTAATGTTGGAACTGTAGGTAGGAAAGCTGGTAGTGGCGCGCCCAAAAAAAGGACTCCTGAGATTGTGGCAGATGTTGCAGAAAGAATGGAACAGTCTCCCAAAAAATCTCTTCGCAGATTAGCCCCAGAAATAAACCTTTCATATGGAACTTGTCAAAAAATTTTAAAAGAAAATTTAAATCTTTATCCCTATAAGTCGTTCAAGAGCTATTCCCTCGAGATTTTCCTGTACGAATAGAATACTATCAGTGGTTTTTGAATAATTTAAATAACAACAACACTTTGGATTTAATATTTTTTTCTGACGAAGCATGGTTTCACCTATCCGGCTATATAAACAAACAAAATATGCGTATTTGGTCTTCGGAGAATCCTCATGAGTTTATTCAATCGCCTCTCCATCCGCAGAAAATTGGTGTTTGGTTAGCGGTTTCTAGAAGGCGTATATTTGGACCTGTGTTTTTTGAAGGAACGATAAATGCTGAGAGATGTCGAAATAATTTACTTGAACCGTTTTTACAAAATCTTCATGATGACGAACTTTTACATGGGTATTTCCAACAGGACAATGCAACAGCTCACAAAACATGGGAAAGTATGGCTCGAATTTGCGAGTTTTATGATAATCGAGTCATTGAATTTCCGCCTCGCAGTCCGGACTTAACGATTCTTGATTATTTCACTAATCCGTATCTGAAAAACACAGTTTACAAAAATAACCCACAAAATCTTGAAGAACTACAAGAGGCAATTTCTAATGCATGTAACGCTATAACCGTTCAGATGTTGGCAAATGCTTTTGAAAATATGAAACGGAGGGTTAACAGTTGCATTGCAACAGGGGGAGAACACTTTGAACACCTTTTGTAATTCACAATAAAACTAATTTGTCTTGTAATGCTTTCATTCCATTAAATTTAAATCGATTACACATAAGATTCACAAATGTCACAAAGTATAACATAACCGCAAATTTCAATTAATCAATAATTGACATTCTGGACAACCTAATAAAAAAAATCCCGCCTGCTATAATTTAGAATTTAGAGAGAGAGAGAGAGAGAGAGAGAGAGAGGAGAGGGAGAGAGAGGGCGAGGGAGAGAGAGGGGGAGAGAAAGAGACATTTTCTAAAAACCGCTTTTTTGGTATCAAGGGACTTCAAAACTTGGACATCTGTAAAAATCTCGAAGTCGAAAATTTTCATCATCACAATTCCGCCTTATAGTAAGAAAGTAAAAACGACAAGTCCTCGCCTAAATTAAATGATGAAAACTACATTTCCAACGTACCAATATGAGCTTGGCATATCACTAGGGCGCAACTTGATTTTCTTGGGCAAATACCTAGTTTACCGATTCGTTTTCGCTGAGTTTGTGATTGTGTTGCACCAGCTAATTACAAAATATTATGTGGATTTAGAACAATTATATACCATAAAAGAGTGTGACGAAGTAAGGCTCGGAAAAGGAGTAAAACGGGAACAAAACGAGAGAAGGCGAAGCGTGCAAGGTAGGTTATTAAACACCTATATTACTATTTAAACGATGGTTCAGTTATTAATATGCAAAAGACAAATTTTCAAGTCTAATTTATGTAAATATTTTTCTTTCAGATATTATGCTCCTACTGGTTTGCCTATCCCATTTGTGGCCATGCGGAAAAACCGTATCAGCCATTGTAATGTACGTTCCATCTTTCAACTAATCATGTAAAAGAATTTACTATTATCATTTTACAAAAATGCAGTAAAAAGAGATAAAGATATGTTTAGGTTAAAGCCTTGAACTTGAAACAGTCATAAAAAGCCATAGAAAACTACCAGAAAGCGGAAATAATCCTAGCTCTTGTATCTTACGTTACCTAATCTAAAAGGCATGATGGTCTGGTAGTTCTAGTATACAGAAGCCCGTTTCAAGGCATTTTAAAAGTTAAGAAAGGCAAAATTTTAGAATATAAAATGAGAAATAGTGATCGAGTTGAAAATAAGAATTAAAATAAAACACAAGCTATAAAACAGTTTATTGATCCTCTAAAATAGAATATCATATGAAATCTTAAAATCCCTACTCTCTACTACCTATCATTCTTGCAAAATGTGTTGATTTAAAGGTTGTTTGTTGGATTGTTTTTAGGCATGCAAGCCTAAAAAATGTTGTTGTTTTATTTGTGTGTGAGATAGCAGACCTCCATGTAAACATTACGTTCAAAAAGAAAATAACTAATTATATTCCTAGTCAAAAAAGTGTGCCTAATCTTCTTTTTGTTAACCAGAAAATATTTTATTGTCACCCGTCCACATAAAATTGGTGAATAATTTCTTAAAAACTATGGACATAAATAGGAAAAGTTTTCATTATCTTAAATATCTATTTTCAAGACTTAATGATACAAAACTAAAACAAGGAATTTTTGTGAGGCCAGACATAAGAAAAGTTATGAGGAATTCAAATTTTATCAACAGATTGATGTCTTTAGAAAAAAGGGCATAAGCACTTGGCACTTGAGTAATACCAGATCAACCGACTATGAACAACTTGCGTCAAATCTTGTGACAGATTTTCAAGCTGTAGGCTGTAACACGACGCTGAAAATCCATTTTCAGCATTCCCATTTAGATTTCTTCTCCCAATGGTTTTATCAAGAGCTATCAAGCTATGGAGAAAAGGTATCTCTCATGTAAGGCCAGAGCAATTTTTAATACGTTTTGTAAAATCGATTTTTTAAACCTGGACCTGATTGAACTTTTTAGTTTTCAGATTTGGATTCTACAATATCGAAGTTGGTGTTAGAGCAAAAAAAAAGTTGAAATAATTTTTGGCCAGCGTAATCTGTAATTTTACAATAACAATACTAGGAATAATAATTGTTTATTGAACACTATAAACAATTAACATATATAGATATACACAAAGAAGACATTATAAATACAGTGCTCAAAGGGTAACTTGGTACTGCCAATGGTGAAGAACCATACTATTATTCAAAGTTATAACAACACATTGTAATATAATACAAGTATAGCTGAAAGTTGTAATACAAGCAAAAAAAATTAACAGTATAACAAGGTCTGCTCATTTAGCAAACGTTTCCTCATAGTCGACCTAAATGCATACAACGAGAACGCTCGAATGTCCAAGACCGATCCGGATTATAATGTCAAATTTGACCACTATGTTGAAATCAAGCAGGACATATATTGTAGGAAGTAAAATTCACTAAAATGCTAATTTTCAATGAGTAAATAAATTAAATAGACCCGTTAAAATGCCCTTTGCCTTGATTGTAGTCTAAGCCAGTAAAACACACAAAAAAAGTTAGAAAACCCAAAATTTAATTGAAATAACAAATAATAATAATAACAACAAAACGTTGTGAATATCTTATTTTTATAATGGATTGCCCAATATTCGAAGAAATTACTATTTTGTTTCAACTATTCCATCGATTATTGTTATTTTTTTTATATTATATCTATCATTAGTATATATGTATATTATATGTCATTGGTAAATGAATCGTTCTATTTCAATAAATTATTATTACTGGACACATTGTCTATTGTTTTCTATTATTGTATTAAATGCAGTTCAAAAATTTTGAAAATTCTCCTTAGTGAATTAACTGATATCTGCTGCTTATGTATGTTGCTGTCCATCCACCGATTTCCAACCATTTCATTTAACTAGCCTCCAATTGGAACGATATTATGCGGGAAGAGAATGGCACCGTCCTTTTAATCGTCTTCAGGAAGCAATAGTGCTTTTATAACTACATATCGCAAGATATTTAGATATGATAGACCACTTTAACTTTTATCATGGAAGAAGAAGCATAAAGTGCTATTTATGAACATTTTGATCAGATATAATTTGATGATATGCTGATAGCCAAAAATGATCATTATATAGCAATTGTACATACCGCTTCTCGGCTGCTTATACAATATTTAAGGGAAATCCTTTTGATACCGTTAGAAATGCTAAAATGGCAGTAAATTTGTTCGACTCAAGATTCACAGCTTGTCAAAGAATCCATGAACACCGATTCTAGATCATTCTTTCCTCCAGAGGTCACGGGTCCAAAATCGCCACTTTTTACCCCCACCACTTTTGTAGTTCCGAACGTGGTCACCGAGGTTTTAGAGATGGCGCTGGTGGTGGCGCTCAAATAAATACATACATGGTACTCGGGGTGTTTCAAAAGTTAGGACCCAAGATGGCGAGCCAAAATCATGGTGCAGTGTATGTAGATTTTTCCCTCTACTTACGTTCATAGAGAATTGCCTTTTTGGCAAAATGTCATATTCTCTGATGAAAAAGTGTTTCAGTTTTCGCATAATGGTCGTACCTATATGTGCTTTCCTGCTTTCCGGACATAACACGAAAACAGTTGCCAAACCGTACCTACCTAACAGATATACATACGCGAGCCGACAAGTAGACCTTCAGCGAAACCATATTAAATTCAATCATAAAAATAATAAATCTGAAGGAATTCTTATGATATTAACTTAAGATACTTTTTTAAGAATATTACGAATGGGAATAGTACCTAAAAATGAAGATAACAACCCCTGCAACATGCACACATGCATTATATTGGAATCTTATGATCGTAATGATCGTATCGGCCAGTCGTCGAGCGTCGAACACTACGGTGCCCACTGCCCACATGTGTATAAATACTGGCAACAACGTTCGTTTCCATATTCTAGGAAACGTAATGCTGCCTTCTGTTCGACAATTTTCTCCCGAAAGTTTTATATATCAACATGACAATTGTCCTGTGTACACGGCTAATATTGTTAGAACATGGCTTGGTAATAATAACATCGAAACTTTGCCATGGCCCGCTAACAGCTCTGAATCCTATTGATAATATATGGGGTTTATTAACTAAGAAAATATATACCCAAAATATTCGTTTTCTAAATGTGAATCATCTTTGGGATACTATACAAAATGCGTGGAAAGAATTAGCGTTAGCGGAAGATGAATATTACGTGCGGTAATTAATTAATTCAATGCCCCATCATTAAAATAAAGTCATTGGAGGAAATAGTAGTATAACTAAATATTAATGTTTTTGTTTTGTTTCTATATTTATTTTTATTTGTATTTTATTTTTCGTGTTGAATATTAAACATTTTTTTCTATTCCGGTGCTATAAAGTTCACTTTACGACACCCGTTTTGGTTGCATAAAGTATTACTTTAGGTTTGTTCGAACCTCCAGTTCTGAACAGTTCCGGAACCGTTCTAGAATTAGTAGTTCTGATAATAATGCGCATGTCCGGCCAAATACTGGTTCTAGAACGGTTCGAAATCCCGAAGGTTCGAACAGTTTTAAAATTGGAATTTTAGGGAAACTTATACTACCAACATTAGTAATAGTAATATTAAGAAAACACCAAACTTATTGGAAGAAATATCAACCGTAATGAACGTTAAATAGTTAATGCATCTAACTAACAAAATTGGGACAGGATTTAAAAAGTAATGAAAAAGCTGTTAATATGAAATACGTTTTTCTAAATTTTGTAATGGATAATTCTGCATTTTTTATATAAGCAATATATTTATATATTACAAAACACCAAACTGGTGGACAAATGTCAATCGTAATGAACATTTAAATGTTACATCTCAAAATTACGACAGGATTTAAAAAATAATGAAGAAGTTGTTCAGAAGTACATTTTTCAAAATTTTGTAATGGATATTTCTGATAAACCGGGTAAATAAAACAAGGATTTTTAATACAAGCTGTTATTAATAATTGGCAGGTGCATCAAATGCACACACACATTAATAAATATGTATTACATAACTATAAAATCAACAATCATGATGAATTTAAACAAATATATTACAATACATTTTCAATGTTCAAAGCCAATGCCTCTTCTTTTTTTTAATCTGTGAAGTAGTACACTCTTTCAATCCATTTTGGAGAATTGAAGACTTTTTGGTAATTTGAATTGCAATACCTACATGATTTGGTACTTACATCAATCAGACTCTGAACGTTTTGTGTCACAAGTCTGGGAGTCACATTAACTTGCAATTTATTATAATTTTCAGGACGTAACAGGCTGGTACAAACACATACATATAATAGATTGTTCGGATATCTAATATGTTGATATCACAAATTCCCTTTATTTTTCTTAAGTCTCAAGGGGGACACATCGAACCAAAAATTATAAGTTTAGTTTACATAATATTAAATACTATTTTGTCTAAGTTTTACAAATATGTCAGTTTCTCTACGAATATATGATAATTATAAATTCACTTTTCACATGTTCGCAAGTTCCTATAATTGTACCATTACATTCACTTTATTCTTAGAGGAAGAATCACTTGCTAGACTCAAGAACATGGTAGTCAATGAAGTAATTTCTAAAACAATAAACCACCATTTGAAGAAATTAATGTTTAGTCACATACTTATAGCTGTTTACTTTGGCTATTACAAAATTGATATAATGGGTGTGAATAAAAGCTGTAAAAAAAATTAAAAATAGGTTTGATGAACCGAATCACACCAATACTCTAATAATATCACAAAATAAAATAAAAAACAAATAGGTACTTGAACGATAACTTAAAAACTAACCTACACCAACTCCAAACTCTAAAGTTCAACATAAATACGATAAGCAGAAAAATGCGAAAGCTGATACGAATGACAATTACGCATGCTCCGGATTTATCAGAATTTCAAATACTAGCCCATCATCGAGAACTGTTAGAACCGTTCCGAACGGTTCTTGATTACTAGTTCTGAAAGACCGAACACCGAACTATCTGTTCTCAGAATTTGCAGTTCCAGAACTGCATGGTCCGAACAGTCTTTTTCTTAAATGACATGCGCACTAGTTCTAGAACCGTTCAGAACTGCAGGTTCGAACAAACCTTTTATCGCACACTAAGTTTATTTTTTGAAGTTGGTAACAAAAAAAATGGAATCAAATCGTATTTAAATGTGAAAATGTAAGCCTTTAAAGTAACAAACATGTGCAATAGAATTGTACAAAGAATAAAAAGCACACATGCTAACATTTTATTTACTAATTAACAATATAAATGTTAAGCAGAGTAGGATGATAAGTTTTCTGACGCTACTATTGGCATTTACCTACCATGTTGAATAGTACAAATGTTATAAAAGTTTGCTTTTGATTAATATGTAGAGAGTTTGTTGGCGAAAAATTTTGTAAATTGTCTTCTGCTATTTTGCGAATCTCTGGGGGCGTACAATTATTTATTTCGTCCTTTTTGTTGATAATTTGAAAGTCTGAGTTTTAAACATAATTACATATAACACCGCCGATATTCAAATATTTAAAATGTTCTACTTAAAAATCAGAGTAACCAACTTCAAAAAAACAAAATTTCTAAAATATTCGAACAAAATATGTCTCATATTTTAAGCTTTTTTGAACTTTTAATAACCGAAATAGAAAAAATAGTATAAAATACACGTTTCATAAGACATTTTGCGCACTTGTTCTTTAGAAAATTCGCCTAGCGGCTCGTTATCTAAACTTGAACGCGTGCACAAAAATCGTGTCTTATGAAACTTGTATTTTAATATAATAATATAATATGCATTTTATTTATTATTAAGATAATATCTGTACAAACGTTAATTTTAAATAAAATAATGATGATAAAAGATAATCAGAACCAATCATTTTAAATAATGTCAATAATTAAGACATTATTTAAGCCTTCAAATACAAGAAAAAATAGGATATATACACACTGACATAATAATGTCAAAATTAGCAATAAGACATGTACGACATGCACAGAACTGTACATACATATGTACTAATGGTGCGTCTTTAGAGATAATATTCAAATGTATTGAAACAAAGCGCCAGAAGCTACCATTTCGAATAATTACTTGTAATGTTAGTATTGTTCTCGTCTTAAAGGAAATTTCCTTGCAATGTAAAGTGAGTTACAATAATAATAAAGATGATATAAATAAAGATAGACATCATGCGGTCAGCTTTAAGTCTTGCACAAGTATTTAGAGTTTATTATCTCATGTGCATGTATATCCCATTATATTTAAATTGTGTAGTAATCACTAATTCTTGATTTTATATGTGAAATTAATGAATCGGAGGTTATAAGGTTAACTGATAGCGGATTATAATTATAACTAAAAAATAATTATGTTTCCATTGTACATAGAACGACTGGAACTAATCAAACTTACACGCACATACAGGGTGCAGAAGAAGTATGAATACAGTTAAATATTTTAAAAAGTTTTATTGTAATTCGCTGAAATTTGGCACACTATTACTGATTTAATCGAACTCTTATACATTTTAAGAACGATGAAAAAAATATTTCAATTGTTTAAATATTTTATATTATAAAAGGAGTAGGTAATCATGGCATCTCATTTCCTATACGTTATTGGAAATCTGCGATATTTAATGGTCGTTTAAATAAAATCGATTTTGTAAATGACCCCACAGGAAAAATCAAATGTCCAATGAGGTGACCCAGCCATTCAATTGTTCCCCTCCGTCCTATTCATCTATTAGGAAAGGTTTGGTTTAAATATTGGCGTACTACACGACCAAAAAAGGAGGCGGTGCTCCACCATATTGTTTCTGTTGGTATATTTCGATTATTGTAGTTTGGAAAAATTTCTCTGAGCCGCGGAACAATATTTTGATGTAAAAATTGTAAGTATCTTTCAGAAGTTAAATTATCAATAATATTCCGACCAATGTTTCCACACCAAACTTTTTTTTTTGGAGCACTGAGGTGTGTTCAGATTTAGATGATGCTTACTACCGGGGTGTAAATGGGTTAACATCCGGACGTGGTCTAATATCCAATAATGCGGAACGGTCTTTGGCGCGTCCTCGACCATTTAAAATATTTTTGACGTCCAAATTGTTTTGAAACATAATCTAAGCACTACTTATTAATTTATTGTGGTACCACGAGATCATTTAAATTCTAAATTATAGCAGGCGGGATTTTTTTTATTAGGTTGTCCAGAATGTCAATTATTGATTAATTAACATTTTGAAACGTCACTTTGACAATTCAAATTGTAAATTATACTCCATTCAGTCTAAGAATAAAGCATTGGGAAAGATAGGGCTTAAAATAAACGTTTGTGATTGGTTGAAATCGAGTGTGCATTTACACCGGCAAAATAATCGCATTTAGCTCGTTCTGTCAAAAATTTGTTTACTGACAGTTTTGTTCAAAGATTTTGTCGATTTCCGTATTTTACATAGTTATTTGTTGTTAATATTCTTAAAAAATAGTTCTTCTTAGAACTCGCAAGTGAAATATTCATTTGTTAAGGTATTTTATCAATTTCGTTAACTTTCTTTTCGTAATCGCTAATATTCTATAGTATGGCGGAAGCAGTTTTACCAGGTCCTTCAAAAAATCGTAAAGGGAAACACATAAGATCTGGACAAAGGCAAATGGCTTATAATGTGTACATTAAGCATAAAGACAATATGTCTAAAACAGCTGCAGTCAATCAAACAGCAGAGGAAGTGGGTATTAATAGGAATACAATGTACTGCATTATTAAAGAAATGGAATTATATGGAGTTCCAATTTCTCCTCCAAGAAAAAGAAATTATCGTCATACTTACAATAAATTGGATGAAGCACAAAAAAGTACAATTAGACGACATGTGCATTCCTTTTTCTTGAGGAATGAGCTACCAACTTGTTCAAAAATTTACGTAAATGTCAAAATATAATGATATCAGATATGTATATCCCTGCTATCCATCTGACAGTAAACATATGTTTTACTTGTTTTCAAAATACAAAGTTCATCGTGTGTAAACTGTGCTCATATTGTAGCGCCATCTACTCCATTCTTAGACTGAATGGAGTATAGTACTTATACACCAACTTAATTTAAATTTCACAGCCTGCTCTAATTTAGAATTTAAATGATCGCGCGGTATAATGGAATACTTTTTCGACATTTTCGATGGAAGTGAAAGTTCCGATTCGAGCAGTGATGAAGAAATGGAAATGCAACTATTGCTGCAAATTCAGAGAAATGATATAAAACCCTCCAGAATTCAAAATTTTCTAGAAATTACTGTTGAGAATTTCACTAATAAAGAATTTCAAGATAATTTTAGAATATCGAGGGAGACATTTTTAAATTTATTACAAAGGCTAGCTCCCTTATTAGAAAAAGATGAAGGTTTATGTGGTAGGAACAGAATTCCAATGCATCGACAAATATTATCTGTTATCTGGTTGTTAGCAACTTCTAATAGTTACAGGTAAATAACTTGACTAAACTTTGTTATCATCAATTTTCCAAATTTCCTGTGTAAATAGATCTGTAGGTAGCCGTTTCAATATGGGAAAGTCATCTTTAAGTACGTGTTTTTACCGAGTCATACGAGCACTTAATGAAATAGCTCCAGAAGTAATAAAGTGGCCCACAGTAGCAGAGCGAGAAGGAATAAAAGTAGCATTTCGGGACAAGGGGTTACCGGGAGTTATAGGTGCAATTGACGGAACATACATACCAATCAAGACGCCACATGATAACTCAGAAACATATATAAATCGAAAATGCTTTCATGGCATTACTTTGCAGGCTATTTGTTCTTCAAATTTAATGTTTTCAGATTGCTTTACAGGTTACCCTAGCTCAGTTTCAGATATAAGAATTTTTAGAAATTCAGATATATATAATAAATTTCTTACTGAATATGATGAATATATTATTGGAGATAAGGCATATCCTGTATTAGGTTGGTGCATAACACCATACATTGACAGAGGCCAGCTAACTGAACAACAAATACAATTTAATACAGTACATGCTAGAACACGACAAGTTATTGAACGAGCATTTGCTCTTCTTTTTGGTAGATTTCGCAGATTAAAATACTTGGATATGAATAGGGTAGATTTAATTCCTGTACGATTATACCAGCATGTACTTTACATAATATCTGCCTTATACAACCAGATGACTTGCTAGAAGAATATTTAAATGAAGGCTTGCCAATTGTAAATAATGGTGAAGAAATAGCATTACGAGAACAGGAATTAAATGAAGGACATATTAGACTTGATTATCTCACTGCCAATATATAATTGCTTTCTTTATATGTATGTTTATTATGCTATATAATAATAACTCACTTTTATATTTTATGTTTACCTTTTATTGAGAAAATAAATAAATATTATTTAAAATTGTTTTATTTATATAGGTGACTATTAACTATATTTAGAATTTCTTTTAAAACTAAAATTAAGTCCTTTTGAACAGCTATTTTCTCATTATGCCGTCTGTTCTTACCTTTTTCTCGCAATTGGGCTATATTTTTATAGACTTCTATTTGTTATGTTAATTTTCTTTTTTTGTTCAAAGCCAAGCCTTCATTTTAATTTGTCTTGAACACTGATGGATAGTCTTCATTTTTATTTATGTTTAAAACTGATGTGATTATGCCGTCTGTTCTTACCTTTTTCTCGCAATTGGGCTATATTTTTATAGACTTCTATTTGTTATGTTAATTTTCTTTTTTTGTTCAAAGCCAAGCCTTCATTTTAATTTGTCTTGAACACTGATGGATAGTCTTCATTTTTATTTATGTTTAAAACTGATGTAATTGACTCATTGGAATTTTTTTCTGATGATGGTGAATCTTTATAACCTACAGCCAAATCTTCATTATTTCTCGACACTATACCCTTTCTACTTAAATTTACTAAATTAGCACTCATGGGTATATTTTTAATATTAGCAAAACCTTTACTTGAAGATGCCACAGCAACTGGAACAATGTTTGGTCCTTTACCAAGTATCGCATCCATTTCATTGAAATACTCAAACTTAATTATCTTGGTCCTGTTTGTTTGTCGATGTTTACTACATATTTTGCTCTTAAATATTTATACTTACCTCGACATTGATCGGTAGTATGTGTTTTTAATTTATGGCTTATGTTTTGCCATACTTTTTCGTTTTTTATTGTGGTGGATTTAAACTGATGCTTAAATTCATCATACAAATTTAATAATTGTAAAATTTCATCCCGTGACCAACTATTTTACTTTCTTATACGTAGTATAAGGAAGTATTGTGATGACGAAAATTTTCGATCTCGAGATTTTTGCAGATGTCCACGTTTTGAAGTCCCCTGATACCAAAAAAGTGGTTTTTAAAAAATGTCTCTCTCTCTCTCTCTCTCTCTCTCTCTCTCTCTCTCTCTCTCTCTCTCTCTCTCTCTCTCTCTCTCTCTCTCTCTCTCTCTGTGTGTGTGTGTGTGTGTGACCACGATAGCGGTCAAACCGCTACAGATATCAATTTCAAATTTTGTATTTACGAATATAATCTCCCTCTTGGGAACTGATTAGATTTTGAGCAAAGTCGGCAGACCGGAAGTAGTAGTTTACTTCAGTGAAAAAATCGAAATTTGCAAATATTTCGTCAATTACTAAGTTCAAACTAATTTATAAAGAATTCATATGTACTTAGAATGAAGTTTGAAACAAATTGTCTTAAAAAAGTTTTTCGAAAGTAGGTCTTTTACTCTTATCGAAAATGAGTTTTTTGCGAATATCTAGCAAGTCATGCTTTTTAGACAAGTACGTTACTGGTATAAAAGTATTTAAAACATAATTTTCAATATCTTTTATATAAAAAAAATTTCAAAATTCAGACCAGAAGTACCACTTTGACTCTTATCGAATAGCGATTTTTTGCAAATATGTCGTAAATTATGCATTCTATATATATTTATGAAGAGTGCAAAAGTAGTTAGAGTTGGATATGGAATATTTTTTGTATAAATGAAATTTCAAAATTCGGACCGGAAGTAACACTTTCATACGTATAAGAAAGTCGTGTGGTGGCCACACCTCAATTTTTTAAAAGATTATTATTAGGATTAGTCTTGGTACTGCTACTATTGTCTTGAGTTTCAATATATTCATCCTTTTCTATAAGCGACGCAGCTACATACAATAAAGTTGCATCTGAAACACTTTGAATTATACCTACTTTTAATACTATTTATGATATAATTTACCTTGAGTGTTTTGTAATAACACACGATCACCATCGTAAATGAAATTACCGTCTGCATCTAGTACGGATTTATATTGCTCCATATCATTATTATCCATTTTTAAAATAAATATTTTCCAATAAATATATAATCAATATTAAACTAACAGACAGATTTCCCCGAAGTGCTATAGCAAATTACCAGTGCGCATGTCAGATCATTTTCGTCGTACTCTAAACTCGGTTAAGAAATTGTCATCCGGACGTTGTATAGATGTAATTTCTGAACGCCCAAGATGTTGACCGTTGTATACGGCCAACAAATATGAACGACTTGGTGTAAAATTTTGTCATCCGGACAACGGTTGGCGTCAAATCAGAACGCACCCCTGCGTATGAACTTTCTGCCAGACCAATACTTACAGTTATGGTTGTTTACATTTCCATAAGGAATATCGGTACCATTTTAACGAAAAGTTGTAAATCAAGAGCAATGAAATTTTCACACAGTAAATGTTAAAACACACTCATCAGGTTGAGTTATTTTGAAAATCCGAGTGCCCTTAGTTTTTTCAAAAAAAATCATAAAATTAGTAAATTTGGAAGAAACAGAACGAAATTAACTCAATTTATAAAAGGCACTATGCTGATGTCGAATCCGAAAAAAAAATTATTTTGATTTTTAGTTCCGCCTAAAATGGTACCGAAAAAATCCATTAGATGGGTGTTTTAATTCGAATTTAGGAACTCTTTCTGTATTAATTTTTGTTGTATTACTATCTTTATTATAAATATTTATCTGTTTGTGTCTCTATTGATCAAGGGTTATTATAAAAACTGCAAAAAATCCATATGCAATCACAGCTCCATCTATGGACCCCCGTTAGGGTTAGGCATCGAAGACTGCACCGTTAAACAAAAAGTTGATTCATCAAAGAGATGAGATTTAACGTCTTGATTTATTTTATTCATTATTGTTTCGCAAAACTCGATTCTGCGGTCAAAATTATCTTCGCCTAGTTCTTGTGGTGAGTTTTGTAGGGATGATACTTTGCCCTTTTCATTATATGGTGTATAGATCTGCTACTCATATTATGAATTAGAACCAACTGGAGTAGAGAAGTTTTTGAATTTTCTGCCACCTTTAATATGACATTCAAAGAATTTACTTAGTTTGTAACAGTTTTCGGTCGTCTGGGTTTTACACGACATTTGGTGCTTCCAGTGTCTTTAAATCTTCTTAAAGCTTTTGAAACCGTTATTCTGGAGATCGACTGCCGATTTGGGCGTATTTCATTAAAAAGAGTTTTGACTTTAGCACAAATTTGTCTTCTGTCGCCATATCCAACCATCATCAGGTTTTCCATATGCTCCCTTTCACTTACATGCACCATTTTAAAACTAATTATATACTAAATAGTATAAAATTGTTATTCCTGAAACTACCCAACAACTTAAATTTTTAATTTTATTTTGTTCTATTTCATTATTTTCATATTATAATTATTAATTATTGTGACATGTTTAAAGTCTTGAAGTCTCTTTCAATAAAACTCAATCAGTCTTTTTAAATTTATTATTCTACTACTATAAGGCGTTGAGAGATGATATTTTGAGATTAGCAGAAGCAATTTCAACAATGTACGAGAAAATTCATGTTATGTTATGGCCATGCTAAAAGCCTGGATGTAATATTTCCACAACGACTGATCAGAAAAAATGGATGTAAAAGTAATACATGGAAATTTGAAGTCATGTCTGAGATAAAAGTGTACTTAACACAATTATATACAGTATGTCCACGGATCGAGTTCCAAAGAGGAAACACTTTTTTATTTTGCATTTTACAAGAAAAATGTATTCTTGATAAAAGTTTTTGCATGTCTCGAAACGGCCAAATCAGTTTTAACCTTTTCAAAATTTCTTTTAGTTTAAGATAAAAATCGAAAAATTGGTCGTTTTATTTGAAAATTTTTTAAAGTCCCAGAAATTAAGTTGCGTTGTCATGGTAATTATCCATATTTAATTATCTAATTAACTGTCAGTTAGAAAAATCAACCATAATAGTTGAAAATGTTGTCAAAAGACCAACGAATTTACCTAATTCAATGCTATGGCAAAGGTAATAAAGCGATCCGTCTAGTTGTCGAAGAATTTAATCAAAAGTTTCCGGATATTTACATCTCAAATAGAGGTGCACGAGAATTGGTCAAAAAATTCCTATCCACTGGTTCCATACTGGATGTAAAGAAAAAAAATATAGCACGCGATGATGACGACGCCGCCACTCTTCTTGTAATGGATTCAGAACGGAACTATCCCAAACTTTCTTTGCGGCGCAGATCAGTCCATCTGGGAATTAGTAAATCGCTCATTCAAAAGATTTTGAAACAAAGGAAGTTCCATCCCTACAAGCCCATTTTTAATCATGCATTAGAACCCGGAGATCCTGCGAAACGTTTGTATTTTTGTCTGTGGATGGGCGCTCAAATTATGGATAATCAATACTTTTACCGAAATATTATTTTTTCTGATGAGGCCACGTTTTCTACTAATGGTACTGTTGCATCTCAACATGTGAGATATTGGAGCGATTACAATCCGAATTTTCGCATGTCTCACAATCGACAATATTCGGCAAAAGTTAATGTGTGGTGTGCAATTTCTTACCATGGTATCATTGGACCATATTTTTTTGATAATACTGTCAATCAGCATACGTACTTGGATATGCTGCAAAATTTTGTTGATGAACGTTTGGACGATCTACCGATTAATTACCTCGCAAGGTGTTATTTCCAACAAGATGGTTGTCCGGCTCATTATGCTAGGATTGTTGTTGAATGGTTAAATCAGCAATTTGGACAGAATTGGATAGGTCGAAATGGTCCCGTGATATGGCCACCAAGGAGCCCTGATTTAACAATGGCTGATTTTTATCTTTGGGGTCGTTTGAAGCAAATAGTTTATGCAAATAATCTTCCTCCGAACGTAGAAGATTTAAAGGAGAGGATTAGAGACGCTGTGACGTCTTTAACTCTCGAAGAAATTCGAAGAAGTTATAGAGAATTGCGCCGACGGCTAGAATTGTGCGTTGAAAAGGGCGGTGAATGGATTGAGTAAAATAGTTATTAGTTATATCATTTTTGTTTTTGAGTTTATGAAAAAATTTTCAAATAAAACGACCAATTTTTCAATTTTTATCTTAAACTAAAAGAAATTTTGAAAAGGTTAAAACTGACTTGGCCGTTTCGCGACATGCAAAAACTTTTATCAAGAATACATTTTTCTTGTAAAATGCAAAATAAAAAAGTTTTTCCTCTTTGGAACTCGATCCGTGGACATACTGTAGATTGTCGTGCTCTCAAAGATTTGTTTATATCATAAAAGAGAGGCAGAAAAAAAAGCATGTTCGTCAGTTAGCCGACTGCAATATCTCGATCTACTAATTTTTATTTCAGAAAACAATCTGATTATTTTAAGTGCAGTCTGTTTTAAACATAGATATTTGTCTTCAAACATAAAGGACTAAAATTTGGCGTCATTTCCTCTGACTTTGAGATGTGTATCCAAAATCATCCGTAATACCTCATTTTCGTAAGAAGATAAGAAGTCTTGATTGAAGGTGTTTGATATTTCAATAAAATATTATTCAATGTCTACACCAGAAAACGGATAACTAAAAGTTACAATAATCGTTAATTTGCTAAAACCGGAAAAAGGTCTTTCAAATTTTCTCAGAATATTTATTACTTCCGCTTTGTAAATACCATAATTTAATGTAGGAATTAATTGGTCTTGCTTTCAAAGCCGGAAAATTTTTCAAATATTTTCTGTTTAGTAATGCTCAAAATCATATCGGTAATAGTTTCATTTCAGAAAATAACTTTGGCCCAAAAAACGAAAACAAATTCCAGTAACCCTCATTTTTGCAAAACATGTGTGACGTAATTTAGTAATATGTCTTTCTTATTAAGTGTACGTTTGATATAGGTCTAAATCAATACCAAAGTCTCACTAGCTTAAAATAGCGTTTTCTTCGAAATTTTTATGAACTTGGCTACTTGATAAAACAATTCCTATTCGTGATTTATCGTCTGCCAATAAACTCCAACAACATGGGCGTAGCCAGCGAAGGGCAGGGAGGGGCAAATTAAATAATTTTTAAATTTTAATAAACGAAAAATTAAATCTAAAATATACATATTTTTCTGTTCTGCATATTTTTTTTTGTTATCTGTTTTATATATTTTGTTTGTTGTTGTGGTCGTTTGGTTGCTTTTATGAACATTTTAAAATTAATTAATAAGCTCTAATAAATAAAATTATTCGCGTGTCCTTTGTCACTAAAATATATTTCATCAGCAAAAAACAAAGCTGTTTGAAAAACTGACATAGTGCTAAATATATATTAATAGCGTTTTCGATCTATGCATTGGTGCACACCAGAATTGTCCCACACCAGAATTGGATAAAAAGGAGTGTTCGATTTACTCTCAGGATACGTCAATTTTTAGTGTTCGATTCAACCACTTAACAGTCGGACATTTTTGAGAAAAATGGTAAAAAAATTGTCACTTTTTTTTTGTTTTCATTTAACTACATTTTTTAATCCTATTAATTAAAATAAATTTACTCAATAAGTAGTTTTAGCGTGAAATATTTTGAAACATTCAATACACAATCCTACATCAGAATTCGAATTAAATACTCTTATAACAACTATTGAGTTCTTGAGTTGGTGTGTAAGTGCTCTTGTCTAGCGACAGTGTCCTATTTAATAGTGTAACAAAACTCCACTCGTTTTCTTCGAGTTCGAGAAATATCGAGATACAAGTGAGGAATATACGGGAACCGGCGATGCGAATGTTCTGGCAATTTCTAGGCTCAAAAGTGTATATAAAGTTAGTTGTCTATCCGGCGCGAAGACAAACAGTACAGTACAGCACATAGTGCAGGATACGAAGTTGCATACGGCGAATAGAAAGCGAGGCGCGAGAAACAAGAGGGAAAATCCGTAACAATAGTTTTACCACAGAATAAAGAGACAGAAAAGACAATATGGATATAAGAAATTGGTTACAAAAAGGTAAGTTAAATAATTTCAGTAGAAAATTAAATTTTTAATTAAAACTTTAGAGTCAGAGTCATTCCATTAGAAATGGTCCAAAAATTTGAAAATTGGTTGCTCGACCAGCACCAAATAAAACAAAACTACCATGTAACGATAGCTTATAATGCAGTTATGTTATATCCCATGTTAATTTTTGTTCACAATTAAAACTTGAAATTTGTACATATTAAAGATCAAACAGCACTTTGTACGTGTTATTAATTTCATTTTGTGTTTTTAATCTAGAGACAAAATATTAACATCAGATATAGTATATCCACATTATAAGCTATCACTATCATTACATGGTAGTTTTGTTTTATACTAATTTTTATACTAGGGACTAAGAACAAGAATGATATTAGGTTATTATTTTTAGGTCAAAAATCTCTAAACCGGAAAAAAGTTCATGATGACAGTAGTGGAAGTGGAAGCAATGATTGTGATGAAGATGAAAATAAAATGGTCGGAACATCAAAATCGGAATCTATTTTTGTAGAAGGCTCAAGCAGTTCTTCATATCTACATGAAGCTGTCTCTGGATCTGGGACCTCTAAACAAACTGAAGAACGCGATGGCTACCATGAAAATGACATTGGTCGTTATGTTAGTTGTGCCAATAACTTGCCTTCTGAAAAAAAGAAGGAATTGTTGACAAACCCTTGGGTTCCATCATCCAATTACGATTTTGCTTCTGATGCCATTCACTTGAAAAGAAAATTTAACCATCGCTGGTTAGATCAATATACTCCATCGCTGGTGTACTCAAGTCGTTTGAAAGGTGCTCTATGCTTGTATTGTGTTTTATTTCCGACAAGAATTGCTACAGTTAAAGGAGTTTTGGGGTCATTTATGGTAAGGCCTTACATGAAGTTTAAGGATATACATGAAGATTGTAGAAAGCACGTTGGCACCCATTACCACAAATCTTCAACAGCTGCTGCAAAAGCATTTCTTGAAAATGCTCCTGTTGATGTCCAGTTGCAAATAGGGCACCATAAGACGATTGAAGAAAATAAACAAATATTGTCAGCAATTATTTCATGCATAATATTTTGTGGAATTCATGATTTGCCGCTTAGAGGAAAAGTAGGAAATGAGGGAGTTTTCTTTGACCTTTTAAATTTGAGGATTGACTCTGGTGATGAGAAGCTAAAGAGCCACTTGGATAAATGTCAAAAAAATGCAGTCTATACCTCACCAACAATTCAAAATGAGATCATACAATTATGCGGTGAAGTTATCAAAGAAAAAATAATCGAAGACTGTAAACGGGCAAAAGCTTATGCTGTAATGGCTGATGAAACAGCAGATATCGCTGGAAAAGAGCAGCTTTCTATTGGATTAAGGTTCTATGATGAAAGCCAAAAAATAATCAGGGAGGAATTTGTAGGCTACATTGAGTTAAAATGTCAAGATGCTTCTACAATCGCTAGCGCAATTCAAAGTTTTTTAGAAGATAATAATTTTTCCGCCGATAATTGTGTGGGATTCGGATTTGACGGGTGTTCTACGATGGCCGGCAAAGAAGGTGGTGTACAGGCCATTCTTAAAAAAAAGTACGCTAAGTCTTTATTTTTCCATTGGTCCAGCCACAGACTAAATCTTGTGGTCAATGATACTAGCAAGCTACCAGAAATAAGAAACACAATTGCAACGGTTAAAGACACAATAACCTTCTTTCGTGAATCGCCAGCCCGTAGGAAATCGGTTCCAAATCTTTCAAGGCTCTGTGAGACCAGATGGTCGGAAAAATACAAGAGCATAAAAAAATTTTCAGAGAGCTTCACTGACATTGTTAAAGCACTAGAACATCTATCTGTCGAAGGAAACTATGCAACAAGAAAATGTGCCTACCAAATGCACTGTGCAGTTACTAAACCAATTTTCATCTTAGGCTTAAACATAATTGCAAGATACTCTGCAATTTTGGAACCCGTTGTAAACGTTTTACAAGGTAAAAGTATGGATTTGGTTATGGTGAAGAAACATATTGATGATATTCTAGATGTAATCAAAGAAGATCGACAAGATGTCGAAAATGTTTCTTATGAATTATATAAAAAATCACTTGATATCGCAGAGAAAGTAGGGGTTGAGTTGTCAGTACCACGAGTCACTCAAAAGCAAGTACACAGAAGTAATCCACCATCTGAGTCTGCAGTTGTATACTGGAAGCGGTCAATAATCATCCCCTATCTTGATTCTTTAACTTCGTCTTTGGGTGCTAGATTCTCCAACGAAAATACTCCTGCTTTTGCTTTAACTTATCTTCATCCTTCAAGCATGCTCAAAATGGCTTCAAAAGATTTCAAAAATAATGCAGAATCTTTCATGGAATTTTATAAGTTGGGTGATGTCTCTGCAGAATTAAATTTGTGGTACAATATGTGGAAGAAGAAGAATTTAGCAGAAGACAAATTAAAGGACATTGAAGTGGCTGCACTTTTGGAGGAAGCTAATGTCTTTTTCCCTGCAACAAGGCACGCACTGCTAATATTAAGTGCTTTCCCATCCACTACTGCTACCGTGGAAAGATCGTTCAGTACCCTACGAAGGGTAAAAACCTGGCTCAGGAGTACAATGGGTGATGACAGACTCACTGGGTTGTGTTTGATGAGTGTGCATCGACAATTTTTTAAGGAAAATCAGGACTGCATAGTGAAGAAAGTTTTGGATAAATTTAGTTTCAACCCAAGAAAAATGTTATTAATTTAATTTAAGTATAATTAAAATCTCAAAGTTTTGTTTTCATTTGCCTTTTCTTTTTATCCTAAAATTTTACATTTTGAACGACCATGGACCATGGTTTGCCCCCCCCCCCCTGTTATAAATCCTGGCTACGCCCATGTCCAACAATATAAATATTAAAACGTTTCAATAATATTGATATTATCTTTGTCAATAATAAACATTAAGGTATTAAAACATTAAAAAATATATATAACAAACTATTATTATTAACAAACTACAGTATCTAAGATGAAAAACTTCTAATGGACCGTCTACGTGAGTTTTTATATTCAATTTCGTTACATTCGATATCTTCTAGATCTTATATTAAGTCAGATTTTGCCCTGTATATCATTATCAATTATTGAACAAGTCCCACTGAAGTAATAATATCGAAAACGTATAAATTATTAGCGACGAGTGCAAAGTTTTGTTGACTGT